>CM023453.1:64088080-64528080 GCA_013339765.2 Haemaphysalis longicornis
AATGATGCCAGTTTTGTCGCAAACCTTTCAAGAATGATAAATATTAGGGAAAACAGATGCAGAAGTGGGTACTCTCTAGCAACATTCCAGCACTTTCTCCATAACGTCACAGAATCTTGTTTGTGCGGTCGGCGGACATCAGCCGAGGCCACCGCCAAGAAATATGAAGGCCGATTGCAACGAAGCGTCAAGTTTTCTTCGAAGGAATCACTAGAACACTAACGCTTTATTGCTGTTACGTCACTACTGCTCATAACATGCCACTGTATAGCAAAATTTGGAGGTTTATCAGTATTTGTTGCATTTTGGCAGTTATAAAACCTCCTTTATGGCTTTGACGAAGCTGAGTATGTTATTAAAAGCTAGTTCCTACAAATCGAACAAAGTTATAATTTGTCGTCATGGCCCCTCTAGCACTGGCTTAGAGAAACGGAATACCACTTACTCCATTAAAATACGTTTCCGCAGTTTCGAGCGCGCAAAGTGTGACATCAACATGCTTCCTAATTGAACAAAATGTTGCTAGCCTTGCGCGATGAAATATATACTTCTGCAGGGCACTGACATGGTGCAAGCTACTAATTGAAACTGCAAGTAGCAGCCCCGAGCACGTTTTCTTAATCAAAGCGATATGGCGCAAACCAGCGATGGTTTTTTGCAAGCAAAAGATTCTCAACAAAACATAACGACGGACGAGTTCACAGAAGAATGCAAGCCACCCGAACGCTGAGGACAGATTCGTAGTGGTTTGGTCGTGCACGGTGTATCTCAAGGACGAGCTTTCCCTTCATTAGGAGGTGTCAGCGGCACAGAGCTCTGCCCGTTCGGTATTCCAGGCGAGGATTCGCTGCAGTGCGGCTCCAGGATCGAGGTCGTGGAGTAGTTTGTTACGGAGGTAACGAGCCCCGAAAGCGGACACGTACAACTGGTGAAACAATAGCAGCGAGCACCGCATTCCACGTCAATCATGTTCCATTCGGTATGTAGCCGTTCTATGTTCGTATAAATGGGGCATTCTGCTTTGAGGCTTTTGGGCCCAAAGGGTGTTTTCTACTCTTGAGGCTATGCCCTCTCGGCGTGTTGTTGAGTATTCGCCGTTCCGTTCTTGTTTTAATTCCACCAAGGGCGTTCAACAGGCATGCCGCCCCGCGCGTGTTGTTGTATTGCGTTCGGTTCTTGTGTTCCTGAAGACGTGTCAGCCAGAGCTCGGTTGTTATGATAATTTACTTTATCTACCAAACAAACTGGAGTAATTTTCATTCTTCAGTAGCTTCATAGTCATATATTGGAACGGGTGGTTTGGCCAATAAATATAACTGCTGCGGATTCATTGTGCCTATCATATTTGTAGCTGCTGATGCCGCCGTAGTAGTCTTTTTATGATAGTGTGCGCATCGAAGTTACGCATTAAATTGATTTCTGTAAGCGATACTTCTAACGGACGACTATGAAAACACGTAATGAAAACCGCGTTCTAAATTAGTCGATCAAAATTCTGCCAGTACGGTATACATTGTCAACCGGCCACGTCGAGGCTACAAATGGCGTATTCAGAATGAAAATATAAATTATATAAAGTGGTTTTTGTCACACTAAATCATTACGCTGGCCTTGTTGGGTACACATTAGCGCCAGAAAAACATGGCGCAAAGGTTGGATCGACGAGAAGCCAAACGCAAGCACTTGTGTTCGTCTTGTCGTTCGTGTCATTTTTACATGCCGTTTTTCAAGCGTGATTGATTTTTGTTTCCTTTTGTCCGCAATCATAAAAGCATTTTCCGATTTACAGCTGACTGTCTCCGGGTTATTAGAGCGCCTCAAAGTACCAGTGCCCCATATACATTTCCGAAGACTGTGACCTACTCGGAGGTGGACTTCAGCTTCTCAATGGAAACTGACGGAAGCGTTTGAGGTTAAGAGGAACATTAGTTTGAGGCGAAGTTGACGAATGCGCAAATGTGCATCCGGGACTGGGAATAGTAATGGCGACTTCACAAAGAAAAAAATTTTAAAAATGTACGAAAATATATAAAATTTTGAGAAAGGGGGCTTTAAGTGCTATAAAACCCGCCGTGTACTTTGTGATAGAGGGCTATGTTGGCACACTAGCTCTCTAACTTTTCGATAGAGATTCGGGTTTTTTTTTTTTTGTTCTGGGGAAAAATATACAAGAGGTCACATTTCCGATCACATTAGTGAAACCCAGGCATTTAGTTTGTTATAGTCCACTGGTATTCTGCCCTGATTGTAATCAAGGGACAGTTAAGCCTTCCACACTAAACTTAATTCAACTGGAAGGAATTCCTTATGCTGTTGGCTCTCAGTCTGTGCACATTTTTAAAAGGTCAAACCCAAGCGTATACATAAAGCGGCTCCACTTCAAAGAACTTAGTTCTCAAAAAACAAAAAGGGAATCTTTCGGTCTTTTTTGGGATAGCCTTGAACATTCCCTTTTCATTTCTCGGCGCTGCTGCTGCCAAAAGAAAAGGCAACTCAAGGAGAGAGCTTTGGTCAAATTTCGGAAGCGTCGGTGAGATTAATTTTTAACTCACCACTTCCAGATGTGTGCTTCCGAATCTCAGTTTCTTGAAGCGACCTTATAACAAGGACAGCCTTATTGCATTTCTTGGTGTTTGCACTCAGTCAATGCCAAATATTTTTGCCGCGAACACTTCCCTTTTTGCGTTCAATTTCATAGCGAATATTTTTAAAAAATTGGGTCGAAAGAAAGTGTGCCTTAATACTGAAAAAGTACGGGGTCTTCGTAGGCTGCGATCATTCTGTCATAGTAAAAGTAGACAACCGAGTTTTAAAGGGTAAAAAAGAAAATTTAATTAGTGGCTATTCGGGCTGCATAAAGCTATGAAAGAAGTGCAGAAAAGGAGTTTATACAGACTTTGCCAAATAAAAGAGGTACCAATTCGGGCGGTGTAAAATTGCCTGGGAGGCAGGGCTGCCCGCCTCTTTATTTTGCCGTGTTTATTCCACTGGTTTTTTCACAGTGCTTCTTTTATTAGTTGCTTTCCAAACAGGTTTTGCTATCTCTAACAGTATAGGCTAAAGCCTTGCTAACATAAAGAAGGCTTAACATATTTGCCCTGCACTGCTCAAGTGAGTTGGAACAAGGAATGCTAATCTTTCACTGCATTTGGCCTCCTCAACGCTGCACACGCTATTAATTTTGGGGTTTTGTCATATTTGGCCGAGCCAATCCAGCTTCACGTATGCCAGCTAACAACAGTTTAAAATAGTGTGCTGCGCGACTTATACTAACGTTGAAAAATAAAAACGGTGTTGGCAAGTACTAACATTTACGTACATTTAAAAGGCATCGGGAGGTGAAGTATTTGGCAGCCGTTAGTGATGCATATTAGTGTTGACCCATTTGGGATAATAACCAGAAAACTCTACCTTGGGTTGAGGTGCCGCGCATACTAGCAACTCCTGCCGTAAGAAACTTCCGCCTCTCATTGAACTATGTGCCGTACCAAAAAAACTCTTTTTTGCACCCCAAAACCTCCTAATACGAGACATAAAGACAGTATTACCAAAGACATTACAGATGTCCTTGCGAGGCTTCTTTCGCCGATGTTTTCTGCGAAGGCGAGACATATTTGTACATAAAGCTTCTTGAAGTGATGCCTTAAATATGCTGAATATTGCACTCCACTGCAGCATCAGTAACCGGTGTCGTTCGCACCTTTGCTATTGCGTTTCGCACACAACAGGTTGTACGGCAACTAGAATCTACGGCACGAATGAGGTGGGTGCATTACAAGAGTAATTGTTCCAACCCAATGAACACTTTGAAACAAAAAAATACGCAGATAGTTGGCATATAACGTACTCACTTGGCTAAATGTAACAGAAGTAAGGCGGCAATATATAACATCCCGAACATATTTTAGGAATTGACGCATTGCTCTAGTCATGACAGCGTGTGTATACACCTCCATACAACAGCGGTCTCGTTAACAAATATAACTAATAGAATACCTAGCCAAGTGTTTTACATACATCGAAAAGTGGCTTTTTCGGTGCTATAAAAATTCGGTGCCCTCGGTTTTGCTTCGAATGCTAGCTGATTTCTTTTTCGCTTATTTTGTTGTCTTCTATGTACTACGAGTGCTTTAATTGTTTTTAAGACATGCTCGCACTGCGCTTTTTCTTTCATCTAATATAGGCTGGTGTTTTTGTGGTTTATGGTGCCAGCAAGCCTAGACAGGTTAGAGGACCAGGGTTCGGTATGTTTTCGTATAAGATAGCGTTCAGAAAGAGTTTCTTTGGAACACGCCTTTTTTGGATGGCATTGTTTGTCTAAAAAGTTTGAGCGGCCGCTACGAAACGAATTGTCCTACCCGCTTCAAAAATCTTGCTTACACAAACCCTAAAAGAAACATACACGAAGTATTCTAGATACATTTGCGAATTCGCTTCCACAGAAGGAAAAAAAAACTTCGCTTCTTTAAACAGCTGACTTGTTGTCGTTTAGCCTTGTATTGCTTTAACAAAAAAGGTGCTAAAAACTACGACTGAAAGAAACGAAGAACGACGAGAAACATGTGCTTATATTCTCCACTCACATCTCAACATCAGTCGCCTCGTAGACTATGCCTCCCCTACGCTGTTTCAGCTAATCCCAGAGCAAACTCCCGCACAAGGTGCAATATTTAGACGGGGTCAATCTACTTGGAGTACATATGCGCCGTCCGTGCCGCATTGTACCGGTCAATGGTTTTGTGGATATGGAAGCCATAATATTGGATGTATAAGAAGCCTTAGCGGCCTCTTGTGGCCAACGCGTGGAGATCACGGTTTTCATTCCCCGTGCTTCTGACCGTACATCCCCCTGCAGTATTTCCTCGACAGCGAGTTTTCTTCTGTCTCTGGCTTGATTTTTGTGTTTTCTTTGGCGTATATGGTGGTTTTGAACCTAACAAGCTAACACTTTTTTCCTCTGAACTGTCTCATCAGATCGGCGACATGCAATAGCGATATATCTAGTTGCCTTAAAATTTGCTCAATTATTCCCTACGCCTCATATAAAAATTGTTTTTTATATACAACTTACATTATAGTGAGGTAGTAAGCAGAAGATAGCTAGGAAAGATAACTTCAAGCTGATAGACGTATACTGCAAAGTGAAGTGGTGGATCGTCTTCGGAATGTTTCTTTGAAGTATTCTCTTTTGTGGCGCCTGTTTTTTATTTGGTGTAGGCAAGCTCAAAAATTAACATAGAAACATACATTTGATATGTCCTTTTGGATCATTCCTATGTGTCTTCGCAAACACAATTTGAAACATTTCGTTTGGCGGCAAGCATTAAATATAAACCCTTGTGTAAGCGATAAAACATTAAAAAAGTGTAAACAAAACCAAACAATTTGGTGCACAGAGCACACACTGAAAACCAGCGGGTAAAGAACGCTACACATTGCTAGATAATTCTATGAATTTGTGCAGAATTTTTTATACGTAGATTTCTTTGGGAGCACAAATTAACGGGCCCCAAATTAACGCGCTTCTAATGAATTATAAGCTTCGAAACATTGAATTAACAGGCATTCACCGAATAGCTATTGGCGTGTAAAAATCAAAAAGTATCCCATTCAACAAAAAGGAAAACCCCATAATTCAGAGTTGGCACACTTTAAGCATGAGTAAGAGCTCCGATGGGCTCAGGTATACTACCACGGCTGCATGAATCACCAGTTGAGAAGTGCGTCGCAGGAGTTTCGCCAAAATCACATGCTGCGAGTGAAGATAAGTGTTTCTTTTTCTCAACCTTGTTTGCAGGCGTAATGTGCGGTTGATGATGCGTTATAGTATTTGTTCCCCTTTTATTAAACAAGCGCATAATATTGCATTTGACGAAGATTGTTGCTGGAAGCAGTGTAATTTGTGTTGTTTTCTTCACGCAGATGCGACTAATAATTCTGAAGGATTTCCAGTAAACAATATTGATGAATTAAGTTGGGGTGGGTACGATAGACACTCTGTGCCCGCTGGTTAACTTTGAGGAGATCATGGTGAGATGTTTATAGCATTGGAAGGCCTAGAAGGGCACACTTTAGTCTTCATGAACGCTGGTGTAAGGGGGCCGCACGTTTCATGTGGCACGGTGAATTGTGCGGATTGTAGAATTCCTGGAGGGCTCACAGGTTTCCCCAGTATAAAAAATTGGTGAAGACTTGTAGCGAACTTCTTACGATTTATTACATTTTTTTTTCCTTAAGAAGCCTTTACATCCTCGCTGTTGAACACGCTTAATTCGCATGCGAAGTCTGGGATTTACTTGCGCTTCCAGCACTGAATTTTTGACTAGCGTTTTACTGAATTCTTATCCAATACTACTCTAGCCTCTTCCCAAAAATTGTTCGCTCTCTGTGCCCAAACGTTTACGTTCGCGAAGTTTATAGGGAAAAGAAAAGACGTCTGCTTTAAAGACGGAAGCCGCAGGAGTTTGCGTCACCCCAATCTCAGGATACACTTTCTCAGTTCTCATGCACACGTCTGTAGTTTTAGCATTCTTTACGCCTTGTGCAAGAGGCTTCCACTATCTCGGGTAGCCCGAATGTATACCATGCATTACGCCATCTGCGCCGTCTCGTTGTTAGGTTGCACTTCATTTGCGAGGTAAGCACGTTCACTCTCTCAATGCGCATTTTAAAACGAGGTAAGGACGGAAGGGGCGTTGAGGAATAGTAAGCAGGGCATTTAAACAGTGCTGCTGAAACATGTTGGGAAACGAGGTGAATTATAACGTTTGTGAAGGTTAATGTATGAAAATTACGTACCTCAGTCACGTTAGCTCAGCATTTTCTTATCTTGCTCTTTCGGGCTTGTAGAGACCGGGTGGGGTTCGCAGAAGCTGCACTTAGTAGAAGGCCGGTTCAGCCATGTTTTACTAAAGATACGGAGTGCAGCCAGCATCCTCTTTGTTCTCAAAAACTTTAGGCGCGGCATAATAAACCGTTTTATTGCTTTTATTTCGGCCTTTTAATCGATAATATTCAAGACTCACCAACATGGCGGGGGAGGAGAAATAAATTTTATACTATTCGTTGTGAGTGAGGTCACTTCGGACCTGGGAGGGGTGTCCTGAGTGCAGAAATCCTTGGCTGTAGTAGCTGCTTTACGTGCCCTATTCACCAGCAAAAGCTGGGAGCAGGGTTCTGAGCTGGTCAGCGTTGCCGCCCACTGTGAAGGGGTAGGGTTAGGATTGGAAGGGAGGTCTGGGGTGTTCGGGCATGCCCACATCATGTGTTACGGTGTTCCTGATGTGAGGCAAAAGATGCACTAAGGTTACTATTCTACGGGAAATATTTAGTTCCAGAGCGCGTGGCAAGCACTAGAAGGCACAATGGCAGTGCAGTAAACCGTCCTGATAAAAAACAGGTGTTCGCACAAACAGCCCACGATCCTACGTGATACTTTACATAACTGAAAAGAAAGATCACGCAATTATACAACTCGCTCCTGGGTTTATCGTTTCGTGTTGGACATAATCCTGGAAAGATTCCCTTTCCCACGTCATTGTCGTTTCGGCAAAGGGGAAGTTGGGTTTTCAGTCTGAGGCAGCTCTGTATATGTCAGACGCTTTTCAGACGCTTTTCAGAGGCTTGTCAGACAAAAAACTGCCAGAAAAATGTCAATAGAGTTCTTAGGACGACTTACTTATTACTTTCGAATCGGTGGACTCAGCAGTGAATTCTCTGTGCCAAACCTAGAGAGGCGTAAAAAGGAGCGGTGGTGAAACAATTATTCAGCATTGCTCCTTTGCGCATAATTACCAAACTCTGAAGTTAAGGTGCGAGCTAACTGCCTCCAACGTTGTCGAACAATTAATATTTGCACCAGATATTCCGACTTTCTAACAAAAGAGAGAACACAGCGCTCTTGGAACACTACGGGCATTTCGCATAAAAATGGTCACGGTAAATCTCACGGTTTCCTGAACACACGGTGCGAAATGCTGGGCTTGGGGCGGAATTTTCCGCGAAATATTGCTGAGCAGTTTGCATAACGGACTGCTTCGTCTGGGAACTATCGATCGCCTAGAGGCGGAAGGAGGGCCACATTGCTTTAAAAAAAAAAACGCCTATCATCGAAACAACCTTCCCCTCAGGGCAATACGGAAGCAGCGTCGAAATCTTGTATAATTTGGACCAGCCTCCATCTTAACGTCTCGCTTCGAATAAGGTTTCATAGCCATGATAAAACGTAACAGTGGCCAAAGCAGATATGTTCGGAACAATTATTATAGCAACGTAAGTTAAAACACTGTTCTTTGGTGATAATTCTCCGTTTACCGGGTGCTTGGCAATCCTAAACTTCGAAATTTAGGAGGCGCCAGCTATGTAAACTCTCAGCCTTCAGGAACGGCCAAACACATTTTGAATGCAGCTACTGATGGGCAACTGACGCGGGTTTAAGGAGATGCTAAACTGTTTATGGGAACTATACTGTTTTATGGGAATAAAACTCTAAACACTGCTGATATTTATTCCTGTTGTTATCACAATATTGCAATTTTTATGCGGACCCTCCTAAGAAGAATATGGATATATAATTTTCTTTGACAAAATGTCACCTCCCTTCAAATGTTTTCGATTTCTTGCACCAGTTTGTAACATCGATTTTTACTGAACATTCGATACATCACTTTTTAAGCATCTTTCGTCTTTTACAAGTCGAAACTCAACCTAGGCAAAACGACGCGGTGTGGTTTAATGCAGTGAGTATTCTAGGCCTCCTAAGGGATTCATCGTGCGATAAAACGTCGAGACGCAAGCATTTTTAGTTTTCGCTTCAATTAGGAAGGGGTCCGCCGCTAAAGGAACCTGTATTTTCAGATGATCAAGTGTCATCGCGTTATTATAAGTTGTAAGGCGTTGTGAAACGTTCCCATTCAAGTACGGTCGTCAGTTAAAGAGAAAATATCCCACATAACCAGTCCATAATCTTTCGCAACTACTGCGAATTAGCGCAGTATAAAACCAAGTATGTTAGCCAAATTTGTAAATATTGAATTCTTGTAGTCTACAGACATTCAAAAAGCCGTTCAATGCATTCGAACCAATTGTCTATATAGTGGCGCGTTGAATATCTTTTAGACGCACCTGTAAGCAAACAGAAAACTGTCAGTTTAATGTTTCCGTGTAGCACACGCATAAAACATATGGGAGAAAGAGGCCTTTGCGTAACCTTTTGAAGAATACTCTCGTTGCTTGGGGAAGTCACAGAAGGGTAGCGCCTCTCTGAGGCCTAGACAATCCGCGGCTAGGCGCATGATTGCTGCGACCACTTCACTGCAACCGCCGATAAGCCATGTTCCCGAAACTTAGATTCCGTCATACTTCGGAGGTTCCGGGGATCGACCCAGTCACCGTAATTACGGAGCACAGTGCCTAATAGCAGGTCATGAGTCTTGGCTGATTGTAACCAACGACTGACGGCTTCCTGTTAATGTTACTGTACCACTTCTAATGTGCACAAGCCGAAAAAAATAGAAGTCTAGAGATTCTGAATTTTTCGATGCCTATACAACAACTCCAAATAACCGAAACATGGCGCTAGAGCTCCAGACCAAAACACAGTGTAGAAACTTTATAGGTGTCATCATTGCTGCGCCGATGTGATCACCATCATCGGTGCCCATAGTCGCGTGAGCAGCTCTCGATCGAGCTGCTTCGTCTTCATCATCCGCCATCTTGTAAATAGAAGCACCATCGAATCATCGGGACGTGTCGGCCCTTGGTCCTCTTATTCCACATTTTGGTGCCCTAACTAGGGAGAAAGCCCAGCGGAATTCGGATTCATCCGAACTTTGTCCTACGAGAAGGAGGACCCCTCGATGCCAACGACGGACCGTTTGATGGACATATCGACGATGGTGCTACCCATGGCTGACCGACGCGATGGGCAGACCAGGGGGGTAAAGCGAGCTCCGAGACCGTACGAATCGTGGGCGCTGACATGATACAATTTCTATGGTTGCCACATCAATTGTATTCAGTCTTCTAAAAAGTTGTTCCGTAATTATTTAACTAAAACAAAAAACTGAAGCAAAATATTCACAAATAATCGCTTCAGCACTTAAAACTAGCTTTATAAAAAACTTCTAGTGTAATTAATCTCCTATTAGCGGAGAAAGAGTAAGTGTGTAGTACAGTTTTGGTTTCGATTTTCTTTAAGTGTGCTAGGAAGTGGCGAGGCTCTTGCGCCTGACTTGCGTAGTGTGTGTGTGTGCAGTCTTCAGCTCAGATCTGCATGCGTGCAAAACGTGTACAATTGGTATATAACTGGGATGCACGCGCTGAGCAAGTGGCTCGCCGGGCGCTTGCGAGGCTGTCATTCTTTCTTCACGTTAAGCACCCTATCTATCGACGCCGGAACAGCGATTCTGATCTGACCTTGACTACCGCAAGTTCACTACAGGCTACGGAGTGGCAGCCGGCGATCGTTCCCATTGGAAGCGAAATAAAAGGAGCTTTTATAATCGTTCAGTTCCAGTTGTTTTATTCATGGAACTTCTTACAGCTCTTCGTGCTTCGAACTTTCGCGCTAACGTTCGTGAAAGTAGAACGAAAAAATAGGTAACGAAATGCGGTTTCTTTTTTAATCAGTCAATGTTCTCTCTTCGCGCGCTCTGTGTTGTAAATTACTGCCCGTTCAATACTGCGCATTCAGCCCCGCAAACTTTCCATTTGAAGTGGTGGAAAGCAGCTAGAACTTGACGAATACAGACAGAAAGAAAAAAATCTCACGCCAATCCACCCCGTGAATGTGGTTGGAAAGCAAAGCTGTAAACGGCACCCATAACGATTACCCATGCGACGTCACTTAAAATCACTCATATCGCTCTACAAATAGTAAAACCAGAGAGAAGTGAAATCCACTTAACCACACGATTTATTACTTCAAAAAGATATTCTTGGTAAGGTTAAATCAATGCATGATGCATGAACGGTGTTTGGTTGAGTTGTATTGGTGTAGCAAGAGTGGAAACTTTTTTTTATAAAATCAAAGTAAGCTCCAACCCGGTGTTAGACGATCTGACTTCTCCGTCTCTGCGCCGCGGACGGAGGCGACGAGACTTGCGGCTGAGAAGGAGGAGGAAGAAATACTTCTGTTAAGATTTCTGAACGGCCCAGAGTGCAGCCTTGGGAAGTGATTCCTTCTTCTGTAGGGCCCATATGCAGTCCGTACGGCCTGTGTTCTGTCCCCCCGCTGAAGCTGGGTAGGTAGAGAGGGCCTGGACAGCAGCATCTCAGATTGCTCTTGTTGGGTAGTTGACGGGAAGAGAAGATGGTGCTCAGGGCTAAAGTCGCACACCCCGATTACGGGGCGGAGTATTCCTACTTCTGAGAAAAATTTACATTCAGCGTCGTAGCGATTCGGATGCATTACATAAAGACGCGTAGGCTGTGGGAAGGAGCCCGGATTGTATGAGCCGTAGGGTAGTTTGTTGTTTCTGGAAAGGTCAGGGTAAGGCGAAGGTACGGTCGGTCTCAGAAGGCGATAATGCAGGATTATCTCTCTGGACGTGACAAGCGGGTGACTGTCCTCGTGCACCTCCATAGCACGGGAGGTAAAAGCGCAGGCTTGTTGGTGGGCGTATTTGTTGCCCTACATTAAAGCGTGAGGTGGTGTCCAGATGATCTAAATGGAACGGTTTCGGGAGTGGTTTTTTAGCACGCACAGTGCAGGTCAGGACACCCAACCCGACTGGTAATTCCAGTAGGCTTGCTGGGAATCGGTGACTACCCTCCGAACCCCTGGTTGAGTGAGAGCCAAGGTGATGGCTGCCTCTTCTGCTGCCGTCATTTGTTGGGTCCTAAGCGAGGTACACGCAAGGAGGTTGGTTCTGGAGGTAGCCACGATGATGGCGTGTTGCGGCCCTCGATGTTAGGAGAAGTCTGCGTAGATAACTGCATGAGCCCCACCGAGGGTAGTGTTTAGCGCTTGAGCCCGTGCTTTTCGTTGACCCTCGTCATGTGAGGAGTTCATATTTCTAAGCGAAGGGAGCATCTTTAGTTTTAGTCGCCAAGAGTGTGGGAGTAGGTCAAGCGGAGTGACATTCTGGGCTGCCCAGCCAATCTGGTGAAGCATGCGGTTACCCACCGCAGTTCTGAGTCGGACCTTCTGGTTAGAAAGATGGCCTTCTATCAGCTCTTCCACCGTGTTGTGGAGCCCGTGCTAAGCAGCCTCAGTGTGGACGCACTCATGAGAAGACCAATGGCCTGCTCAACCGCCTTTCTAATCACTATATAAAGCATCTCTATGATTTCCTCGACGAGAAGAAGATAGGGGTTTGTCGTAAGTAACTCTCGAGAGGACAAAAGCTTCAATTAATCGAAAGGTACCGGATTCTTTTAGGCCTCGCTTCTTGGTGGCAATTCGCCTGATCAGGTGTATGATTAGATTAATGCTGTTTTTGAGGCGCTGTAAGGATGCGTCACTCTTGGTGTTGGCCTGGAAATGTAGGACCAGGATCTTGATGCTGGGGTTTGGAGTGATGGCCTGGTCATCAAGGAGTATTTAATGTATTCCTTGATTTGGCGTGAGGGCGGACGACAAGGAGCTGTGATTTTTTACGTGAACACTGAAGGCCACAGGCTTTAGCACATTGGCGTACTAGAAGTGAGATGCCATGCATTGGTGTGAGCTTCCTGTAATTTTTGTAACTCTTAGCACATGAGCAAGGTGCGCACAGGGCCGCTAGACGGGCGTGAGTGGTCGTGTGACGCTTTCACGTGGTATTCAGCGAAAAGGCAGGGGGTAAACCCGCAGATGTGCTTGGTGAGTACACCATTTGTCTCCGCGTGTTCGCGTGGGCTCGTAGCTGAATCGGTAAGACAACGGGCTCTCGCTTTGTGAGTGTATTAGTTCCAGGTTCGATTCCCGGCGGTGCCAGTAAATTCTTTTATTTGTTCGCTGGAGTTTTCTGGTGACACCAACGGTCGCGAAAGAACCCTTGGGGGGTAGAGGTAGAAAGCTTTGCTTTAAAACGGGACACGCCGCGGACTGTATTTCGCATACTCCCTTGGCATACATTCTTCCACTCCGTTGGCCTGCGATCCACCGCGCTCTTTCGTTCCTGTGCTTGAAAGCGCCACGACTCACCGGCAATATCAGCGTTTGCCCATGCGATGTCTTTTTTGTGTGTGTCAATAAAGGTTTTACATTGAGCTAAAGCCACAGTCAGTTCACTAAACTTCGTTTAAAAAGCATTGAGCGACTCGCAAAATGTCACAGAATGGCAAATAAAGCGGCACAGCGCAAAAATGCACGGAGATCATACGGAGATTCATTATTCTGTGCACACAGTACGGATCAGCTGACTCCTTGGCGTCTTCGCGCATGCGATCAGTCGCATTCGAGCTTGCGCGCAAGTGTTGCGTGAGCGTTGCCACATCTTGCTCAAATAGTCTCAGTACATACAAGTCGCACGTACGCTAAACCAAAAACACGTCGGTTACCTACCCACAGGAGATAAACTACGCAATGCTGTCGACGCCGCCTACACAAAATCCGCCTGGCCAGCGGTCCGCCATGTTACAATTTCTCCCGGCATGCTTCGCTAGCCGGACGCGGAAACGCCACAGTAGCACGTTGCCAGATTACAACCCATCGCTTTCGCCGTTTTTAGTAAGCAAAAGCTCAGCTGGCAACCTTCAAATCGTTGTATCATGTCTGCCACCATGTGTCGTACGGTTCCAATGCATTGGCTGAGCGGCGCGCTTTCCCTCTAGAGTCAGTATATTATCTCTATGGGGCAGACAAGACGACGCGGCATCCTCCCCTCCGAGGATTTTCTTAGGTGGGTCCAGAAAGCGATTCTGCAAAAGGTGAGGGGAGTGCCGCAGCTCATCGCGCAATGAAAACCGGACTACCTTTGATGCACGAACAGGGTGTTCCTCAATCTAAGATGCACCTGCACGAACTGAAGCTGACAAGAGAAAGGACGTGGTCAATTGCTCGTGAACTACGCAGAAACGCAGAAGCCGCATTAGGGCTGACTGTAATGACGAGCGATGTTTGCGAGCTATTGACGAGCTTTCTGCGCCAGCTGCGGAAAATTAAAGTTGAACTTAGACGGTTGAATGAGGAAATTGAACCGCTTATTGACATCGACCACTTGGATGAGGAATTCACAACCAACGCAGGGAACGATGACGATGTTACTCACGTTATGATCCGCATATACTATCGATTGAAAACCCAAAACTACGACACCACAGGACATTGCAAGACCCTCGAGAAATTGAATTCATCTAGAAGTTTCGGAGAGTTTTTTACGGTTACAGAGCAATGCTACGACCCACGTGATTTCATAACTTCGAATTAAGAAGCCGTCTTGACAGAAACGTCACTTACATCAGATTTCTTACCGCAAGCAGAACAGGAGAATGCGACTCCCTCATTGGCTGCGCTTGATTTTCAAACTGAAGATGGCTTACTCTCGTCTGTTTTTCAAGAATTCGTCGACACTACCTCGAGCGAGACAGTTTGCTCATTAAGTTCTCTACCGCCAGCACAGGCTACGTATGACGAACGTATCGAGCGGGAGACAACGAATGTATTACCTGGAGCACATCAATCGCAAAACTAAGACACGAAGAGGAAAAGCGATGCACGACACTGAGGAGCGGGATGCTGCCGTTTTCGAGAAATATCCCAAGAAGACTGCTGCCGAACCTACGAGGCAACCCGGCGTAAAAAAGAAATTTCGCGGAAAGCATGCTTTAAAAAAACAGGAAACATCTGATAACTGCAACAGAATTGTCAGTGTACAGAGCTCCAGAAAGAAGGAGAAGTTCAAGGGAAACTTTTTTCGGATTTTGAAATGCGCATTTGAAGAACTAACATCTGAGTACAAAAGCATCGAAGACGGCTTGCGAATTTCTACCTGGCTGCGTCGACTGCGGCGATATTCGAAGCGAGGATTCAAAAGACGGAACCTGCAGCAGTTTCCCCTTCTGACTGCATGCCGGATTTGATCGGAAAGAACTTACGTTAGTTCATGGAAGCGGACTGACCATGGTTCGTTGTGGGCGGGAAAGATGTAGAAACTTTATAGGTGTCATCATTGCTGCACCAATGTGATCACCATCATCGGTGCCCATAGTTGCGTGAGCAGCTCTCGATCGAGCTGCTTCGCCTTCATCATCCGCCATCTTGCAAATACTAGAAGCACCATCGAATCACCGGGACGTTTCGGCCCTTGGTCCTCTTACTCCACACACAGTGTTACCTTATGACGCAATAACACTGGAAAGATTGCTGCTGTTGTAACGTTAATTGGCTATGATTGACAAGTTGAGACGGGTTATTCATGCGTCCATTTCTTCTTCTTAATTTCTACTAATATGTCTTTAACACCAGTTTGCTCCCTGACCCACTCCGCTCTCTTCTTGTCCCTTAATGTTACACCTATCATTTTCCGCTCCATTGCCCGCTGAGTCGTTCTCAATTTAAGTTGAACCCTCTTAGTGAGCCTCCAAGTTTCTGCCCCGTAGGTGAGTACCGGTAAGATGCAGGGCAGGGCATGTAATGCGAAGGCAAGATAACCGCTGGTCATTAAGGGTAACAGAGTGGATCCCTAGAGGAGGCAAGCGTTGCAGGAGGCGGCAGAAAATTAGATGGGCGATGAGATCAAGAAGTTTGCGGGGATAAATTGGTAGCAGTTGGCACGGGACCGAGATAATTGGAGAATTATAGGAGAGGCCTTTGCCCTGCAGTGGGCGTAGACAGGCTGGTGATGATGATGATGATGATGATTCATGCGTATTTTTGTTAGAGTATCTTCGATAGTCGTCGGCGTCAGGCGCGTATACACGTATACTCAACTACACATTGTTTCTCAATTCGAAGCAGCCATTCTGGAATATCCTAACTTGAGAGTAATAAATATGGCATAGGCGGAGGCCTATGAAAGCAGACGAAAGGGCGGGAAGGCTGGGAGGCTAAGCAGGTGTAGGGTCCGGTTTGCTACCCCAAACTGGAAGAATGGGATTCAAGGGATAAAAAAGAAGGCGGGAGAAGAGGAAGAGATAGGTGTGGGAAGCAGCGCACTCTAGTAGCGTTTTGCGACCTATAATCGTTCATGCAAATTCGTTTCGCTCAGGAAACGCAGAAGGGCTTTCGTCTACTTCTGTGAAGTCGATGGTACAGACCGACGACTTAAGATGGTCTCCACTCTAAATGGTCGATATTCGAATCGGCTTAGCCCGGCGGCAAGCACGCTTCTCTCCGACAAGTATTCGAGGCAGTGACACAGCACTTCTTCTATAGTATCTTCCGCCCCACAGGCGTCAGAATGGGCGTTGCTGGCCATCCCGATGAGGAAGGAGTAGGCTTTCACGAAGACGACTCCCAACCACAGTCTACGAAGTAAAGGCAGCTGGGGTCGAGACAGCTCGTATACAGAAGACGGCGCTGAAGAAGAGGATCTGCTGTCAGTGCAGCTTCGATGACAATGGGGTAATCATTTTTGAATTGTTGTGTACGTATACGTATCTAAAAAACCGTTGTTTCAGTTCGTTTGGAACTATAATTATTTTCACAGTATTCTGAGAACGTCGCAATTGCTTAGAAAGTTTGCTCGATTGACTTGCTGCTTCGCGTCCTTAGAATTTGTAGGCCGCTTCATTTCCACATCATAAGAGAATATAAATGAAATAATAGCTTTTCGTGCGGCTTTCGCCTCCGAAAATGGAGACGATGCTTGAATAATACAGACGACTTTAAGGAATACTACGCCGAAAAGAAGACTAAAAATTTATTCTCCATAATGGAGTCGTGGATCGAAATGTGGATCTTGCGCCAAAAGTAACGAGCACACACCAGTACTAAAAGTGCGAAAGATCTTTGGTAAGAAACACGTACCCTTCTGGAAAGGAGCGCTTTTATTAACCATCCATCGTACAACTGTTCTAACCACTAAACGCAATTTCTGATATTGATAGCGCGGATACTACTGGTGCCGTCCAGCTGGCCAATATAGTGTGAAGTGATCTCTACTAGACTACTCACAGACAAAAGTCTCCACAGTAGAGATACAACAATTCTTTTGCTTTCCGTGGTTAATATGTTTCACTGGTGAAGACTCGGGAAATACGCACCGCCGGAGGAGAAAAAACACGATTTCCAAGATAAAAGACGCCAGACATTGCCTGCACGGTCCCAGAAAATAAGCAGCATCATGCAAAAAGCGTACTCGCAAAGCACCCGCCAAGCGGAACAGAAGAAAGCGGCGGCATAGCAAAGAAGCAAGATCAATGATAAGCAGTGCACTCTGCTTACAAAAGACACCAACAAGAAAGAGGAATCTCAATGGTTGGCACAGAGGCCAAAGGGGAAAAGGTCTGCTCATGATCCTGGCGCCTGTGGAAAAAGAAGCCATGCTGGCGCCTGTCCCGACTCAAGGCTTTCATATCGTTCGGGGTCGCGGAAATAGTAGATGTGCGTGGCGCGGAAGTCGGAAAACACGTGCCTTCTCGTATGGCATTGACCTCACCCGGCTTCGTAGTCTTTCTTTTGTTAACGTAGCGACAATAAAAGACGTCACAATAAAAAGGGCCATAGTGTACAGCATGAATGAATACGTGAGAAGAATCGGGTGTGAAAACACAAAATATAACCTAGGTGAAAAACACGTGAGAATATGCGATTTGCACGTAGAGTAGCAGTTATCCTACAGTGAAGGAAAGCTCCAGCTTTATGCGGGGAAAAAATATAAATATTTGAGTTTCGTTCTGCGAATGGCAATGATCCTCTAGGCATGGCTGTCGCCCAGTAGACGAGTTCGTACGGAACATTTCAAGGTCATTACCCCACAAGGCTTTTTTAGAGAGAGCGTGAACCCCAGAAATGCATGTAAAATTAACACACAAAAAGTGGATATATTTTGTAGCAGCGGCAAAAAAGTGGCGATTTCTCAAGGGTTGGTTATTGACACCAGATAGACTGAAGTACTTTGGAGACCTACGTGACCGGTATCAGCAACGAGTGTTTTATTAGATGCGACGCATCTCTTGCTCTGAGGCATGTCCCTCCTGCGGCGTCGTCATCACGCCGTCCGTCCGCATCCCTCCTCCGTTCTTCTCTCTGAACCGCTCCGACAGCTGTGTGCAACACTCTCACTCTGGCTCATTATCGTAACAACAGCTGCTGCGCTTAATTTTGTGCGCGCTTCGCTGCGTTAACAACTGCTCCGGCGCGCGCGGTGTGCGCAAGTGCGCGCATGCGCGACTCTCCTCCGTTGTCTCCTCTCCTTCAAGCGGGTATCGCGCTGCGGCGGTTCAGTCAAGCGCTCGCTCTCGCTCGACTCCGCGTGACTTTATGCTTGATGACTTCGTGCATGACTTGATTCTTCCGATGAAGACGTGATGGAAGCAATTACGCCCATCTTCGCGTATAGAACACCCGCATGTGATGGAAATGCATCATATACGTTCACAACACGTTTCACGCGATTTAGAAAATCAACCCAGTGGAAACACCAATTGAACCCCCCGATGCTTCGCATCACACCAGGGTTCCCTCGCGGGAAGATGGGCGTAATTTTTACCTTCACCACGGTAACATGTGAAGACTGCTTACCGCTGCTTATTGGTATTATGAACGGCTCAAAGAGGCGGGCACCGTGTATTCTTTCTTATTTGAGTTTGTCTGTGTTTACAGGTATCTAAACGTGCATCTCTTTCAATTCAAGTTGCAATTGAGCAACTTTTTCCCGATTTCCCTTGATAAAGATTTGTATGTGCTTTACTGGAAATAAACTTTTAACTTTCAACTTTCAATTTTCTCGCCCACTTCATTAAAGATATATCACATTTTATGCCACCAAAAGGTTCAAAGAGCACGAACATAAATACCCGAGACATCTGTTTTACCGTTGCTTAATATTATAGTCCTATCCTGTTACTTCCGCTAACCATCTCGGTCGGAAGACTTATTTTAGCTTTATTGAACCAGTTTTATCAAAGTGAACGCCTTAAAACAGACTTGCAAGTAACGCGTTGTAAGTTACGTGGTACTTGTACTTCGGTACGTTTCAGTAGCAAATCTCGACTGCTGCATTCTAGAAAAGAAGAGCAAGTAATTTTTTCGATGGCTTCTATACAACGAATACATCAGTTGTTAACATTCAAATTAAAGAAAAGTTTGTAGCCAAGCGCATTGTGCTCTAGACTGACTCTGCTACAACGTTTATTCAAGCAAACTGGTGTAGTGTTTAAACAAAAAAAGATTTTTGTGAATGAGAGACCGAGACATTACAAACGTTTCATTTGAGCATAGGTGTTTTTCAGGAAAAGAAATCATTTTTTACTGAACAAGTGGATTTGCACTTGTTTGCTCGCAAAATAAACCAAAAATCTGTGGGTGTTGCCAAATACATATAGCAAAACACCAGTAGGAATAAAAACGGTTTAAGCGCAACTACGTTCTCGGCGTTGCGACACGAACCAAATATGAAAAACGCATCTCGCGGAGTACTGTTTTCAAATGTAAATTGAAAGGCCAGTTCCGTTCCTGTGAACTTTGCCAGGATCTGGCCCAACCATGCAAGACAAGGCGCCAGAAGATTCAACATTTTATGTGCGGCTCTGCAGAGCATTCAGATTTGACGGGGAGCGCCGGGAGAGTGAAATCAATAGGGTTGAGTAGGGCGACAGGGCGACACATATGCAGGGCGACACATATTTTGGCCATTGTTGGTAACTCTTTTATATTTTCCTTCTTTTTTTAGTTTTTCAAAACTTTCCCGAAATCAGCATTATTGTTTATATGCAAGGCATTACACGTTTCGGCCGTTTCCGTGATTATTTTATCTTTTTCTTATTGTTTATAATTTTTAAATTTCGTTTGACCAATTACCCCCATTTACGCTACTATATCGATTGCAGGTGAAACTTTCGCGATATGTGCATTATTTTGGAAAAGCCATATTTTATGCGTTCTGCCATTTCGCGTATTTTTAAAGTATTTTTTCTTATTGTTCAGTTTTTCAAAATTAGTTCGGACCACTTATCTCCATTTACGTTATTATTAGGATTACATCTGCAACTTTCGCGAAATCTGCAGTATTGTGGCAATGCAGGGCGTTACACCATTCAACATTTTCCGCAATTATTATTTTATATTTTTCTCAAATTCTGAGTTTTTCAAAATTTTATTCGACGGATTATCCCCACTTAGGCTGTTATAATGATTAGAAGTGGAACTTTCACGAAATCTGCATTATTGTTGAAATGCCATGCGTTACAGGTCTTGCGATTTTCCGTAATTCTTAAATATTTTTCTTCTTTTTCACTTTTTCAAAACTTTGTCTTATCAATTATCTCAATTTACGCTATTATAAGTTTGCATTTGGAACTTTCGCTGAATCTGAATTATTGTAAAAAGGCAGGGCGTTACAGGGTTTGCCATTTTTTGTAACATTGTATATTTTTTTTTTAGTTTTTCAGAATTCGTTGCGACCAGTTATCTCCATTTACGCTATTATAACGATTGCAGGCGGAAGTTTCGCGAAATCTTCAATACTGTGGAAATGCTGGGCAGTACACGTTTCGCCGTTTTCCGTCATTTTTTGTATTTTTGTTTTTTTTAGTTTTTCAAAATTTCGTGCGACCAGTTATCTCCATTTAGGCCATTGCAGCTACTATAGGTGGAACTTTTGCGATGTCTACATTTTGGCGGAAATGCAGGGAGTAACACTGTGCAGACTTCAGGGGGGGGGGGGGGGGGTATACTCAGCAAAGATCGCTAGGAAAAGAAGGGCTCCTACTTTAAAATAACCTCAACAATACATTGTAGCATGAATGTCTACTATACACCTCTATTGTGATTCTGAGTGTCTCGTACAGTTCATATTGATGTGAATTCTGAATTTGTTTCGACGGAAGTAGTAACACATTGTTCAGACGATGACGTTAAAGCTGTTTAATATACTGTTTCTATCCGTGAACCTTCGTAATATTAGTACATTTAAACCCTCCTCAGAACGGGGAGCTAGTGAGCTGGTTGGTGCATGTTAAAATGTGAGAAACAGCACGAAAGGAGAGGACGTAGAGTAGAAGACAAACACGTGGCGCTGACTAACAACCAAGTTTTATTGCTTGCCGGCGGCGTATATACACAGCTACAAAGTAATGGAAAGAGCAAAGGAAATTACAGATAGCAAGAAATGCACATAGGTTCTGGTCACATGGTCATCGATAAGTAAGGCCCAGTTATTCATTTGAAAAATACATGATTTCGTTTCCATACAGTACCACAGACGGTTTGCTTACACATTATTCGCCTCTCTGACTAATGCAAAATGCTTCAAAGATTTCACGTGTGCGTTTGTTTGCATATCTTAGAATAATATGACACTGATCAAACTCACTGATTCTACACTATACACTAGCGACAGTGCGCAGCTAGATGGTCCGCCGAAATTCGAGTTTAGTGAATTTGCATGCTCCTGGAGCAGTAAATTGATACATCTTCCCGTCTGACCAACATAGCTTCGTTTGCATGTCAGGAGATATTCATAAACGACACTCTCACGGCAGCCAACGTACGTCGTTTTGTGTTTAATCTTACATGAGTTATACCTTCTACCATCCTTATTCACCACCACACAGAGCATGCTCAGTTTACTGGGCGCGGACATAAGAACTTTTGCGCCCCTCTCTTTCGGAATTTTTTCTTTACTTTGTGGGACACCTGATGCACGTATTGAATAACGGTTGTAGGGCGTTTTGCGTTCTCAGTTTCTCCGTTAAGTAACGGCTTGTTCCTTTTTTGTTTCCGGAGATCCCGTAACAGGGATTCAGCGACGCTGAACAAAAAAAACAGGCTGATAACCAGCTGCTTCTATCCCCATTTGGGTGTCAAAACTATGTTGGGCTGAGTGCTCGCACGACCCAGTTAATGCCGACTTCAAACATGAAGTGGCCACCCCCTTTTTTATATCTTTGAATGGGCTGAAGTTAAAGGCAAGAGGGTCTTCTGCCAGCGGGGTGCAAAACGCCAACACATATGCTCAGAGTCTGAACTTGATTGTGATTCTGGGTCTTACTTATCAATGACCATGTGACAAGAACTTGTGTGCATTTCATGCCATCTGTAATTTTCTTTCCCCTTTCTATTGCTTTGTAGATGTGTATATAAGCCGCCTGCAAGCAATAAAACTTGGTGGTTAGCCAGCGCCGTGTGTTTGCATTCTACTCTACCTCGAGTCCTTTCGCACTGTTTCTCACATTTTTAAACCCTCCGTATTTTTTGAAGTAACCATGTCTTACTGCTATCGTTAATATGACTTTGATGCTGTGTATTCAGGACAAAATAATGCGTTCGTGGTTTTTTCTGGTGGCCCTGTTTTGCTGCAGTTGAGCACCTCTATACTTAATCGTTTTTGTTCTGCTGCACTACTTTGTTTTATAGGTGAACGTTTAGGTTGTAATTGTTCGGATTTGTGTGTCTCCTGAATGCATTTCCTGTTTTATTTTTTCCACTTGTTTCACAACATATATAAACCTAATAGCATTCCGAGGAGCAATATATGGGGCATGTGAAATTTTTCGTTAAGCTGAGTTTGTGTTGGAGTGTCCCTGTAATACAACGAAATATACATCAGACATGATTGACACAGTTTAGCGATTCCTTCGAAAGCTCCCGTCGCAATGTTGGAGGCATTGCCACCTATACAAAACGTCGACCCTCGGCTTATTGGCTGCCGCTGCCTCGACAGGTGGTAAGAAGACCACCACGACGTGTGCGTGTTTACACGTCAAGTGGAAAACTACTCAAGGAAAAAGCACGGAAATGAAAACGACGGCGAAGCAATCGCGATACTTTTCAATGACAAGAAAACCAACCGCCAGCCAATGCCGCTGCAAAAGCGAGCCAATGTAACCAACGAGGCTATTAGACCGCTAACCATCGAAGGCGTGCTTTACAAGGCACCTAGGAGAAGACGCCGCATTGCAGACTTCTGACGTGGCAGCAATGTCTGCCTGTCCGTACGCGTAAGAGTGGGCTGAAGTGTGCTCGCATTTCTAACGATCCATTGCTATTTTGCCATTAAAATATATTATTAGAACAAGGGCTTTGTGAGGAAATTAGATGGCTTCATTTGCCTGAAACTTGTCAATAAACACGTAGAATTTGATATACGGCTCTTGTAGTATGTAAATAAGAAAATGTCGCAACGATAATGATATGAGAGTAATAGCCAAGGGATATACCTAGAGATATATTCGTAGGACCTGAACCTCAAACTGTTTTGTACTGCAAGGTTAGGGACCATTCTAACGATGAATTTTTGAGATGTGAGGTTTACGTTTTGGTGAAGCGGCAGAACTTCTAATAGAGCTCTGATTAAATGCCGGTGTTCGTTTGCGTCTTACTTTATTTCTGTCTTTCCATGCGTTGCGTGGAACAATAAAGATAAACATTAAAAGCAATGTATTCTTTCACACAAGACACATTCAGCATAGACAAGAGCACAAAATTATCCAGCGCAAAATTGCAGCTGCAAAAAAATGGCGCAGCTTGCACTGGTGGTGCAACGATGGAGTAGGAGTAGAGCTGGTGGCACTCTCCTTTTGTCGGAGACGAGGCTGTTGCAGGAAACATTTATTTCTCACCTTGCCGCTGAAATTACTTTAGGACTGGCCGACCCGGATGGTTTAGTCTGCAAGCTTTCACATTCCGCCCAAACTGGAACGCGTTACCAAGCGCAAGAACCCAAGGCTAACTCCAAAGCCAACGCTTGCTCCCCACAAAAAAAAATGCTCTGCGCCCAGTATACGATTATAGCTCGATCGATTGGCCGCTGCTTTCATAACGCGTGGGACTCAAGTTCGATTTCGACGACATGGAACGTTTTTTTTTCTTTCCATTTGTCTGCACATGCAAATCTTTTCCCCGGCGCAGCTAACCCAGTACCTCTCGCGCCATTGGGGTGGCCCAGTGGTTAGGTGGCCGAATTTCCGGCGTAAATGTTCCGGATTAGATTACGGACGTGCCTAACCTAATTTGTTTCGGCAGGCTTCATGGTTCATTTTTTTTGTGCTACGGATGGATTTGGCCCGGCATAAACAGCTCGCTATTAAAACAAGCAAAACTTACACTTCGTATAAACACAGACGAAAGGCAGACACGCGCAACTAAGTTATATTTTAAAATTTCGCAAGCGTTCATATATGCGTGTTTAGTTTTTGTCGAACGCTATCATGTCTTTGCAAAAATTGGCTGCAGACTAAAAAAATATACATGGCTGGGTTCGCCGCAATGTTCCATTGTAAATGGCCGCGCCCTTTATCTCCATTTTAGCTGGTTCGACATTGTTAGTGGAGCGTGGTAGAAACAGCCTTTAGATGTGCACTTACTGGTGTAGACATCAGTTCATAGTTACCCGCTGCAGTGGCTCAGTGGCTAAGGCGTTGTGCTGCTGAGCACGAGGACGCGGGTTAGATTCCAAACCGTGGCTGCTGCATTTCTTATGGAGGCGAAAAGCTGGAACGCCCGTGTGTACTTCAGTTTGCTTCAGTCTAAGTGAAGCAAATCTAGCAGCAGAGCTCTACTTTCTGGTTTCCATTAGGCGCGTTATAATTTTAAAGCAAACCGATTAAAATCTGAAAGGTTTCTGTTGGGTAAAATTTTCTGACACGGTTTTAAAGTTACAAGTATAGTGTCATCATCATAACTACCATGGCCACGCCTATCATCATCAATGCCTTCGCGCCTCGAGAGGCCATGGTACGCGCACTGAAAAAATTA
Organism: Haemaphysalis longicornis; assembly: GCA_013339765.2. Classification (NCBI taxonomy): domain Eukaryota; kingdom Metazoa; phylum Arthropoda; class Arachnida; order Ixodida; family Ixodidae; genus Haemaphysalis; species Haemaphysalis longicornis. The sequence goes on from CM023453.1 coordinate 64,112,865, forward strand.
GGCTTTAGTTCCAGTCACACGTCTGGTACCATCTCTCTCCCTATAAAGGAGCGGCGCTCGTCAACCCGCCTCGCAGAGATCAGCAGCCAAGCGTTACACCATAGCAATTGGGAGTCTGAAACCTTCATGCATGACAAATTCAGCCCTCGACCATCTCCAAGATCCACAAGATCCAAGCGCACCTCAATAGTTCGACGTGCCATCTGCAGGACCACACGCTCATATGCGAATGCCGTCCAACTGAACTATCACACTGCACTGGACATTCCTTCACATCGCAGGTGATGCTCAACCCGTACATAGCCATTCAGCTGCCTTTTCCTCCTTGTTTCCCTCCATTCACCGCAATGCGCCCTAGGGGGAGCATGTAGAAGAAGTATAATTATCACCTCTGGAACACCTATAATTCCCAACTCCGGCGTTTTGCGAGAAGCCAGGTCACGCACACACAAAAAAAAATCGCTTCCGTTGCGGCCATACGTCTGGTTCTATCCTTCTATTGGCTGTCATGCGTTCCGCACACCCATACCATTGAGGATTGAGAGCTTCAGCCTTATTCAACGAGGGAAGTAAACATACTTATTTAGATCTGGGAAAGAGACCTCATGAAAAAGTCTATTATTTCGGTCATCTTCTACTCTCCTCTTTTTCAACTTGCACTGGACGTCGACGATAAGCTGTTCAAGGCACTCTCCCAAAGATAGTAAGTATGGAAGATATTGGACTTGGAAGTTGTCTGCGTGTAGAACCTAAGTAAAAATTGTTCCACAAGATTCGCCAAACCGGCGAATAGGCCAATGCAGATTTTTTTTTCTAAACAAGGATTTCTCTTTCAGCGATGTTTATCACGCGTGCAGGGTTTCAGGCAAAGTTAATGAGGCGTGAATGGCTTGCTCGCTGTCGTTTGGGTGCTTGATTGCGTGTGAAGGGAATGTTTGACTCCGCAGCCTATCTTGATCGAATTACAGCCGGAGTGGTAGACGATGCTCGTTTTCAGGCGCTCAATCGTTCAACTATCATGCCGAAAGATGGGTAGTGTTGTTTGTAGAGACTCAAATGTGCGCTGTCGCGCAGATAATCTTGACGGGCTTAGCCAGCGGTGCTTGCTGCCATATTTGAATATTGGTGTCGTCTGTCCCCTTATCTAATTTTCATACCACACCATAGCAACAATACTCCTGTGGGATGCAGAGCGCGTATTTTACGTTCATTTGTTATGCGATGCCCACAGCAGCACTACGTTTTCTTTTATCAACTGAAAGGCACGCAGTCCGGCGCTGCGACTGTGCACTACTGATTTTGCTGATTCTTCTCGTCACTCTGCGCCTTTATTTTTTCTGTTTTTTACTACAACTGCGACCATTGGCGTCATCATGGCTTTTTGCCGAAACGTGCTCTGCTAGCCATCTACCGGCGCTTCTCTAATTATACGCAGAAAATACTGCTGTAAAGATGAGTTTTAGTCTGTAACAAAACCTCAAAGTCCGAAAGCCGCAGCAAAAAAAGAGGTGCCGCTTTATTCTGCTACGACGTATGAACGGCGGTTGTCTAGAGGTTGGGCGCTCTCCTCTAATTCCGGAGGCCTGTGTGTTCAATGCCATCCAAAGCCTAGCTTGCAAAATCTCTTGAAAACTGAACTAGTTACTTTGTATACAGTAGCTTTCCTAAGAAACGTGGCACCTTTACCGGCATTTATTTACATTCTGAATCCTGGCCCGAACTTTCGTGCTGCGAGATTTTCTCGATGTTTTTGGAAAATATCAGCGCTGGTGAATTGCACGCAGTACCGTAGTGCAGGAAGCTAATGTTCGCACTACCAGTTATGCTGAAGAAGCGTCAAAAGGTATAGAGATTCACTGCACACAGACATAAAACAAAAGCAACAGCCAATCATACACGATTTGGGCGATAACAAATGTCGATTTCTGGCCGTATAACTTCCTATCTCTTCGGCACAGAATTAAGACATCGCTTTCGTAATCTTAATAGAATTTGAGGCAGTGCCAATAACACGAATGCGTCCAAATAAACTGGAGATCATGCATTAACATGTGAGAGAGGTTCACTTTCCTACGCAGCACAAACTGCAGCCTCTCCAGAATTGACGCAAAGAAGCTGGGGGCATAAGCAAGGCCAATAAACTATGAGGAAAGGCGGCACAATTACCACAGTACAGAAGGTCAGGAGGTCACCCAAGGCAGTCGAACTCGGTGAGTTAGCTCGGTAGAAGTAGACGCGCTTGCTACACACGTTGCTTATGGCACCTCTGGGTTTTCCAATTTCAGTCGCAGAGCTGTACAGCAAACGTTACGCCCACTCGGCCACGCTTGTGCACGGGAGAGGACTGGAAGCATCACGGCTGCAACATTTTTATCGAGTTACGCGCCATGCTTTATTGCATGGGAGTCAGGTTTCTTGCGGAAAACAAACTCTGTTCCCACATTGGCGCTGTACACATTTTGGAACAACCGTACAATCATCCTTCAGAAGTGCGGCAAGATGTTTGTAGTTTATTTTGTTTCGTAAAACTACACAGACACTTCCGTTTCCGTCGGTACTTTTGCCACTTTTGAAGCCAGCCCGAGCTGTTTTAATTGTCTTTACTTCCCGTGAAACCTGCGGGGCAAATAGGTCCCGGTGGAAAGTTCAGAACATTTTCTTGCAACCCGTGACAGAAAAAAAGCTTGGAAAGAATTGCTGGGATTTGGTAAATACAGAAACAGTTGTTCACAGAATTTCTTTCTTCCTCTTTATTCACGAAAAAATCGTTCTGAACACTCCTAGAAACTGAATTCATGCTGGTTGTAATGGTCATACGCGACAGTTTTCTCATTATTTCAGCCCAGAATATATGTGATAGTGGCAAAAAAACAATCAAAAATCCTGCAAGGCCATCTGCTGAGCTGTTGAAGTGCCGGCGGCGTGCATAAAGCGTTGCCAGAGAGTTTGTCTTCAAATAGACGCACGAAGCTACAAACCCAAAGGAAAAGCTGTGCGCCCTAAAATAGATTATAGCTCAATTGGATAGCCGCCGGTTTGATAACGCGAAAGACCCAGGTTTGGTTACAGCCACGAAACGCGAGTTTTTTTCTTTCCAATTGACGGCACAGGTTATTGTTCCCTACTCCTGGTAAAACGTACCCCGGGGTTTTGGGGCTGAGAAGGGGTTAGGTTGCCCGTTAAATGGCGCAAAGGTACCGGGTTCGATTGGCGCGACCTCCCTGACCACTTTTTTTCTTGAGGCTTTGGGATACTTTGTCGACGCCGGACGAATTTCTGTCGGCCTAAACAACCCTGCTGTTAGAATTTCTCACTGTTGCCTAAGAAGGCAAATGGTTGGCGGGAATCACTAAGTATTTGAAGAAAAAGAATCTGGACAAGTGTGCAAACCGAACTCTTCCGACGCTGTACGAGGAGGAAAATTCAGGGAAGCTTCCACTCATGCACAACACTTGAATGGCAAAGTTGCTGTAGGTAAACATTGCCGGACACACAGTTGAGTTTCAGTACCATTGATTACTTGCATAGGAGCACGAGGTCGCGGGTTCGATTCCCGGCCGCGGTGGCCGCTTTTCTGATGGAGGCGAAAAGCAAAAGCGCCCGTGTGTTCGAGATTTCGGCGCACGTTAAAGATCCCCGGGTGGTCAAAATTAATCCGGAGCCCTCCACTACGGCGCGCCTCACCGCCTGCGTTGCGTCGGCGCGTTAAACCCCACAATCAATCAATCGATTATTTGCATAGTTGCGGTGCTCGCGTCATTGCATACGTACACATTTGCAGGTTCGGATCTTCGTAGACGTTGTCGTTTTCGTTCTTTATCACGCCGAGCCACTGGATGCGCGGCTTCTTCCTCGGCCGTGTGAATTATCCGCGGACAGCCCATGTCAAGAAATGCGCTGACGCTGCGGCACGAGGACTCTTCTACGGTACCGAGCGCATACGCCCGACGACGCGGGGTAGAATGGATTAGGGACGTACGCAACGACGTGTCTTTAACATTCCGAGCAGGTGTTGCTAGAATTACGGTGAACTCTGGATTATTATTCGTGTTTTTTTTTTCGCAAAGCCACTGCGCAATCCTTGGACCCGCCGGTCACCGCGAGGCACGCGCTAATGAGCGCTCGGTCTTTTCTCGGCTTTCGAGGGTTTCGCCAGGTTTTAAAGCGAAGCTTTTGCGTCGTCACTGATGCCGTTGAATGCCAATACGCCCTGCAGGAAAGCAAACTTTCTCTGACGATGAGGATGAATGACTGTGAGTGAAGTGAATGAAAGAAGAAAACATTCCCCGTGGCCGGAATCGAACCATAGTACCTCGCGTTATGAAGCTGGCGTCTATCCAATCGATCCATTCTGATGTTGTCGAAGTAGCTTGACTAACTTAGACGCAACCAAAGAAACCGTCATGAGTAGAATGCCGTTGCTCTGCAGGCCGTAAGGCTGATAGCCACGACACTTTATGCCTAACTTCCCATTTTGACGTTTAGGATGTTATGCCTAACGAAACATCTTGGGGTTTAGTACCTCAAACCGGCACACACTCAAACAAAATTTCTCACTGAACGCCAAGCAGCCGGCATGAATTAGCGCCGCGTACCCCAAAGCCAAATATTCGGCCTACGAGTGCGCACCCGAGCGTTGCTGTGGGTATTCTAGAAAAGTGGTGCGCACGTCCAGAGAAGCACATGCTCGCAGTGTGGGATTGACGAAGCAAAGAATCCATAACGAGAAAGCTTCGTCTTCAACCGTCGTCGTCTTTATACGGAGGGGTGCATTATATTTTTTTGCTAAAGCTACTGCGTGTGCCGGGCAGGCTCGGCGGTAAGTACGAGGCACGCGCACAATGGCGCTGGACATTTTGTTGGTATTTTTTTCTTCCAACACCAAACTTACGGCCACTAATAACACCTCCGGTGTTAATACATTATTAATATTGCTCACTGCTGCCCTATCATTATGTACGGTTGTTATTCATCACTTTCGTTAGTTCAAACTTTCATAAATTCGTTACTCAGGCGGCGTACCCTTGCTGTTCGAATTAACAACATTTTACTGTATTGAAGCGCGCAAGCGGAAAGCGGTTATAGGGGTTTAGTGGAGGACCGTTGAGAGCGACTGGACAATTATACCTTCGAAGCGAAAGATGGCCGGAAGATGCCGGTGGCATAGTGTGACCAGCTGTCAGTAAAATGTGTTTAGACAGATTAGACAAACATTCAATAAAATATGTCCTGCTGTTGATCATCTACATAATAGCGAGTGTCCCGGTTCTGGCAGCCATGGAAGCACACGTGGCCTCCCGCATGGACTTCTCGATTGCTCTCGGACGCCCGCAGGGTTAAAAGAAGGCCACCCTAGCTCTGAGATTTTCCGAGCTCAAGCTAGCACCTTCAGACGTAAGACACTATTCGTATGCATGCAAAGGAAGTGGGGGAGAGTACAGCTTCTTGGGTTCCAATGAGTAAAATTTCAGATGCTAAAACCGGAGATTCCAGCTCAATTTCTGCCACTCTAATGGGTTTTTTCTTTCTGGTTGTCTAGCTCAAACATTTAAAAAGTGTAACTTCTATAGAAAACGTGGCGGCATCCTTTACCTATGCCCTCCTTGAATTATGGGTGGTTAGTTTTCCTTTGCGTGCTTGCTTCAGGCGACTGTCATGTCACATGCCCGGCTCGTGATCCGTGTTTTCTACGCATATCCATTTTCTATGTATGTACCCTTGGCGAACGTGACGTTGCGCAAGCACGTTTTATAAAAGCAGAGCCTTCACAACACGCGAAGAAACAGTGGCTCCCGCTGTAGCGCCCTGCCATCTAAAAAACTTTTTGTTTGCTTCGGGGTCACCTTCTTATTGTCAAAGCTTGGCCCCTGTTTCAAAACACATGAAATCGAAGAGCTATTTTTAAACCAGTTTTTCTGGTCATATATAATGCGTGAATGCAGCACTGGTGGAGCTAAAGATGCAGAATTTCATGAAAATTTATCAAACTGAAAGATAACGTGCATGAAAAGCTTTAAAAACCCCAATATCTGGTATTGTATAAATGTGGTCTTCTTATGTTGCATGGCGCTGACAAAGAGCCATTGCATATCGTGCAGAACTCGCCGGGATGTTCAGGAGGTTGTCGTTATAGGAAGGCATGCCAACTGCTCCCGTGCGTTGCCACGTGATGCCATCACTGTCATGTTCACGTAGCGTGTAAGCCGTTTTGTTTATAGACTAGAAGTATAATATAAAAATAATTTAGAATGCTTTTAATGCGTTCAACATTTTAGTTGCATAAATGTGCAAGTCAGCAATCGACTCATCTATTCCTGACTTCGAGCCGTCGACAATCAGCATTAAAATAAATTTGCGTTTCCGGACCACTGCTCGCCGTGCACGAAGGTTTACAGCATTTTAAAACCTTTAGGTGGGATGAACGAAACATTGGCCACACCGACTGGTGACGGCCCACCATTGGTTTCAGCCGTTTTTGTTGTCTTAAGGGTCGTAGTCTAAAATTTTGTTATTTCAATACCGGAGATTTCCGCTTTTTGTTTTGGAGTATTCGAAAAATTGCCCGATCAAAACCCGTTAGCACTACCTTGATTTCAATATGATGTATCACGTTTCGTCAGTACAAGCGTAGTGCTTCGTGGAAAGCCATCTAGAGTGTTGCACACAAGAAACGAAGGTGCCATATTAGGCCATGCGACTGAGAGCCGACAAATGTACCGGATCTGTTTGTTATAAACGGCACCTGTCGGGTGTCTGCCGAGTGCTATTAAAGTCGCTAAATGATTTTTACCCTTTTCTAAATGCGCTGGTCTTGCTTTAACAAAGAATACAACAATGAATGATATAAACTGATGATTGTTTGCAGCTTTCATGCTAAGCTAGTACATGTGTGTAACTTTCCTGTCTTACTTCCGCAGCCTGAAAAGTGAACGTTTTGCTGTTTTTACTTATCTGGCGTAGTAATTACCCGTAAAACGAAACCCTTCTCCCTTCTTTTTTTTTCATCCTCTGCTGAGAACCACACTTCTCTAGGCTAGCAGTTTGAATTTTGGGAGGCCGTTCGTTTTCAACGCCTGCTGAAATGCGCCTGGAATGCAATGACCGGTTTGAAAGAGAAAAACATTCTTCTGCTTTGTTCAACACGAAATATAAAAAAATTACACGGAACTATGTGGTCATGCAAAGCATGCGTTGACGAGCGGCATCCGGATCCGCTTGGCGACGTTGGCGTGCCAAAGCGGCTTCGCTTTCTCGCAGTGTGGGATTCGCTGCTCGACGCTGGCGTTTCGATGCGGCTTCATTTTCTCGAAGTTTGGCATCCGCTGCTCGACGTCGACGTTTCGAAGCGGCGTCGCGTTGCCGAACGCCATCTGGATCCGCTGCTCGGCGTCGACGTTTGCGTTCTGCATCTCGAGCTCTCCTCTGCGCAGCTTTTTCTTCAGAGGTGCTCGCGGTTCTGGGAGTGAGCTGGCTGGCGCTAGTTGAAGGTGTGCCAGCCAGTTCGCGGACAGAATTGTTGGCGTCCATTCATTTCATCGGACAAGCAGCAACTGAGGGAGCGGCGCGCGGAGAGGAGGAGAGCAGGAGCAGCGCGCGCGCTATCGCACAGCTGGTGGGAGAGGGGAGAGAGGAGAAGCGCGTGCGCTATCGCACAGCCAGCGTGGAGAGAGGGAGAGGAGGAGAGCGGCGTTATCGCACAGCTGGTGGGGAGAAGGGGAGAGGTGCGGACGGACGCCGACGGATATAGCCCCGAGCAAGAAATGCTTTGCATGTAAAACAACAGATCAACAAGGTTCCACATTGCTATCTGCACGAGTGTTGTTGAAACTTTGAGCCGGCTCAGCCTGCTAAACCGCACAAGAGATGTAGTTGAGGCTTTACGGGATTAAAGGCAGTCAGCGGAAAAGGGGCCCGGGACCTCCCTATTGGAGGGCCACGCATTGATTTAAACAAACTAGCGATGTTGAACGCGTGCCGGGCTGTCTTACAAAAGAGCTTTTCTTAAAGCACATTGGCCTAATGAAGGGGCGTACGGCAAGTTGAAATAACGCAGCCTGGTGAATGTCCTGCACTGTGTGTGCCTACTTTAAATCCGAAGCCAAAAGAGCCCCCCTTGCACATCAAACTTCTTTACGCAACGTCGACCCTTGGGCAAATATAAAGCAAGAGAAGACCCAGCCGGCCGCATTAGATTCCAATCTATTCGTTTTTATGCTGAAATGAGAACGTAGCAATACGCACGCATAGCAAACCTGCGTAATTTGATTCCGTGTAGCAGCGACAAAAGGCAGAAAAGAAATTAGGAGTTCTCAGAAACGCATTTCATGCTATTGTAGGCTGAATAAATTTCGACATAGATAAGCGTTCAAGGTTGCGTCTGTTGAATGTTCTGCAATAAAACTTCACCGCGCAATCAAAAACAACGACGACATAAAAGCAAGCCAGCGTACAGCAGAACTATATTGCAAATTGTTAACGTAACTGATAACGAGAAAGAAAACACACCCGAAAAAGTGTGCGCTTTTAAATTAAACACCCTTGTCTGAAAAAAAGCGGGTAGTGATTGTTTATCCGTACTTCAATAATGCGGTGATATGCAGCATAAATGCGGCTATCGTAGGCCAAACGACTGATTTTTTTTTTATAATTTTCCCTCTAACTCTAACGCTTGATGTTCCATTTATTCTCACAATTTCACAGTTGACGGGTGAATCCTTTCTTATTCTACAGGCCTATTTTTACGGGGAAGCATGCATTGGCCCTACATTTTTAAGTGGCTAAGTTGGAGGTTAAGGATGTGTAAGGATGTTTTTTACCGCTAAACTGCACTTGTTCTGTGAGGCACGCTGTAGGCGTGACGAAAAAAGAACGAATCTCATCAACGCGATCTTGGTTCTCCGCCGAATTTTGGACACGTGAATGCTCCCGCACTTCACCTCTAATGGAAAAAACGGCGGCCACTCCGCAATATAACCCGCTTCCTGGTTCACGACAGAACCTAGGATTGCCACTGAACACATGCGGCGGATAACCATCAGCATATTGACCGAATTGCAACCTAATACTCTGATGGGATTGCCTGAGGTGGCCAACATGGGGTGATATGTTTTCACGTTTCTATTGCCAGTAGCCTTAGAGGCGTTTCCCTGAATAATTTCAGGCTGCTAAAACACCTTCCGAAGCAGTGATAACAGATCGCAACAGTTCAAAGTGGGCTTGCGACTTAAAGGGGCCATGAATGGAGATACGACTTCATTTAACTATAATTAAAAATAACTAGGCTTTCGTACGTCGCTCAGCGCTATTCTAGCCATAAAAGACGTTTATAACCGATGAAACGCAAGAAGTATTGAAAAACATGCGCAGCTTTCCCGCTCATGGCAGTTATTTCAACAGTGGTCACTCTGTAGTTATTTAGCGAAATGTAAAGTAAGTTTGCGTAGCTAAAATTGGGGGTGAAAACCTGCTTTGTGCACAGTTTCAAGTCTCGCACGTTGCGCGACTAGGTTCCTGAGCCAGGGAAACTGTCCTATAGAAATGCATGGGGAATAAGATTCGACCGCGCATTACTCACAAAATATTCAGACTCCTGGAAACTTCTTTTAGTATTTTCATCTTCACGTTAACTTGTTGCTTTGTGCCAGATATCGCTTTCGTGAAGTGGTTTTGCTAGGTTCCTGAGAGGTCGTAATTTTGAGCGAGAAAGCTGGGTGTGCGTTAAAATTTTATGCTACGGTGATGTGGTAGAGACACGAATGACGTCATATAGGCCAGCCCTTAAACATATATATCAGTGTGTTAACTGCACGTTCGCCATCCAGAGAGGCAAACAACGAGAGCTAGAGGTCCTACTGGAATCGGCGAAACCAGTGTCTTAATAATGAATTAGGTCGGTGGCCGCCAATAACACAAATAAAGATTCTGTGATGTCATAGAAAACGTGACACAAAGTGCCGAGGGTGTCGCCACTGCTTCACGCGTTTTCTTCAATATATCCATTTTTTTGAAGTTTGCAATAATATTGGTATCACTGTTACTGGGATAAAGGAGTGTTCCTAATGAACTGAACATTCCTTTTTCTTCATGACCCCTTTTTTATAATGAAGGCTATATAATTAAGAGAACTGTTTCTCTTAATTAATTGGGGACAGGTATGCAATTTATTTTTGTAATAAATGTCGTTAAACGCAGCTACTTTAGTAGCCACCTTGAGCGGTGGGGGCCATTTGAGCTTCAGTACACCTCTAAAAAATTTTACACCTCCCGGGGAAATGGGTAGACGGGGTTCACAAAGTTTGTATACTACGAAACAATTTTCCGTCCCCGTTCTCACGTCTACTCAATTTACACAAGCCTCCATATTACACTAGGAGTTCGCAATATCTACGTTCGTTCAAATGGGCGGCGATCACAAGCGCTCTGCGCTTAACTTTGCAGTTTTCTACTTCGGCTGCTAAGGCTTCAACTTAAATCGGGGCTGGTGGCGCTATGAGGCCTAAGCTTTACATTCATAAACATGGCCATTATGAATAAAGTGTTTACAAAGGGATGTTTCTACCGCCAATTCTTTTTGTCAAAGCCTGGCTTTGTTCTCGGCGGCCTTAGTCGAATGATCCCTTCTTTTCCTCCTTAGTTACATCTTTTCCTCCGCAGTTACAGCCGAACGCAGTTGGGAGAGAGAAACAACAGGGGACCGTGCCTAATGAAGACGTATTGGCTTTAGTGCATCCCCAATCGTATAAACGAGCTTAAGGTCTCTTCACAGTTTTACAGTCGACCTAATAACCCTGTTGGAATAAACAATGGACCCCTTTGCTGCCGCCCGAGGCCATTAAAGTGCGTTTTATTCCTGTACAGTACTAATTTGCGATGCGCCGTAAAGGATTTTAATGATATGGACTTCTAGTGTGCGGCTTCTCCCGTCTGGCGTCAACAGCCCGCAAAAAAAGCAATCATGCTCATTGCTCCTGTTAAATTTCTCGTCCACGCAAGCACTCGGCCGACAACAAATCGTAAACTACAATTGTCACTGACTACATTGTGCTCATTTCACAGGAAGGTTTCGGTAAAACAAAATTGAAAGCAACGTTACTGTCGCCACTGTTTTGCCAAATTCAGAAGCGTCCCCATTGTTGTTAGATGGCCTAAGAACGGGACACTAAAAAAGCTCGAGGCACTCACAGAAATAAATTAAGGCTGCTATGGGACCCCGAGAAACAAACCGCTCGTGAACGTCAGTTAACAAAGCCGGCTGATGCAAATTACCCTGCTGCGTACTTATCCATGTTTGTGCACCTCTAATCTCTATGGTCACATTCATCGCGTCACATATGCTATTTATTTCTCTCAGTACAGTACAAAATACACTACAACAGGGCACGGAAGGAAAAAGCTGCCCTTTGCAGCTTAAGCACGCCGGCCCTTCCGCCCTATGAGGAGTTAATAGATATTCTGAAGTATTAGACGTACAATTTCCACAAAAACAACGAAATGAAACTGCATCGAAAAGAACTCCGGAGAGGAATTGTGCAAACATTTACCCACATAGGTGACTTCAAAACTAAAAGTGACGCAAATGTAAATACCGCGACCGAAAGATGAGCCCTCATAGTTTATCATGTTGTCATATACCTGCGGCGACTTCAAAGCAGTACTGTCCATTAATTACAGGTATGTTAAGCAGCAATGAGCGGGGAAGTAATACATCCTGCGGTCGAACAGAAACCTAGAACCGTATAAATATATTTCGGATACAACGGTTGTTGGACATTAACTGGGGACAGCCACATTTAATCTCGAGCAGGAGTTTAATTATCAGTGCGCAAGCACCAGGAGGTAGGGTAACACCTCCGCATTCCTAATCCAGTATGCGAAATTGACAGATTACGCCATACAGGGCACGTTTCAAGCGTATAGCCACGTGGTTTTAGTAATATGTTACGGTGAACCTGGCCGCCTGGTCCTGTCGTGCTGAAGCTCCGCTTCTGGTAGCAAGTTTGTGAAGCCGAGTTCAAACCCTGTGAGCGTCAATTCGTTAAATACAGTGGAAGCCCCGCTGATACGTTCCCCAGACTTGCGACGACCCGATTCTTAAGACGGATCACCGTGGTCCCGGCTAACTACCCATAGAAACAATACATTAAAAACCCCGATGATAAAACGCTCCAGTGGACGCGGTCCGTTTCATACAACGGATTCTGGCGCGAATAAACCTACGGTTTTCCCATATTTTACCCCGATTCCCCGCCTCGTCCCGACCTTTCTTTATTCTGAACCACCGCTTTACGCTGCTTCATGTACGAAAGTCTGCATGCGCACCAGACCACTTGTTGAACATACGCAAACGAGCGGGTGCGTACTCGTGAGCGGGAGTGAACCTTCTACGGGCCCACGCGGCAGCAGTACATTAACGCGCCAACTGCAAGAATTCGAAGTTCATGTGGCAGGCGGACCCTGAATTTGAACCTCCCGTCAAGCCGCCGACGAATGCGAAAACACATACGACGCCACCACATGGCGCTGACCGAACAACCGCTTTCCCCACCCGCTCGATCCAGAGTGTCTAACTTTCACGAGGCTCTCTCTCCCTATATATTATATCTGTGCTCTGTGATCATCAGTGTCTTTTTAAAAGCCGCGTTGTCACGCCAGTTCTTTCTTTGATAGGGTGACTCGATTCAAGGCGCCCGCTGCAAGTGCGCAGACACGTGTACGTTGGCACCGCTATTTTGGGTCACTCGTTGGCCGCCGCAGCCAGTCACTGTAGCAAGACAGCGCTATAATTTTCGTCGCAACACAGTTTACTGTCAAAGTTTGAATCATTTTATCTATTTCGTCTGGCTGGGTCTTGTGGGAAACGAAAACCGCTACGTGTGGAGCTACGTGTCGATCACTTTGACCCGATAGCGTCGGCACGGGACCGTTCAAAGGGTGCCTCCACATGTACAGGAATATTGTTTTTTCTTCTCCACACTGTACTATCATTCGTTTGCCGTAGCCTTGGCAGTTTCACACTCTCTTTTTCCCTTTAAATTTACTTTACACGTCGGCCTTATCTCGCTCGCGCAAGGCTCGGGCTGGCGGGCTGTATATCGCGTCGGACGGCACGCTTGTCGCGTAGCACGCGAAGCTTCGCTGGCGGGCTTGCTCGGACGTCGTGGTGGGCCGGGGTTCACAAAATAGGCGTTTCGTTTTAAATGCGGAGCATTACTTAGGCTCGCGATGTCACTCGTCGAGGTTGTCGGCGGCGTCCACACGCTCACTGCGCATGCGCGTCGCGTCGAGGCGCAGGTGCGCGTCTCTCCCCCGTACCCTCCTCGCTCTCAATAACCGGTGCGGTGGTGCGGGAGGAGCGCGTGTACCCCATGCGCTCCGTCGCTCTCAACAACAGCTGCGGCGGTGCGGGGGGAGCGCGTCTGTGCGCGCATGCGTCGAATCTACCCATGCGCTGCGTCGGGCTCAACAGTAACGGCGGCAGGGCGTGTAGACGTGATAACGGCGTGGTGGGTGCGTGGAAAGTTCGCGCGCTTGTGTACGGAAGTGTGCGCATGCGCGTCTCTCCCCCGTACTCCTCTCCCTCGAACGCGGGCGGTGTGTATATAAGCGGCGGAGCGCGCGTTCGGAATTCAGTCAAGGGCGTCTTTACTTGGCTTTCGCTTGACTTGACGCTTCGCTTGACGGCACCAAGCAATAAAGACAGAATTTAACTTTACACTCCTTGCCTTCGCTTCTCCTTCATTCAATAAACAAGAATAATAAAGACGAAATAACAATTAAGCATTCCCAAACCATACCCAATTACGCAACATTCACGCGATACCCCCACCACTCTGCGACGCATTTACTCGAGTTCCTCCCGTGGGAAGATGCGGGCGGGTTTTTTTTAAACTTCAAATTTCAGCTACAGGTTCGAAAATCACACGAGAACTCGCTAAATATAGCAGTTAATAGAAGTTCTTAGCCCACCTGTCGCGTGAGACCGTTTACGAGGCCGGCATGTACCCGCACCCCGGTCGTACGACACCTCGATTATACGACGCTTCTTGCGGTTCCTTGAAAGTCGTATTATCGGGGTTTCAATGTGCGTAGCATTTTTTGTAGCATACCGTCTTCCTAACACCTACCGCGTAGCGCTTGGTAATGTGCAGAAAAACGCATAGTTGGCGGAATTACATGGAATGCTCAAGAGCTTAAACATAGCCAATCGGTCGCAGGAAACAACAAACACAAAATACAAAAAATAAAAGTGCCAAAAACAAAAAAGATAAGAAATAAGCGTCCCAAAGACCATTCCCACAACAAAAAGAACGCAGTACTAACACGGAAAAAATGTACTGCTCTGCTTACAAGGTCAGCAAAGTGTCTTCGTCTTCCTAAGCAGCAACTTTCCGGATTACGCGCGTGAAAAACACTTTTTTGTCACCTTCCTCATTCCTTTCCTCGCATATGTGATTTCGCTTAGGAACACCACATTATTGAAGTGGCAGCAGTCTTCTCATACGTATTTTCAACAGCAGCATGCTTGTTGCCGACAACAACCTGCGACCCGACCGCTCCTCGGGAATTCCCGCATAGCCTCATTTATCCTCGTGTACTCTCGTTTATGTGCATTTTCTCAGTCACTTATTTCACATCTATATGATGGTTTGTAGTTTTCTAGAGCAAATCCACGGGGGCGTATTGGTAACTCAATGTTGCCTTTGCGGCTTTGCAATTTTCACAGGCCTTGTTTCGCCGCTATCTATTCGTTGCTGACGCTCTTTCAGTTGTTTTAGCCATTTTCCCAGAGTCTCTACTGCACAGTTTCGCAAGAACGGGAAAGAATGCTTGATTTGATATAGCCGCTTGCACTGAATAAAGCTTCCTATAAAAACTTATGCGTACAAAGTGAAATTTCCGGAGCGCATTCTTTATAAAAAACGATACACTTGTGGGAGACAAAAAAAAACGAATGCTGCATTGAGTATTCACAAAATGATGGGGTATGTGTGGTCTGCGGAAACAAACAGAAACTATGCGGCACATAGTGTTAGAATGTGAGGGTATCCATCCAAATCTACATGAAGGGAATATTGGGCTTTCAGAAGCCCTAGGATTTAAGGATATCAGAGAGGAAGTTAACTTCAAGGCTGTCGAGGGGACGAAAAGAAGATTAGAATGCTGGTGGACGAAAAGCAGAGAGGGGAATATTGCCTAGGACAGTTACCACCTGTAACAGGGAAAAGAAAGTATTTCGGGCCTAATAAGCTTTAGTGCCTGCCCTAAGCAGCGCTAGTATTAAACCAAGAGTGTAAAACATAGTTATATTAGTCCTTTTTGGTAAGATGACATGTCATCACCCAGCTTCAAAGGGGAAACCAATAGGAATCATCATCATCATCATCATCTAAATATTCAATGGACGCAGAGCTAGCCTTTACAAAAAATCTGTAAAAGCACCAAGGATTCTCAACTAATGCTCAGTATTCCTGTGCCGCTTGTCTATTGTGTGCGTTCTCCACAATTAGATTTGGCTTTGAGTATCCAAGCACGATGGGGTACTTTTGTTTGATATTTTTTTGCAAACAATGTATATTTAAACCGTTATAAAGATAAAGTGCCTTTACTTCGTCGATTATGTATCTTTGGGTTGCTGCACCGCGTAGTGCAGTGTTGGTGCGTTCTTGGTATTGTTTTGTTTTGATTTCAAACCTCCTTTTTGGAGCTTTTTTGTTTAGTTCTTGGTTTTTAAGACCTACAAGTTTCACTTTTCTGAGTTTATGAAATCATTTCTTACATTTGTATTATTTAAATTTCACTTATATTGAATGTTTCAAAGTTATTTTCGACTTTCCATTTACGATAATATATTAGTTAAATGTGTTAGTTACGCTAGTTATGCCCTCTGCTGAAATGGAGGGCGTTAGACAGTTTTCTCATTCTCAGTGCTTTTTTAGTGTTTATAACATTATAATAAACGTTGTATGAGTATTGTAGACAAGTAAAAAGTATAAAGCGAGTCAGCTCACCAGCCAGTTGTCTGCAGTGTCGAACGACAAACTAGAGATCCTTTTGTCTGACTGATAGCCAATGACGAGCGCTTACGCCAATTATCATGATTGTCAAACTGCATAAAGATTGAAATGTGGGGCGTTTACACGTCAATTCTACACTTGAGGTATACGGAGCGCTGTAGTGCCGGTCTTCAGATCTACGCACGCGAACTGCGGATTTTCGGCTTGCGCCAAGATATCATCGCACGGGACATTTGCTTTTCGTTTCAATATGAAAACGGTCTCCGTGACCGGGTTCTAACCCGCATCCTTGAGCTCAACAGCACAACGCCTTAGCAACCGAGCCACTACTGCACGGTAACTGCGATGCTCTACAAGTTGCTATCAGTTCGATTTCTCCCGTTGAACTATAGTACCAAGGTTTACTGCCTGTTGCGTTGTTCCTTCCCCAAGAGGTAGCTGCTGGCGCAGCATAACGGGCAGCTAAAATTTCAATACCTTTTGTGTGGTTTTTCCGAAAACAAAACCCCCCTTCCAGGGAATAAATTTGAGCAAGGTATAAAACGGCAGTTATTTAGGGCCAAACAAGACTGCCTGTTTCCTATCAAGATTTCTTTCATCACCAGTGAAATTGTTCACCTACAGAAGGTGTAACGACATTCATTTTCAATTTATACTTGATGTTTGCAATAATTGCACACCTGTAACATCTTATAATTTTGCAAACAGCAAATTAAAACAGTATATGTTTAACCCATGCCCAGTCTCCCCAAATGAAGGAGTTTAAAATAGAAAAACACACTAATCTTTACACTAAATTGTATCGCTAACATAATGTATTTTTATGTCACACGGAGATTATTTTATCTTTTATAACTTGTACGGACAACGCTCAATATGTGAATTTTATTTCTATGGCGTCCATCTACACAAAAGTGACATTACCCTGATGTAGAAAGGTGCTGATGAAAAACATATCACTTGAATTTTTTCGAGCGTTCATATCAAGGGAATTTCTTCCGTTATGTAGCTTCATGATTGCTAATGTTGCTAGTTCCTTAACACAAATGACAAGGACAGATACGTTCCTTTGCAAGACAAAATGCATTTTTTGTCGCCACGTTTTCTTTTCGCGCTCAACTCCCTCTACTCGTAAGTTCGCACCTTGAAGGGTATGCTTCAAGAGTGGACTATTGTACGTTGTGAAATCTGAATTAGTGTCCCTTGCGGCGCGCCTGCTCCGTATTTGCAGTATTTTTTGTGTTGGGGGCAGATCACAACTTTTCACAGGAATAGTAAAGCGAAACTAGAAGCCACATTACGAGTGGAATGTAGAAGTAACCACATAAGGGTAAGCTTCCAAAAATGTAGAAGCTTCCAAAAATGTAGAAACCAAAACGGTCTCGCAGCAACGTTATTTTGGTATGCAAATTTAACGAACCCTTCCTGCACACCGAGCTTTGCACGCCTATGGCGCAACCATAACCGGTCAAGGGGTCCGCCGACTCGATATTTTTTTTGGCGCTCCGCTCTCCCTTAAGTTGCCCCGATATAGCCGGCCAGTGAACTTATGACCACATCAGGCCGAATGAGGTCAGTGAGTTCTTTTTCCGACAAGAGCATAAACAGGGACTTCGGGTCCTCACAAGAACAAGCAATACTGCTTTAAATCAATTTTTAGACGGCATGTTCTAAAAGTGAACAGCATGAGGCTAACGTATGATTAAAAGAATAGCGATATCCCTGTTCACCGAACAAGTTTTTCAGGGTAGAAAAATGAAAATGACACTTGGAGCACTGCAATCAGGGGAACTAAAACAACTAAACAATATTGCAACGTGCCGTGAAAGCTTTCTCATCTTATTTGGGAAAATTTTGCGTGTCCACTTGCTCTCAGGCCGGAAAGAATATCTGCGCTGCTGCAAGGTTTTGTTTTGCAGAGCATGTCCACAAAACTATACGAAACACAGTGTTTAATTATTAAGCGACGATTTTCAACGAGTACAAGTAGCTGTAAAACAATAATATCGATGACTTGTCGATGCTAGATTAACAACCGTAATTCTCAAACCTGCTAAGAAACGCAGTTTTGAAATAAATAACAGCCAATTACACGCTTGTGAAATTTGCTGAAACAGAACAGCTCACATAAGCACGCTGGAGGACACCTCCCGCCGATGCGGCGGTCACTAACAATGCCAATAGCAGCCGTATTTGCATACTTGAAAAGGACCCACGGCGGCCTACTAGTTTATCGATGCATAATTGTGACGTGGGTGTGTTCCACGTACCCCAGCGCACGAGCCGAGGTAGGGCACGTTCTGGGGAGCGTTTCTGGGCCTCAGGTATGGGTCTGAAGGTGTCGGGACTGCGGAGAGCAGGTAAGGCGGACAGAGTGCGGCCGCTAGTGATCGTCTACGGCAACCTTTTGTTTCAGTGCGGTAGGGGCAAATGGAGACCTCGGCAGGCTAGCGGCCACATCCCGCTTTGCCGGGGGTCGCTCACAAGGCTACTTGCCACGGTATATATGAATCCGAAGGTAAGCCACGTAAGTCTGGTACTTTATCACAGCATATAAAGGTGTCCCTGCGCACTAGCCGAGATCGCGCACTGGAAGGCAGTATAGTCGGTGCCAACATCTGGTGGCTTAACGGTTGATTGATTTATTGTAGTGTTTAACGCGCCACCGCAACGCAGACAATGAGGCGCGCAGTAGTGGAGAGCTCCGGATTAATTTTGACCACCTGGGGATTTTTAACGTGCGCCGCAATCTCGTACACACGGTCGTTTTTGTTTTTTGCCTCCATAAGAAAAGCGGTCACTACGGCCAGGACTAAATTCCGCGTCCTCGTGCTCAGCGGCCCAACGCCATAGCCACTGAGCCACCGCGGCGGGTGGCGGCCGAACTAAGATACCCCGTTAGGCGGCCTAACAGGACTCTTCGCCTGGCTTGACGGAAATCATCAAAAGACATTTGCGATCGCCTAGACAGCTGCCTTTTTAAAGTTATTTCCAAATAAAAGGTCTACTTGGCAAAAATATACCGTAGCAGAACATAAAAACGATGACTGCATTCAAACAGAGCGCCTGATTGAACTTTAGCATTGAAAAATGTACGGTGAACTTCATTGTAAGAAAGAATTGGTGATGTTTCTGCGGCTCTATGCTATTCCGCTTATGTGCGTCACCAGTGTCTTGCCTGATGTTAACGCCGCGTGAATAAATAATGCAGACATTTCGCGGCGACCATTTCGCTTAGCCTTGCGATGGCCTCCATACATTTTGTTTGGTCGTTCCCCCTGATATTGTCTGACATTCTTCAAGTGAGAGGGAAGCAGTGCGAGATATGAAGCCAAAGACGTGGTGCCGCCCTCCTTCTCACCCTTCGAAAGATGCCAAAAGTGGCCGCCACGAACGGTGCGTTCCAAACTGCGAAGTTAAGGGCCGGCAAAAAAAATAACAGAACTCCCGCTTGCGCTGTGCAGGCAGGGGGCGAGCAAGCACTGAAGAGGCGGGAAATTCGGATTGCATTGGCCAAACCTCCGTTAAATTCATTAGAGAGGAGTGAGACAGGGACCGGAAGAGTGTGATGGGTGGTAGCAGTGAACGGATGCCACGTGTGGGAATACGAGTGAGCCCGTATGAGTAATTGTTGTGGGTCTTGTTTACAGCTTGGCAGTACAACCACCTTAACAGCCACTTTTTTTCTGCTCTTCTTTAGTTTGGGAACAAAGGGTTTTACATTTTCTAATTCTCCTTTTTTCTTCTGCCCTGTTCTCTGAAGCAACCGTCAATTATTTTTTTACACGTAACTAAACGAGGACAATTTTTATTGAACAGTGTCCATTAGGGCTTCTTTGCAGCTGAAGTTAGTGGGATGTTGTTGTAAAGTCATCTGTTACTTGAACTTAGGTTATGTGTTAGCGTCCTCGCAACATATTCCTATAATGCGGAATTACGATGTTATAGATACGAAGGCCGTTGCATGCTTACTGTAGCGATGCTTGAGTTGTAGAGCAAGACGTTCAAGAGCCCAAAATATTTGCGGTCCTGAATCAGTGGTAAGGCCGCACAAACAGAGAAATAAACCAGCGTTGTTTTTCTGATTACTTCGCTGCAAAGTAATGGCCATATAAGTAAAATCTCACTCGAAAATTTGGCTGCAACTAACATTATTTTTTAGACTTGACCTGCCGTAGCGCAGTTGATAACGCCTGAAATATTAGTCATAGTGTTAGTAAGAAAAGATTGATCACACAAAAGCTAAACAACATTTAGAACGTTCGAAAACGTATTGTGGGTAGTGGAGCCTTCAACTACTCATATCGTTTATGCTCACAAAATGCTTTAATGTTACGGCAGTTTTAATAATGCTATTTATAATTTCAAGTGCGCCAGTTCACCCTTGCAAGCTAAAATGTGGTACCTTCTCCGCCACCTCAACTTTTTACGCCCTCTCAGTGAGGCGAAATTGGTCATTTTTAGTCAATATTACGGTACTTTTACGTTAACAATTTAGAAATACAATGGATGTAAAAGACATCTTTATTTCTCAAAAAAGAAAAACATAGTATCAGACAAAATTAGCCTGTTACTTAAAAGTTTGGACCTCCATTGCCTTGCGGTGGCAAAATGAATGCCACATGCCGCTTCCCTTCAATGTATTCGGCCTTTTCATTAAGGTTATTTTTTTCAGGCGGCGTTCCATCCTCAATCTGCGTGCTATCAGATCAATGTTTGTGCAGCTATTTTAGGTGTAACGTTCACAGAAGGACAAAGACATTGATGTGGTCCTCGCCAGACTGCAAGTTAAAAGTGTGCCCAAGGAGCGTTTCGTGCTCTACTTCTAGCCGTTTAAACAGTTTCGTGAATATAGAAGCCGTAAATCATAATAATTTCAAGTAGAAGCGTTAATTAATGTCGTAACTGTTGGCCGGGTATCCTACTTGATCCGCCCTTTTTTTTCTATGAAGTCCCGTTTTCAAAATTTTCAGTAGCAATCTGTGTCGGCATGTCTGGTTTACTTCCGTTGCATTTTTTAATCGCCCCATGACACTAACTACGCTTTCTCTTCGTGCCCCCGGCTGCTACATTTCGTTCTCCTTACGCAATTTCTTAACAAGGTGATTCCTTCCTTACTCTTCCTTGTCATTTCTCCAGGAATAGTTGTCAAGCATCCGCACGCCGTGCAACATAGGTCAAGAAGTAATAGTTTAATCTCAAACAAAAATCTCAAACAAATAAATACCAAGCATTCTTTTGTAGAAAAGGTTATTAACGGGGACCCCTGTAGTCGAGAGCGCTACGAGTCTTTTTGTGGGAAGGTTCTGCATCTAAATAACGTAGCGTCTAATGTGCATGTCTTATGGGGGCTATTGTCGGTAATAGGGCTAATGCTCCCAGTGTTTATCTGGTCATCGTCTTCAGTTCAGTTTCAGATCAAGAGATGTAACTATGTTGGCAAACTGTCTAAACTTGTCTCCACTCCAAGCACGCACTCTCATCAGTCAGCATTTTCCTCATTCGAACAAAAACAAGTAGTATTCACATTCACCTGGCAATTTCTTCTGTACAAAAAAAACGTTTTATAGGCGAGTGCCGGTTTCTAGCTACCAATTACTTTCAGAAAATGGAATGTTTTCATGATTTCAATGAACCGGAAATGTTGAAATGCAATCACTGCAGAAATGGGGCCGAACTGAACTAGAACTTAACTTGACATTGGCTACTCTAAATTACTTCACTTGAATATTATGCTCCTTAACCAAACTGTGCTGTGCCACATTGAATGCAAAGCGCATTCTTCGGGGAGCATCTCTTTTTGTTCTCTTACCTGCAGGAGATTACACGTCTAAATTACTTCGTAATGTTTTGATAATTTAAAACTAGTTGCAGGATAACGGAAGACTTTATTGTTTGTTGCATAGCAATTTTAGTACAACAGAGAGATACAGCAAACCACATGAATTATTTTACTTCAAAAACGGAAATTATGGCAGAGGCCGTCAACCCCACTGTTTATATACGACTAAATATTCTCCAAAAACAAATGGCAGTGTTACTATGGGAAAACCTCAGTGTATATACGTCTTTACAACAAAATGACAATGATTTGTCACTGAATAAGATACGGAAAAGCAACGCAATACTGCCGCAAAATCCGATGTAGGCACATAATGAAATGAAATAGTCAAAGCACAAGCTCAACAACGTATTATTTTGTGGTATTGTAGCAGGCTGTGGACAGTCTTCGCCGATTGCGCCAATATTATTGTAAAGGCCTTACTATGATGGGCTACAATTACGTTGCAACTTGTTACGCAGGATGTAACCAGGTCAAAATTTCGGTTCTTCTCTAACATCCTCATTTTCAAGATTGATATTATATTGTATATGTGTTGAGAGAGAGAGAGAGAATGCATTTACGGTGAAAGCGAGGTTAGCCGAGCCATATCGCTTAGCACGCAACGCCATATGAAAGAACGAAAACATGAGGGTCTTCAAACTGAAATAAATAAATAAATAAATAAATAAATAAATAAATAAATACTAGATGGTGGGCAAGAGTGTTAAGGCGCATTTACAGAGTTTGTAAAGCCCATACACAGAAATGGGAAGTTATATGCGTTAAGAAAACCTAATCACTTACTTTGATGAAAATTCCGCCAATCAGCGCCGTTGCAGTGTCTACGGATGTTATTTTTTAAAGACACACCGTACAGAAAACTATCCATGAATAATTTGGCCACATCAGCTATAAGCCCAAGGAAACTTGAATGCTCCCACACAACATTGCCAGGTTGCGTAGGAAGAGACTACGTTCCTACCCAAGAGGAACAGGACATGGTCACCTAGAAGAACAGCGTCGGCGGATGACGTGAGAAATTTTCAATTTATTGCGGAGATACTACCGAGGTGTGGGGCCTGAAATATTCGTCAAGTATCAACCGTATCCGATACAAAGGGGTATTGATCCCTTGTGGACATTTATACATAAACGTACCTGAAAGCAGCCGCAGATAAATCATTCGTTTGGCCTTCAACCCCATTGACATCAAAGACGCTTACGCAATGGTGTGGGCCAGAGAGTCAAGCGCCACTTTATTGGCAATAATATAGAGGATGACCTCTTGCCGACAAGAAGTTTTGATATTCATTGCATATTTGGAGGGTAACCTTGCGAAGCCTGATATTATACAAAAATACAGTGTAACTTGTCAAGTTACAGTAAAGACAAAGTGTTGTAATTTTTCAGGAGCTGATTTACACAGCTTAAGAAAATTAGAGGGTGGAGGGGAAATCTGATGGTGCTTTGCCGTGTTTCAGAAGAGCTCCAATGACACCACATTCCTTAACTTGGGTGTCAAGAATTCCGACCTGCGCGGATGCGGAAGTGCATGCTAAAGATATGCTCCAGTAAGACATACTAACTCATGACTGACGGGCAGACATTCCATCGTACACCCAATAGTAAATATTTTATGCATCCAGGAAGATGTTGAGATATTGAGTTCTAGAAGTTCGCACTAAATGCGCTGGCTGTCTAGTGAACGAGGGTTTTATTTTTATCTACATACAGAAGTCATATTTTTCTAAACTAAAGACACTGTTCCTTCAGGAACGTCTTCATGAAACGGTGATAGTTTTATTACAGGAGCACTATGGTTTTTAATTCTGTCAAGTAGGAAATGGTAAGTCCCACAATTATGTGATCTGCTGAGTCACCACGAATTTCCCTTAAACTCAAGGGATGTCATTTTCACAAATTATTTTGTCATGTGCTGTGGACAGCGACACGAGAGTGGAAAGTTGTGCCACAAAATAAGTGCGTCCTTATCATCAACATCATTTTATTCGAGCTTAAACATCAATCCCACCCTAAACACATCCCTAGGCTCAAATTCAGTTGATGACGACTTACATCCCTCACAATGCTCTTTGTAGCTCCTGAAATAACCCTCTGACTTGTGATATAGTGTACTCCAGGTAAACCTGATGAGGTAAAAACTTGCTGAGGTTTCTCATCTAGGCCTGTGAAGTTTTGTGCGCTTTGATCTCACAAGTTATTTAATTCGCGTCCACTAATGATACGGTCATTCTGCGGGCAGTATGCGTCAAGTCAGACAGTCGTAAACACACCCTGCAGTGATCTCGGTATGCAGTCTAGTGTTAATTTAAGCAGGACAGCAACCATCATCCAAAAAAAGAAATTAATTTTAATTTTTACAAGAATATCTAGTTCCCGTGTTTCGGATGCTGCAAGTGCGCTGTTATAAGAAAAAGAAAACCACGTGCGCGGCAACGTAAAAGACTTGTAACATAAAATTCTTTCTTCAAAAAGGCTTCTGGACATGTCGCGGCTGAGCAGCCAAATTGCAAATCTCCTATGTACCCCTCAGTGTCCCCAAATATGCCACTGTACCTATGTATGAGGACCAATGATTGTCTAGTTTTACGAGGCTGCAAAAAGAAGTCACTCATGTCAGGTCGTTCTGGTAAAAAAATATTTTGGCAGAAAACGGCACTAAACAGTTTGGTGGAACGATTTGAGGGCAGTTGTCATCAGTCAACTTTTAGCCTTATAATTCTGGCCATTGAAATCCGTAACATCGCACGGATCTGCCGTACCAGTACTGACAAAGACGGATGTCTTCGGTAAATAAATAAGCAAGTTGCTGCCCACAGATGAAGCACGCGAACAGATTCCAGCAGCTGTGTCAAACTTGCTGAAAACGTCACCGCCGTAATGCCTGGAAAAAAGATGATTCTCCGTTCTCCAAGTCCAATGAAACATTCTCTGCGCTCTCGTTTTCGTTGTTTCAGTCAACGCACACGTCCAAGATTGAAAGTGAAAGAATGCCAAGGACATATGGCTGTGGGCGGACACAGGCGAACTCTGAAGTATCAAACAGGGAGCCATTAGCCTGAATACAAGTAAGACGGAAACCGTTGCTATCACTTAATTCAACCAGGTTACTGGGTCGACGAAAGCTCCCTGGGGGAAGATGCTACGAGTTCCCCGCAATCACACAGTCAATGACTGATGCCTTGCCCATATTAGATACACCCGAAACGGCCATCTTCCAGGACATACGTTTTGCTGGTATAGTAGCTAGGATGGTTGACATAAAATAAAGCGACGTGTGAACAACACATTTGAGGCAGCTTAGGGCAGCCCACGTCTGGAGAAGCAAGGGTAATAAATACAAGTCTAACCATACGCAATAGTGTTCCAGAGTGACAGTGTTCGACGTCGCGTCGGCTAGACCCGTTCTCTTACCTATTACTTCAATAGTATCATTTACTGCGGTTCTTGTGCAGATGCTGTCGGCAAAGAATGCATGAAAACGAGCGGGACCTGTTGACTACCAGGAGAAAACCTGCCTATAGCGCATTCGTGCTAACGTGTCAGGATTTCCATGCCTCGAAATGGAGTAAGGCGCCAGGTGTGTTTGGTCGGTTTCATGTGTAAAATTTGGTTGGTGTGAACTTTACTCTTATTTATTTGCATTTAGAACGCAGAAGACCAAAGTTAAAACAAAGAAGAAATGGAATGCGTAGGAAGCATGAACGTGAAAAATACGTGAAGCTTTCCGCGGGGCACAAGCAAACTATATCGGTACTTTTGAAGCCCGGAGAACGAGATTTTAAAGTCGATAGTCTTTATTGGGCTACTTAAACCCAAATATTTTGGTCTGTCTATCTGTCTGTCTGTCTTTCTGTCTGTCTGTCTGCCCGCCTGTCTGTGTTTTTTTGTACTTATTCCTTTCTTTGACAATTCGAAACAGATTACATCTCAACATTGCAAATGTGTACACATATAAGAGGTGGAGTTGCCATCCACTACAGGGCTGACTTTGTCCATTTAAAATGCCCTCATATTAATTAGTTGCTGTATTTGCGGCAGCCAATCAGGTAGTTCCTGGTGGAACTTAATAACTTCAACAAATCAGCCCAATGCTCTCTTTGAAATACTCCCTTGCACATCGTGCATCAACATCATTGTACAACCTTGCTGTACGAGAGCGCCATATAATATGGAGACCCAGTGCCGTGACTAAATCCTAAGGCACTCCATACCTATTGTCTATTGTCAAGGAACGTATACCGTGAGGATCTAGAGGAAAATCTTTGTGTAATGTCCTCTGCAGCACATCCCAAAAATATACTCCCTCCCAAAAATGCAAAAATACATGATCTATTGTCTCGGGGGATATACAACTAAAACAATCTGTCCCCCACGGTACGAATAATCCCCTTCTTCCTTTTTTTCTTTA
The DNA here is from genome assembly GCA_013339765.2 of Haemaphysalis longicornis. Lineage (NCBI taxonomy): Eukaryota > Metazoa > Arthropoda > Arachnida > Ixodida > Ixodidae > Haemaphysalis > Haemaphysalis longicornis. Next base: position 64,139,134 of record CM023453.1, read on the forward strand.
TTACCAGTCTTCAACACACACTTAAAACACAAAAATAACCACACTGCATTTGGTACAACACACACCGACATAAACATATCAGCCGTGCCTCCGGCTAGGCTTGGTCATTTAATCATCACTTTAGAGAATACACGTTCATACTAATAATGTTCCTGTATGTACCCTAAACATAAAGGATTTGACCCCTGCTTGAATCTGCATTCTTTTAACCCTCTTAAGCACATCGCTACCGGGCCTTCCACAGTACATAGCCGTGTACATCTGTGACTCTATTCAGCCACCCGTCCAAAGTAAAACAATGCCGGCGCATAGTCTTATATAGTCACAAATAAATCTACCCGTCTAAGTCCGGTGTAATGTTCATACTTGTCAACATTGTTGGAGAAGAACAAGACATTACGCAAATATACGACAACAAATTAATAACAGAAGTGATATTTTCAGTGTTCTTTTATAAAAAGTCATGAATGCTCGATTTTTGCGAAATAAAATACTTCATCAACTGCAGAAAAAAAATTCACTCCGCCGTCGCCTGCTATCTCCCGCGCCACTATAGTTTCTTGTGGCATTTGAAGGAATGAACCGGCAAAAGTTAACGAAAGGTTCCACTAGATAGGTTCCACGTTCTGTTTGCAACGCACATTGACTAGGGAAACGCGGTACTATAAAAGTTGAAGTAGGGCGCCTCGATTCACGTGCGTCTTGGCCATACGGCAGCGTTGACATCGAGACACCCGGCAGGGATCAGTGGAACGCGGCAAATGTAATATGATTTAAGGAAACCTTTGGCGTCTTTACCTTCTTTCTTCCTCTTGCGTCTTTACGCAAGAGGAACAACATAGGAAGCTAGCGGGAAAGTGAAGATGGGTATTAACTGGGCAAAAGTCGATAAATCTTTTGTCGACATTTGCAACGAAAGGAGCAGATACGCGGCCAATTTTTTAAACTCCTTATTGTCCAATATTTGGTCTCTTTTAATATAAGTCACAGTAGTGTATTTAGGCTTAACAATAGCTTTGCTGACGTAAAAAAATATTTTCGTAATTGTTGTACGGCTTGAATTGGCAGAAAAAAACTATGTTGCATATTAGCAAGAAGCAGAGATAGAATAAGTACGGACCCCCGACTAGTTTTTGAGCACAGTTAAAGGGTGTTTGTGTGGCTGTTCTCAGGCTCTGCGTGATGAATTTGGAGGATCACCACGGTTGATATTTGTGATTGTTTTTGGAGAAGAGTCGACACTTAAATACGGTGCTTCCTAGGGAAACATCGTGTTTTAGCCATGGCCTTTTCTGATATTCACTCGCCTCAGTTTGTATTGCGGTTCACGAATTTAAATATGCTATAATTTCGCTTTGCAGGTCTATTGGGTAGCCTCTTCGTCGTTTTTTACAATGCACGCTCAGAGGACAGGCCTATGTTCTGATTTTCAGAGAACGCGGTGTGACCCAGAAGCACTGCAACTCAAAAAGTATTTTTATTACTATTTTCATTACTCTTTTTTCTGACGCTGCCTTTTAACTATTGGCCGCGTTTTTTTCTTTTTACCCATGAGGTGGGTCGTTCACTGTACATGCAAGCATACCCCGAAGGATAATGTTGTCCACACAACTCTAACGCACCCAAGGCTTCCCGTGGTCACACCCACTTACGAGGAAAACAAATACCCGATAAGATTGGGACTAAAATCAAACTGCTGCCATGGAGAGCATAACGTCTTTGTGGGAAACGCAAGGGCACATGAACGCAACCGTGTAAAATGTACATCGTTTTCAAGGTCAGGTAAAATGCTGGGAACGAAAAAAAAGACGTGTCTCGAGACACCATGAAAAAGCACACCGCAGAATTGACTTTCACAATTTCTACCACCATCCTGTTTAGTTCAATGCATGTTAGGCCTCTGAAGCGAAATACAGCAGTGAAGAGAAATTATGTGAATATTGCTTGAAGATATAATTAACCCAGTCGGGGTAACGAAGCAAATCTGATGATTGCGCTTGTTTACCATTATGGTAAACGAAAACCGCGTGACTCGGAGGCATTCTGATTTTCAGGGCTGAGCACTGCCTGTCAGGACTGCTGTAATTGCCGGGACTGCCGGAAGCAGAGTGACTGCTGATGTACTTTGCAAAAAAAAAAAAAATAAGAGGGGAAAGGATAACTAGATTTGTATACATGTGTCGCAGTGCCCCCAACATTTACTCGAAAATAAATGACATGTATCATAAACACTGGGCACAGGAGAAGACGCGTGTATTGGGCATTCAGGAGGAATTGCGTCGAAATTGCTTTTTAGATATAATTTTTAAAATGCACTGCCGTTCTAGTTAAGGTTGAAGAAGCGTTGCCCCAACCGAAAGATGTGGATGATAATGTAAATATGAAATGTGTCATGTTTGCGCAATCTTCGACGCGCATTATTTTTGTTTGTTGATTCGTGGCAAGGCGCTGGTGTTGTTCGAGTTCTAGAATATCGTTCGTAAATTATGAAGTTTCGGTCCTATTTATTATTCATTTTTTGACTGCATTTTTGTTTCGGCATTTCTTTATACTTTATTTGCAGAATATTTGTCAATGCCAAGACCGAATTTCTTCAAGTCCGTTTCTATGACGACGCACAGAGTAACCTACAAGAAGAGGCGGGATTTGGAAGCAGCCATCGCTTCTCGTCGTCTGCCCTTGTTTCGTTTTGGCGGCATTCTCTGCCCAACAACACCGATTGCTTTCTAGGAGATCGTATTCTGTGGGTCGTGGCCGCTCACAGTCATATACTACCTGACTCGTCGAGCGGCTCGACATAGGCATTTTATTAACAGCGTACGGCATTAATCATCTGTACCATCGTTGCTTCCCAGCGCTCAACATGAAAATCGGTTTTGAGAGCTTTCTTCTTAGTATGATTGCGAATGTTAAGACGTTCGCAGTGTCGCTGCCTTGGGCGCACACTGTACGGATTTATCTCCTTGCGCCACTGCCAATGGGGTGCGCTGCAGGTTCACAGAACATGTGCATACATAAAGATTTATATCTGTTAGTGGTAACAAAAAACTCTAACAGTAATAATTGCTTCAGGTTTCAAAGTCAAACGCGTCAATTGGTCGTTGCTTCACTTTCCACTTTCCTAATCAAATAGATATGGGACCAACTATAAGCATAAATGCAGCAAGAAAAACGTCTGTATTGCTGAATTTTTTGTCGTCTATCCTTTTTTGTTCTTTCGTTTTTATTTATAAAGATATTTCTAGCAATATAAAGGAATATTTATTAAAACTGCCATACGGCCTCGTTCGCAGAAAGCTGTAGTGGTTTTCATATATACAGCCGAGACGGCTAACTTCACTTGCTGGTTCACCCGATAAACAATAGGTCGGCAAATAACGGAACATTTTACAGATGTGTCATAAGGAGCTGATGTACTCTAGGGCCCCTTGACAACATTTATTTTGCTCTCCTCGATTACAATGAATCTTCAATGGTTGAAAGGCGAGAAAGTTTTCTACGCACTGTCAGCCCGACGAACGTTAATCGAGTGACCCAATAACCGTCCGGGTGCATTCAAGACAACTTTGGTCCTTTTCTCGAGGCTTGCAAGAAAATACAAGAAAAAATGCGTATAGACGCTAAACATCCGGTAGACACGCAAAATTAGGCGTAATTGCCTCTTGTGATGCCCTGTAAGATAGTTCCGGAAAGGAAGGTTCGCGAAACTGCATCCCTCCATTAACTTCCGATGCCTCGGGCCGAAGCGATGATTCGGGGAAGACATTGATAGCGGAAGTAGTTTGGGTTCCGTTCGATGACACCAATCTCTACACTGTGAATTCTGCGGTTCCGGACAAAACGTGTCCTTTATATTTTTTTTTTCTGGCAGCCTCACTACGCTGACAGGGGCTATTTGGGGCAACGCATATGAATGGCGAAAAAAATGGTGCCGCGAGTTGCTCGTGTTACTCATACTTAGGTGGTTTCCCTTGACCCCGGCCTGTGGCGATAAGCGATTTTCTCCTGTTTATCCGTGGTTACCAGAACAAGGCTATCGTAATGTCAATGGATAATAGCGAAGTCCAGGTCAGTAAAACGCATCCTTAATGTAACATAAACACTATCGTTTTTTTAAAAAAAAACATCTCTGCCCGATTAAAGGTTTTCCCGGTTTAGGTATGAGGGTTATATCTGCGTGTTTCTTTTGTGGTGGTAGGGAGCCAGATGTCCATTGATTGTTGATGTACGTTAGTAGGTTTTCTAGGGCTATGAGGTCGAAGTTGCGAAGTAGTTTGTTCGGAATTTTGTCTTTTCCTGAAGGGGTGTTTCTTGTCTCCAACGTACATACGAGCAGTGGATGGAATGGCTGACCAGCTCCAACCTCTCCTCCCAGCGTAGCCTGGTGGAGAGGGCCCAGGTTGCCAGCGCAGGCCAGGGTATCACGGACTAAAGGAACCCCCCGTACCCCTCCCCAAGGCGGGTGCCCAGACGTCAGCACCTAAGGCTCGCCTAAGTAAAGTTTATTCCTCCTCCACCACCCGATTTCTTTAGCCACGAGTTGATGGCTTGTAAAAAGCTAGGCAATAATAAATAGCGATTGGTGAAAATTTTCCGGGGAAATTTTAGAGTTATAGTAATAATTCAATTGTTCAATTGTTAGAACATTTTTAAAAGGTACATTTTATTACGAAAACTTTTATACTCCAAATATCTCTCCCCTAGTTGAAGTGCACGATTCAGGAATAGAGAAAGGGCCGCGATTTTTTTTCTTGCAGATGGTAAAACTACGAATAACGTGACAAATTATATATAAGCATAGAAAGCATTGGTGGTAACAAAGCTATACTGTTACGCATTAAAAAGTAGTCGACGCCGAACTGTCCTCATCCTAGTGTTTGGTTTCAGAATAGTTCAACACTCAGGAAAAATAATGTCAGGGCCCGCAATTGGGCAGCTGGATGTCCGTATTTATTTACCGCACAAATAGTCGGAATCGAATTCTACTTGGTCCGCCGAAACGTCTATACCGTTAGGCGCGCCGATATTCGATACTAGCCGTTCTTTAGCTAACTGCGAAAAAGCTTACACACCGCCAATTATGGTACTTTAACCGGTAGGAACGACGTTTCTCATAATACGTGGTGCTACAATTGGCAGGGAGGCATCTTTGTTTCTATAAAGCGATTCGACACTGGTGTACATTGTTGCGTCCCATAGATGCATGCAAAGTAGGTCGCACGATGGTGCAGCCGACTTTTGGGCGGGGCTCATACAATGGAGATGCGCTGCACGGATAGTCCGGTCTCAGCGAAGATGGCTGGCCGAATAAAGCACGCGACCACGGGGCGCGCGTTTATGTCGTTGTCTTCGAGCTACCGGGTGCCCAATGGACACGCGCACGTATCCTTCACTCGGAGATTGTACCAAAAACAGTGGCTGGTGCACAAACCTTTAAACACGGGATTGGTCGGCTTACCCTATATCCACGCGACAATATACGCAGAATAAGTACTTTTTAGGGCATAAGCTTGGTGCATAAAATCAATACGCTCAAATACGCCAACGATACTCCCCGGCAAACGCAGTAAAGATTTCAGGTGTGCCGCTTACATTAGGTGCAAAAAATGGAGCTAACGTTGGCAGCGAATTTAGGTTGACGTCTAATTTGTCACCAACAGTAAATTTAAAATAAACGCAATTTTCTGATATCACGACGTGGTTCCCTTGAATGAAGCCTTTTTATTACCTTTTGAATGGTAGAAAAGTGTAATAGACATCATTTGTGACGGAATTCACACGCAAGCATTTACGCCGTTGAGCACTGGACGGATTCGTTGCATGGTTGTACAGTTGCTCGAAAGCGACGGTTGGTCGCGGAGGCTCAAGCACCAAACTACTGCACCCTGTGGCATATAACCCACGCACCTATCCTATTATCTTGTTTTTGTTTCTGTAAAAAGCACTTTTGTGTATTTAAAAATTACAATATTCTTTTAGACATTTGTTCCACTGCCAATTTATAAAACTCTTGCAGTTTCGCAAATCGAAAGAAAGAAATGTTAACGCTAAATTTACGCTTGTTACTGGAGTACGAAGCGCTATTAAACAGATTTCAAATAACGAATGCACTTCGGAGATTACTTAGCAAAAGGAAACCAGACATCGAACCGATGTCCAAACAACAAACTCAAAAAGAGGCCCCGAGGTGACCTTCTGCACTAAATATTAACTGCAGGCCGACGTCAGTTCCTAAAAATAAGAACCGTATGCGGTGTAGCTTTTTATGTGTTTTAGCGCATACCGGTGAACAGCGATATATAATATGCTTCGTAATTGGTGGTACATACAATTATACCATTTTTATCTGTGCGGTTTAGATGCACATCTTAACGCATATAATTTCAGTACAAACAATCTTATGTCGCAAGCACAGCATTTTACTAAATCATATACATGCTCTTGCTAAATCTTACAGAGTCTGCAGCTTTACCAAGGGTACTTTTCACAAAAGACGGTGAGACGTAGAGCTTTCGCCAGAAAAACGTTTCGAGTCATGTCTTGTACAACTTAGGCAATGTGAAAAGAATAGACTGGAAACGTAAAATTGCGGTGAAGAACAAAGGTGAAGTATTCACTGCCCCCGGTCAATATGTCGCCGTAGTACTAGTCTCATTTCATCAGTTGCGAAACAATGCGTCAGGCCTACGTTTCCGCGAGCAACACAGACTTCAGAATATAGCACCGCTTCAAACTGACCCTCTAGCGATGAAGTAGTGTCGTAGCACTAAAAGGAGAACAAGGGCGATGCACTCCGGCTTCAGAACAAAGCCCCACCAACACACTGGAGGTCAGATACACTCATACCGTTGGGCGCTGTTGCCTCGGTAAGGAATAACGTTGGCTTTGAGGGAGTAAAGTCAGCAGCACCATCACAGAACGAATGGGGCAAGTAAACAACAGAAGGGACGTAAACACTGCGACGGCAACTCCCCGCGTTCGAAGGCCAACCAAGACATCTAAGCTCTGCCATTGACCGCCGCACCGAAGGCTTTAGTTCAGAAAGCAATCGCTTGTCACTCCGCCTGGCCTTACAAGTTGCTGCCGCAGCCACCAGTGGCAACCTTGACGCGATATGTCGCTTTCATTTACTCCCGGGTGAGCTATGACACGGTAGACGTTGCAAGAGTTTTCAAGAGAAACAATTTAATTGGCTGAAGGAAACTCGGAAGTACTACAGTTTTATATCTATCAGAAAAAGAAGGAAGGGCCCGTCTGCCTCCCGCGTCGAACGCATCTGTAACACACCAAACAAAATTAATCAACCATGGAGTCACATCGGGCAGTAAGAAGTTCCCGCTGAAACTGCGCAGCCAGAACAATAGGCATGTCTTCGGTGAGTGCGTGAAGCCTGGCCACGCAGATATACCTTTCCCCTTCCTTCCCTCCCACACATACACACCGCGTGCATGCATACACGGGCGAGCGATTTTGTGCGCTTGCGTAGACTAGAAATGCATCGGGCTAAACGCCGGTCTGTGAAGCCCTTCAAGGTGCTCGCGTGTGGACTGGAAAAAAACCTAACAAAAAGTCCTTCTTGGTGCCTTTGGAAACTCAGAACTATGGAATGTTTATTTCTGCGGTGATAAAGATGAGAGTGCACCTGGGACTGGAAGAGTGGGATGACCAACAAATGTGTTCCGTGCGAAATGTAACGTAAATAGTTTTTTTCCTTACCGAATTTGTTGTAGTCGCGATATAGGGGTGCCGAAATCCAGGATATGAACGAATGACGGTATGTACTCAACGGTCGCGACTAATGCCTGAAAAGAACTAAAACCTTTTTCACCATGACCAAGCACCGCAAACGAAGCGCCCTGCGGATTGTTGCTAACAAGTCGACATCCCAAGCGAACGCTGGAAACGCTCCCAAACGAATAGTTTTCCTCGACAAGAAACCGCCTGGATAGCGAATACAGGCACCTACGAAAGACGGACGACAAACGTTAGCCATTTCTCACTGGAATGTAATCTGAATGCGAGTGTACGGGCACTGCTGAGTTCCGTCAATACATTGTAAAATCGCAATCCCACTTTAGGCAAGCGGCGAATTTCCCGCGAAGTGATATTGCACGGCGTTAGTCTCAAGTATGAACGAGTCCCTTATCATAATATTCCGAATTCTGACCAACGAACTGTTAGGTGGCACGGTGACGCTTCTCGGAAGATACACGTCTTCAAGCTCCAATCAGTTGCGTGCATTCATCCACTCGTATCGAGGGCTGTATCAACGACATCGCGATACAGGAACCTACACCGACATCTGCGTTCGACATGTACTGGAGAGCAAGGTATGCCTGTGGAGGAGGTTGCATATCCCAAGGTAGTGCTTGACCTCACTGGAACAACCTACAGCGAAACAATCGTACCAAAACCGCAAGGCAGCCTGTAAGGTTCCCTCAGTCCAGATACTTCTAGATTCGACCCGGACATCACTTCTTAATGTAGCGAGTCTGGTCGGGAAGACTCCATAGTGGAAATCATTCCCTGCCCTTTCCTCAAAGCAAGTATCTAAGGTGCTACTGCACAGAAGAGCAGGAATGGCGCAATAACAATTTTTGAAAGCAATAACAATTTTTCAAATAGCGGCAACCATGCCAAAGGGGGAGAAAACTGTGATAGCGACATGTCCCGGTAAAGAGCATGGTGCCTACCTTACACGCATGGTATTGCACCGGTTGAAGGCTTAGCTAACGAAACGTGGGCAAACCAAATAAAAAGTACAAGAGGAGACGCAAGAACGACATTCGCATCACCGAAAGATTTGCTTTAAGTGCTCGTAGCACCGACAAACGAACGTGGAACAAATAGTTCGCGTTCCACATGGCGCGTTTGGCCGACATCGGGGTCTTCGCCATGACCATGACAGCATCCACTCACGGATGGAAGGGCTCTCAGACTACTGTAAACCGAGTGAAGGCTTCCCGTGCTGTTCACCACACTTAAAAATACCGGCGCAAGAATAGTCAGCGAGGCTGCCATTTGCCCGGAGCAACTGGAAATGAACTACGCAGAAAACTTAGGCGCCTGTGGAAGCACAAATTCAGACAAATGACACTACAACGCCATCCGTATCCACTCTTTCCCCGTTTTTTCCCGCCTCGCTCGGGGGAGGCGGGTTCTTTGTTACCGAGATGACAAAGTGAGTACAGATGTGATCAGAAGAGAACGATTAAGAACGATGGCGAGCAACAGACCTGTTCTATGTGTAACAAAATGTAAATATAGTTCTGTTCTCTTATTGAAGGTTCTGTAGTGGCGACACAAAACACTAGTTCTGGAGAAGAGAAACTTCGGTTGTACCCCCATTTGTCTGCGAATGCTACATGGGGAACCAGACACGCTCTAAAGCTTTCTTGTAAGAACATCTACCCTAAACATGTACGGTTTCTATGCTTGCCAAAGAAAGGTCGGACAGCTTCGGTTGAACTTCGCTTAAGTAACATTTCAACCCCAAGTTTGGACCGACGCCCTTTTTCTAACAAAACCAGCCCCCAACTTGCCAAACGACAACTGCAAGTGACTGTATATGCTAAAGGGCTCCGTTAAACCTTCACAAATGTATATTAACTGTACGTAATTTGGTAAATAGCTCAATTAGCTGCATAAACGGGCTCGTAATATGGGCTAGGTTTTCACAAAATCCTGCTTAACGTTGTTATGGTATTGCCTGAGGCTGTGGCCAATTTTCTATCTGTTTCACTCTGTGCTCAAGCAAACTCCTGTCAATTTATTAGGTGCACGTTCACCCATGTTCAAATCAACTGAGAGAAGAAAATCTGTCAGGCCGCAATACTGTTGGCTCTTAGCTACCACAAAAGGTTCATGTGCAGCTATCAGTCCGGTAGGCGCATATATTTTTTGTGTGTGTTTTGCCAATGGTACCAAGTGCCGGATGTCGGACTCCCCGAAGATACTGTTTGAATGTGGTTAAGTGGGTTTCTCTTACCTCTTATAACCAGTTTAACCAGACACAAAGGTGGGAGTCGACGTTTCACAAAAAGCGCCAAAGCAAATTATGTTTCGTATTCACAAGTATTCCTAAAAGAAACTAGGCGCCGGCTATACTGTTTTTACTACTAGGCCTTTTTCGATATTTTTGTGCCGTTTCTGTCGGATGTAATTACGAAAAGGCGAGGCGAGTGGTTCAGCTTAGAATTCGAGAAAAGTCCGCTCGGAAAAAGGGACAGGTTCCCAGTATTGCGCCTTCAGCTACCTTCCTGTCACCTTTTATTCTTTTGGCACCCGCTGGTCAATTTCAGGTGAATTCGTCTGAGCGATTACCAGTGTTATATTGCGTTTGCCGCTTCAGTACAGTCTGAATAGCAGCGAGAAGTTTCGTACCGCTCTTTTCTAAAGCGCAGTCAAATACGTTTTTGTTTGTCAGGAACAGCTTTTTTTTATTATGTTCTCAATACTAGATAAGTCTCCAGCCGACTTTTTTATGAAACGCTGTTAGGCCGTATCAAATTCCAATTTCTGATTTCCCCAGGTGGATATAGCGTGGATTTCTATTTTACCTAAGTTCTGTGTCTGTCTAAGCGTTCATACGCGAGGTATGCTCCGAATTATAAAGAAATCGCTTTGTCATTTAGTCGATTCTGATAAGACTCATAGGGAACTTTTAATATCAGCGCCTATCTATGCGTATCGCTTTAGTAAGGCTGAAAGGCTAGCGGCACATTTACTATTTGTAAGAAACCTTTGCGCATTTGAAAAATTATATATCTCAAATCGCTCAACAACACTGCCTGCACGGCATATAAGGCCTGCTGTATATAGGGGAGGTATTTCAGGCCACGCGTACCCTAATGCAGAATACTGGATTAGAAAATACTGAAAATCGGTGCATGAACAAATTTTCAAAAACATAGCTTATGACTTGTCTTCGTACAGTCCCAATATAGATCCATGGCTAATATTTCAAACACCTTCCCAAAACGTCTCATTCGCAGAGCGACTGACGAAGAAAAGCACAGTACTCAGGTATTTGAGTACACAAATTGCAAAGCTTTGGTTACCTGTACGGACGAACGAAAACTAACACACCGCAAAATATTGGTAAGTTGCTTTGAGTTTGATTGGGCATGATGTATTGCTGTACCTGAATTTTTTGTGCATTTCCGAGCCGCTATATGTGATCAAAATTGCTGCACTATTGACAGTTTTTTATTTCACTCATGCTAGAACACAGGGAGCGTTCGCTAATACAACGCAGCTGCAGTTCCCGACAGGCGTAGTTAGGCTCAGTGTTGCTATAACAAGATGGGAAAAAAAGCTCACACGCTCATACATCACAGCGCTTGTGAAGTCTGAACAGGAAGACTTCTGAAGATTTTGGTTTATGGTTCATGAAGATTTCAAGTTACAGCTTGTATTCACTGGCATGGCGCGCATGCCGGCAACCATGTATGTCACCTTAGCAAACGCGGACACGCGGGCTCGGGCACGACGGCGCACGCATGAGGCCGTCCCAGCGAGCTCAAACGTGAACTAGACGTTTACTACTGTTTCTTGCCGCGTCGTACAGCTTACCTGTCGCAAGAAATGAGGGACCTCGTCGGCACAGGTCAGCTGATTGCCAGGTGCCGTGTTTTGGTATCGGACACTGACCGCTCAGCTGTCGGCGAGCACTTTCTCTTTCGGTCGCTTTCTAGTAGATGCCGCTAGTCTCCCAGCTACCAATGCCCGCACCGAACGTTGCGCGCACTGCTACGCAGCCGTCGTGTCTCAACCGGCTTGTGCGTGAGCATTCACAATTTGTTCGGGAGCTTTATTTGGCTTTTCTTCTGAAGGAATCTGCGTGGCAAGGTGCGGGCGCACATGTGTTGATATCCGTGCTCGCACCTAGGCAACTGCGCTGCAGCGTATACATTTCTTGCGTCTTGCCGCTTCATTTTGCAACAGCAGCAGGGTCATTCCAAGCCAAACATCTCAGCGCAAAAATCGAGCCATCGCCAATTTCATTGAAAAGATTTGTGCTAGTTGCCGAATAAGTTTAGGAGGTCTGCACGGAGTACTTTAGTTAAAAAACATTTCCGTCGTGAGAAGGCTCTTTTAAATTTCTGCAAACACGCAAAATGTGGTTGTAGATCGTAAATTTGAAAAGAAGGTTGGGAATATGTAGAATTGACAAAAATTGTTTTAGAACGTTCCGCTTGCATTGTTCTTTGATGTGGCAGCATAACTGAGGGCGTGTAAGTAAAATTGAAAAAAGGCCCATTTTCTGGACTTTTTCACAAAGGCACCATAAATGCTTGAACCGCAATATTCCCATCGCGCACTGATATGATATTTCAGTGTCCACTAAAATATTTTACGTCGATTACAAAGCGTACTTTTTAGGAAAAATGCTTACAAAGATGTAAAAAATGCGTCGTTTGCCAAAATTCAGATCTAAAAAACCACCAAGGCCCTTGAGATAAAATTACATGCGGCGGCTCATTGCACGCATGAGCGCGTTAGCTTTTAATGTAGAAATTTCCTCTCTAGTAAATTTTGTTTGAGGCGAGAAAAAAGTTTTGAAGTCGCAAGCAGTCGCACTTGTGTCCAATATGGAACTGTCCCTAACTCAGAACGCGTACTTGCTAGTAAACATTTTTGTGGCAGGCTTGTGCACACCTTATTGACGGAAGAACGACTGAAGTGAGAACGAAGCCATGGCTGCCCGTTACAGGGATCATCACTTTACTGTCATGGTAAATCCACGATGATGATCATGACTGGCGCATAGCCAGCGGGAGATTTAGCATCCTCCCGCGCGAGCAACGTTCGTGTCTTCCGCTGCATAAGCGCGCTAGAACATACCCTGCTTGCTTGCCAGTCGACAGCTTCTCCAGCTGGCACCACGACCGCGTACGGCCAAATTTCAACATGGCCGTCCAGTGCGTATCTCTTCGGATGATATACGCGCAACGAGCCTCGAGTTAATCCGAAAGCTTGAGCGTCAAGTGGGCTGTCATGACTACGCGCTGATGCCTCACTTTAAAGCGTCTTGAACACCTCAGCCCTGTGGCGCAGCTTGAATGTACTGATCCAGTTTATTCTGGCGTCGCAACGCTGCCACGTTTTCCCTGCGGCGCAGCGTATACCTGGCTGAGGATCTAACATTTCCCCTGGCCCGCAAGATAGTTCCTAGTGGATAAAATAGGTCCACAACTGTAAAGTTTTTTTTTTTCGTTCGAGGAGGTAAATCATTGTAAAGCTGTAGGCTAACCCTGTCTCCTCCTGTTCTTCCAGTGGTTCTTCCGCCGTCTTGCCGCTTTCAGGACAGCCAAGCGCCAAAAAGGTGACGCGGACGACAACCGAACTATGCTCCCTGCTTCCCGAAAGACTCCATGGCCTTGAGTCTTGCTGCGATTGTCCTTAAGATGACGGCGTGCAACCTGGAATGTCTTGGCGTCGAACGGTCTTTTTAGACCTACTTTTATCCTAACGTGGGTTTTCTTCTCTAACTCCGTTCCTGACGAGCGCATTTTCCTGATAGGTGTCAGTTTCCAATGAGTTTCTTCTACCTTTCTACCAGGCCTGCACAAGGACTAGAAGTGGTCAGCAAAGCTTGTGCAACCTTCGTGTCTTCACGTACCCAGAAGGATGCATATGTGCGTTTGGATGCAACCTCCCGGGCTACGTACACAGTTGGTGCTAGCTTGCCTTCACGAATGTCCGGTAAAGGTTCACCCTTCATGAAGTCGGGAAAACTATGTCCTCGAACTCAAGCTCACACGGCTAGTGGCTCTATCCTGTCGTTGCACGTCGTTTACTTCATTTGTTATGTCGCGTACTTGAACGGGAGCATCTGAGTTGTCCTTGCATGTGGATGGCGTGGACTGGCGTTCTTCGCAGTTATTCGTGGGTGCAGGGGCACCGCTACCCCTTGCACCCACGTGGCTCACCGTTCAAAGTTGAAACCTGCAGCATCGGCAGGGCAACTGGCGAAGTCGACGTGTGCGAGCCAACGTGGGACGGGTCGTGTGGACGGGGTGAAGTTTTCTTTCCGGTAAACTTATTGCCGGCTGCCCGAAGATCGTTCAAGGTCGATCGCAGCCGACTGAGGGCCCCGCATATCCTTTCCTGGTAGTGCGAAATGTCGTAGCAATCGTGTTCAAACTCCTCTCCTTCCAGCAGCTCACCTACCATATCGTTCAGCTTGTCGAGTTCGGCGTCCTTCGGTTCGAGCTCATTGATAGCCAACTGCAAGTCTAACGCAGACGGTGAGAGAGCTTGCCGGAGCTCGGTCGCTGCCTTTAAGCAGCTCGGTAACTGCAGCGCGAAGATCCTTTCTCAACGAACGCAGGGCGTCCAGGTTATCACCAACTTGGTACTCGGGGGACGCATTTAGCTGATACCAAGCGTGGTACCCTGGACGTGACGGTGCGTATCTGCGTCCCGTTGAAGGTTCCCATCAGTCGTAGGTAGGCGGTCAGGGCCAGCCATGGCGACCTCCTGCTGAGGGCGGGGCAACGCTGGTCAACGGCAGTCAAATCGCGAGGTTCTAAGAATCTCAAGCCGAAGGGGACGTCGGTGGTCTCCTTCGCCACATGTATTCATTATTCCGGGCTTAATGGCACCAAAATGTTAACGGAAGAACGACTGAAGCGAGACCGAAGCCATGGCTGCCCGCTACGGAGATCATCACTTTACTGTCATGGTAAATCCACGATGCTCTCATGACTGGCGTATAGCCAGCGGGAGATTTTACACACCTACTTCTCTGCTAAACGAACATTGTTTGTCTCGCTTTACATTACCAAAAATACACCGTAAACCACATAGTCGTGTACACCAAGTGTTATTTTTGGGTTTTCGCACACTCTTTAAAGGGAAAACAGCGAGTGTTTTGTTGTAGCAGTTATCATCAGGATTAACCTGCCTCTGTCCGACGCGGAGGAAGAAGGGCCACAGAGTATTTTTCCCTTCGTACCGCACATCACCTGGCCCAGTTAAAGGTACCACAGATGATACCTTTCACTGTAAACATGAAATTTCTTGCCGCTTGTTTATTTTGCCTTGTGCTTTTTACCCACAGATGTTCAACGCTTGACCAGTTGAATAGTCAGCGTCAAAGAAAGCAGCCTAGTTGTTCATTTTTTTGTTTTTTTCCCTGAATTTATTAGGAGCTTGACCACGACGCAATGGCAACACGAAGTATTGAAAGTGTAGCTGCTCTGAAGTGATCGACTTGTCGCGTCCTTTTGCTGGGATTGCCATGGCGAATCGGGAACCAAGTTGCGCCCTTGTTTCTTGTATTTTAGAACTTGGAATCCAGATTACTGCTATTACTGTGAAGTTGTTTTCAGCCCAAGCATACAAATTCTTTCGGATTTGAATCTGACCTTGGACTTGCGCTTCCTGCCAGACTTATAAGTGCGAGGCCGACGCCGTCACTTGGGCTTTGGCCGTGTGAAATGGCTAAGAAATTACATTCTGCCGACCATTTATTGTCCTCCTCCTGGTAGCAATTATTCACGAAGTTCTTTTGATTTTGTTTTGCGAAGCTCCGTCAGAGTAGTAATAAATTTCGTTCAGTTGAGGCAGCTCTTGGTTCTGTATTCAAGCACTGCGCTCTGAGTATGGCGCTTACGGTGTATGTTTTGTTATGTCCGGCAATACAAGCCATGGTCACATTGCAGAGAGCCAAGTGTGCACACGCATGCTACAAAAAAAGGCCGGTGGCACGTACGCGTTCCCAGTTGGGGACTTAGTTCCATGGTGGACACAAGCGTGACTCTTTGTCAACTTTAATTTTTTTTCTGACCTCAAACAAAGTTTAGTCGAAAGAAATTCTATTCATTAACAGGTATTGTGCTCATGCATCTAACGAGCCATCTCATGTAATTTTAGCACGAGGGCCTTGGTCTGAAGTTTGGCAAAAACGCAATTTTTTGCATCTTTGTAAGCGATTTTCCGAAACACCACGCCATGTAATCTACCTAAATTATCTTTAGTAAGCACTCAACCACCACATCTATGCACTATTGGAATGTTACGGCTGAAGCTTTCATGGTGCCTTTAGGAAAAATTCATGAAAATGCGCAATTTCGTCTGATTTTACTTAGCTAATACAATACCAAAAATTCTTACAGGGTTCCAATCATGACCCCACATCAAAGAACAATGCAAGCGGAATGTTCTAAAGTAATATTTGTCATTCTACATATTCTCTGTCTTTATTTAAATTTATTATCTACAACCACATTCTGCGTGTTTGCAGAAATCTCAAGGAGCGCCCACACCATGATTTTTTTTCAATGAAAATACTCTGTGAGACCTCGTTCACTCAGAATCGGGGGGTAATGGCACAGACGGCGGACGCCGGGGCCTGTTTTTTTTTTCTGCGAGATGCGGACGAATTCGCAGATATGGTGGGCTCTGTCATGTTGGTTTTCAATGTAGCCAACAGAAGAAATTGCCCACTCAAAGTTTATGTAAACACCATCTCTATTTACGAAAACAACCGAGCGCGTTGGTTCAGCGGCTAAGACGTTGTGCTGCTGAGCACGAGCACGAGGGTTCGCTTCCCGGCCGCGGCTGCCACTTTTCTGATGGAGGTGAAAAGCGGAAACACCCATGCGTTCGACATTTCGGTGCACGTTAAAGATCCCGAGGTGGTCAAAATTTATCCGGAGCCCTCCACTACGGCGCGCTTCACCGCGTGAGTATCGTCGGCATGTTAAACCCCCCAATAAATATCAATCATTAACGAAAACCTTGGAGTAAGGCACTTCTATAGTGTATAAATTATCTTCTTAAAATCTATGACGATTCATCACAGTTGCCTAGATTTAAGAATAAGTGTTAATCGTGACCATGCCCCTGGGTCTAACAACAAGAGGCCTCAGATTCTGGACGGTGTTTCCATGTAAGATATTCTAAGATGAGATTTGTAGTCCTCAGCACCACAGAGCAGTCAATTTTCCAGGTGAGAAGCGTTCTCAATGCAGTTATTTGTGAATAGCAATCTTATCTTGGAAAAAGCTTACTGGACAGCAACTGTGTGAATCCCAGATGTTTCTGTCGTCGTTGATGTGTGTAAACGGCCAGAAAAAAAAACAATAAAGCACTAGATAAACATTTTAAACACGTTTTTAAGTAGTACGCCAACACTTGCCTTTGAGATTATGAATGCTAACAAACTGGAAGGATTAAGAATTAGCAGTGGCTTAGCTAGGCTAGGCCAGGATATATGTAGCGTGAGTTAAGGTTCAGCTGGTTATTCTTAGCTTTCGTGGTTGTGTAGGATTGGCTTGATTATCATGCTAACTGCTGCTTCAATGACGCACACATGGTATACGCATTATGTGACACATGTATATTTATCAAGCGGCAGTGCAGATAAAAAGTAAAAAATAGGATTGGATCAGATTTGATCAAGTAAAGCAGAAGCGTACGGCGTATCCGTTGCGACGAACAATTTACGCAGCGCTGCTGCGTGGTGGCAACAACTATAGCTTTCGCAATGCTTCCAGACGTGAAGGAAAGAGTGAAAGCATTTATTGGAAGTGTTGCAGAGTCCCTTTAAGATGACGGCGATAGCATCGGCGCATGCAGTACTTAGGTGATTTTGATGTCCCCTCATGGTTCCACAAAAACGGAGGCCACCCGCGGCGTTTTGGTCAAGGGTTAAAAGGAGACGCCAGAACACCTTTTGTTACAGGTACCACGCCCTTAGACGTACGGTTACGACAAAATGAAGTCACTGGTCACACAGTGTTAGTTACGACGCTGCCCTCGTCAAACCGGGACCGGGATAACTCACGATTTGTGTTATTGTACGCGCACCGACTGAAATACGGTTGAGGCGGCATCGAAGATATTTATCGTCTTTCCTCTCTGGTGGTCCGATTCATTGCGTCTGTTTGGTATGTCCCTGCCGGCCAGGGTCCATTCAGAAAAACAAACACAGAAGACGCCAGTTCACTGCCACCCCCAAAATCGCGCGACCAGTAATGATGTGAATAACCAGTACCGTTCTTGCATCACTACCGCTAGGGTCAATCGACGTGAGGGCAGGGTTCCCGATGACTGTCTACAGACACCTCCACAGCCTGCTGCAGCGAAAACAGCCGCCTGTTCCGGTAGATCAAAAGGGTCGAGGTTTGGGCCTGTTGGTGATGCATAATGGGAACTGAAAGCGCAAATTAGACACAGACAAAGAAAGGCGACGACAGGGCGAGCGCTTTGTTTGTTTGTTGCTTTTACTGTTGCTTTTGTTGCTTTTACTGGGCAGACAGCGAATATGGCTAAATCATTGCCCCGCCTCCTCAATCGGCTTCGTACATTAAACGGCTTCGCCGTCTGCGTTTCTTCTCACCAGGCATTATGTTTAGTTTTTATAGTGTTGTCAGGCACCTATTTTCCTGATTAGCGTTCTGTTTGGTTTTCACCACGGAAAAACTTACGTTCGCATTAGAAGCACTATCATCTTTCTCTACGTAAGTGCAAGGCAATTACGATTTACCTACCTGAATGCACAAATCACCCTTCCGCTGGTTCAGATTGGAAGGCAGACCTTGAACAGCAGAGCATAATTCGTGTAGCGCTGTGGCGTTCTCGTATTATTTTGCAAGTCAAGTAAAGCCAATATTAGTTCCCTTGTAACATCCTTCCCGCATATTTGCTGATGCTGCCTCTGGCGGTGGTGATGGCACTGCTTGTTTTTCATTTCTTATTTCATTTTTTCGTTTTCACTTCCACTTCTTTCTTTCCAGCCATGATGAGTTGCTTCTAACAAGAACTAATAGAGGCTTATCAGCGCTTAGTGTCGTCTAGTACACACTCTCTTTCTCATTGTCATGCCACCACCATTCATTCATTCGAAATTATGGCCTTAGTAACAAGTGTACCCCCCAAAATTATTTTTCGTAAAAACTAAAGGTTCTAACAAAACTAAGCAAATATGTTTGTTGAATTCCACCACAACTTTTGTTGCACCATCGTTAGAAACGTGTCCCATCCCCAACAAACCTTTGAACTGTCAACATACCAGAAAGCCCTCATACCGAAACTCTTGTTAAAGCAGTGGACACCGAGATGCCAGGTCCAGAAAGACCGGGGCTCCCAGCTCCGCTGCATTATAAACCTCCCCGGCAACAGCCCTCGCAAGTCCGACCCACATGGTAATATAGACTGCCTGTTAATTATTTGGGCTTCTAGCACCCTCCCTTTGAGACATAGCACAAAACAAAGATAAAAACATTCACGCAACAACATCCAACCATGAGGTACCAGAAACACGAGGAAATCTGTAGCAATGGTTTGCGTTTTGCCTGAAAAAAAAACTGAAAATGGAAGAGAACTAAAGAACGGGAAGGCTGCTAATTGAAAACTTGCATCTTTTTACATGTGGCGCAAAGTGTTGCCTAATGGTCTGGTCCTATTGCAGGATCTTTTGTGGCAATAAGGTGGTTCCTCGCGCCTTTCAGGAGAAGTTGCGCAAGAGTGGCGCTGCCGTTAGGCCATTTGACAAGGGGTTGGAAAACCATTACCCCTCTTGCCGTTGTTTTACTCGTATTGTTTCTAGACGTACAGAAAGGCGATTCACTATTCTACACTTTTGTGTGGAGCTCATTTTATTACAAGCTTGAACGATTAACGTTACTTATTGCGAAGCTAAAACATTCGTCACTGTCGAAAGTGACCTTGATTAGAGCAGATGTTTAGTTTTTGATGGGACTTCGTTTCTTCAAAGAAAAGTGCTGCTAAGTTTTTAATTACGCGTATTTTGAAATAAATTTGAATAAAAAGATGTCAAGGCTTAGATAAGCTTGCACAAATGTAAGGCCTATCTCGCCCACATCCGTGTTAAACTTTAATTAATTACGTTTATTGAAAACGCTGAAAATTTGATTA
The DNA here is from genome assembly GCA_013339765.2 of Haemaphysalis longicornis. NCBI lineage: Eukaryota > Metazoa > Arthropoda > Arachnida > Ixodida > Ixodidae > Haemaphysalis > Haemaphysalis longicornis. The sequence goes on from CM023453.1 coordinate 64,159,024, forward strand.
TGAAACTACGAACAAAAGAAAAATACGTTTCTTGCGGTCTCTTTGCAGAGGGGCCTCTCTGAGACACAATGTAACATTTTGTTCTGAAAGAGTATGCTGGGCAGGTGTTCAAATCACTGGTAGAATTCTTTCTTCTGCAGAAAGACAATGCTTAGTAGTACAAATATCTCACGTGCCGCTTATCAATCCACCTCAGAAAACTTTTGAGTTAAGAATCATAAATTGGAGACACGATTAAAGCTCCCCATACTGCAGGAATAGAGATATAAATTAAAACAAATGCTGGTAAAGCAATGAAAGTGTATTGGTTGTTATGCTTCCATCAAAAGCACCATTTTATTCATGATGCTGCACAAGCACAGCAATTGATTACTTCACTCTTTAGAGATTGGCGCGCGCACATGAACATGCTAATAACTGAACTTTGCTAGCGAAGTCGATGTATTAAAACACCGGCCGTATTTCCGGCTGTGCATCGATCGTTCTTATTTCAGGGGTTCTTAGTTGATTGTAGACGGGACAAGGTATTTCGCAGCGGATGTACGACCATCAATATCCCACAAACAACAACAGATTCGTGTTAGTATAGAAAACAGGATAGCTCCTCTCATTTCTTGCGTACGCCTGTATATGTCGTACCTTGTTTTCTTCGTGCACGTCTAGTTTGCGCCACGTTTTCTTCTTTCTTTAGTATGTACCAACTAGCTCAGCAACAAGTTTTATTAAAGCAGAAACACGTTTACATGGTGTAAAAGGGCACATTTCAGAGTTTCTCATCTATCACTGTAGGTTTTTAGTGATGATTATGGAATGTCTTCGTGATTCCAGACATGAGAAAAGGGATGGCAATTGAATGGTCGCACTAGACCAATCAGTTGAATCGAAATAGAACTCATTCTTCACACAAAGTAGTGTCTATTCGATTCACAAACAAAGCAAGTATACAAGACAGTAATAAGGCACGTTTAAATAGTTTTGAAATCTTGTTAAGAACCAGAAACCTGTATGTGCTGCAGGCATCCCATGCATTTCATTTTCATTTTTTCTTTTTTCCTGATTGCGTATATATCGGGGTGAGACAGGTGGTCGAAGGGTTAGCCCCGCCCACTGCGTGCGGCATAAAACAGTTGATATATATCTGTGTTTATTTGATCACAGGTACAGCCAGTTACCTCCTCTACTGCAGCCTCTGAGCCAGTATATTTCCGAAGAGGGGGTCATTTCCCAAAGCCCTGAGAGCACTTTCGTGTAGAGCATTCCAGAGCTTGAATAGACTTCGTGTTTTCAAATACGAAATTTCTAAGTTGAAGTTCTCACGGTGCCGGACTGCAACAGCTGAAGTCGTGTGCTGCAAAAGTGCGGTTTTTTATGGTCATCGTGAAAACTCCTTATTGACGAATTGTCTGCCGAGAAGCAAGAAATATGCAATTGTCTATAACCAAGAACACCGAATAGGCATTTTAGCATAAAATTATGTTAGGTGGTTTCCGTAGAGACTCGCATTTATACCAAACTTTCTCCTCTCATATATTGCGGTATATCGGGTTTTAGTTAGTTCTCACAGGTCGCACTATGAAGAGCCCATAGGTATTCATCTATTGCAAAGAGAGACATGTCGAATATACCATTTTAAAAACCTCTTGACGAGGATACTAGAAACAATACCTCAAGACTTGGTAACTGCGACCACAGAGAGAGACAGAGAGAGAAATTGTAATCACAGTGGAAGTACGCATATTTGTGGTCGGGTTTTTTAGTCCAAGATTCCGTTGATACGGCAGGCTGTCTTCGCCCTTTCCTCTAGCAAAAGCGTCGTTTCAGGGCAGGAGGTCGCCAGTGTACTTCTCTCACCGCTCACGTGAGGGTTGGGGATGGGGGAAGATGTGGGTTTTCTTGGCAATCACAGACAATACGTAAGAGTTTGCTTGGCAATGAAATTGCGACAATACTTTGCGACAACAGTTTACCCTATGTACTACTCGCCAATTAATACCCGACAATTGATGATATTCGCCGGATACTCACCAGACAATATTCGGAATTTTGCGCTTTTTGCTGTCGTAATTCTCAAAAACGAAGCAAAATAAACAGAGATGAGATATTTTTGTGTGTGTGTTTGTGTATCCCAACACAAAACTGAACGGCGCGGATCCCTGCTCTTAGAATATATTCAGGACAAGAAAAGAACATCGTCAAAAAATACAACATTTTCAACCGAAAACAATATAGTAGAGAATATGTGGTAGACTTTCTATGGATTAAAATTAAAATCATTTCAAATTACAACAGCATGCCTTTAAAGCCCTAGGCACCCGCGACACGGAGAGATGAGCCACACACTAAATCGTCCGATCTCTTCAGCTCAGTAACGCTACATTTGACACGACTTCCAAATTCCAAGTTACTCTGTTTCTGCTCCTTAAATATTTAGTAACCCCAACCGGAGGACTAGGGCCAGCTTTCGTCTTACATCTACCTAAACCTATCAATACGGCCACTAAGAGCGGCGAAGGAAATGGTCACGTGTAACTGCCGAGCTCAAGGAGTCGACGGTTCATAACGCAGTGAGGAAGCCATGTTTACTTATATGTTTTTACGTTGGACATCTTTTTTTGGCGAGCCCCTTTTTGGAATACAGCATGCAAAGCGGACGGAAGGCTCGTGGTTGAATCAGGAAAGTCTGGCTTCACTAACTCCAGTCTTCGTTTATCTGATTCCCACTGATAGAGACCCGTTTAGGCGAATATTTCATTCACATTGGAAAATTTAGCCCACAGATTTGGCCTCCAACAGCGTTTATTCCCTTTGGTTTATACTGGTAGAAGGGCTGAAGTCTCGTTCTTCCTGATTTGGATGTCATTTTTTTGCGTTTGTTTTTCGGCAGGCAAAAACGTTGGAGATGGTTAGCCGAAATGGGACTCCGTTGCTGTCAGTGGATGCATTTTTCTCAATGTCCATCAAACAAGGCAGCATAGCTTCTATGATACCGGTAAGAGCAAGTTTTATCACAGAAAATTGCATGTTCTTGTTAAAGTATGCTGTTTTTTTTCGTTGTATACGAATGTAAAGGCGGGTCTGTCACATGGAAAAGAGACATTAACGGCGATACTTTACCTGGCTGGATGAAACCTTTATGTTGTGTTCTCTGCTGCCACATTTTTTATATGGGAAGCAACTATTGGCCAAACCCAGAGGGGTTTTTCGCTTCCAGTTTTGGTGTCGGTTTTCTTGCGTTCGAAGTTTTTTTAGTTCCCTGGAGAGCATACACCGTTTAAAAATGAATCGATGCCCTAACAGAGGCCATCCACAAGATGTGAAATAGCGCGGAAGCACTAGCAGGATCCAACCTCCATGGTGGCTCGATGGTTTTACTGTGAGCACAAGGACACGGGTTTGATTCCGGCCACGGTGGCTGCTTTTCTGATAAACGTTAACAGAGAAAACGCCCATATGACGAGATTTATGTGCACGCTAAAGATCCCAACATGGTCCAAATTAATCCAGAGCCCTCCCCTACGGCGCGCCTCATAGCGCACGTGCAGCTTCAGCGCGTTACACCCGACAATCAACTAACCACTACGATGCTTAACTGCAAGAAACATGTGTGCGTATCTGAAGCCGGAAAGCATTCGGAGCCAGTGCTAGTGCTCTCAAGCAACAGCGGACAAGCGCAGGAAGGGGGGAGGCACTATAGCACAGGTGACCGTGGCAGCACTCTAGATAGCGCGAGAGGGAAATAGGAGAACGAACGACAGTCCACGGAAGAAAGAGGACAGGTGATGCTGGCACACACGCCACGCTTGCGCAGTGGAGCAGAGCAACGGAGTTGTGGTGCGCGGCTCGAAGTAGAGGTGGTTGTGTGTATGCATATGTTCGACTTTAGCATTGATCGGGATGTAGAAGATTCTTCACGCCGATATCGCAGGTGCCCAATGGGCACAAAACGGTAACAGTAGAAAGTAGCCCTAGGTGAGCCTCTGCTGTTGGAAAGTTGGCGAGCAGAACTTTGGAGATCGGTCTAAAGATCGCTCTGCGTGAGCCCAACCCAAAACGAAGAGGGATCCTAAAGCACATTCACGCTCGGTGAAATGCACACATTCTAAGGATAAAATCAAAATGCATTTGTCCTCTTGTCTGGTAAAAAGACAGAAATCAGGCACACTTTCATATCAAAAACGTATCTGACACGTACGGCCCACAATTTCTTAAGATTGCTTTAGAAACTGCTGAAACTGATGTCGCGGCTTAGACATGTGAAGAACGTTCTCCGCAAAAGAAACGTTTGGCATATTTTATGCAAAGCGTCCGCAGTTACCCATTCCAATATTTTTCCGTGGTCTTTCCTGCAAAAGAAACAAGAAAAAAGTGGGGAACAACACCCGCAGCAGCAAAGCTATGAGAGGTTTAGAGTCAATTAGATATAAAGAACATTGGCAAGCACCCAAAATGTAAATTCCAGAAAAAACAATTAGTCGAATAATTAGAAGTAATTGGATTATTTGGAAGTAATTGGTATGCCGCTACCCAATAGTAGCCGGCATCATTTTAATTCAAAATACACGTTCCATTTGTGTTTCTGAAAGAATACAATGAGCCGTGGTTCAAACGCCACCAAGAAAAGGCGGGATAATAACACAAAAAAAAAAAACAGATGTCAGCTTGCACTCCATCTGGAAAAGCCATTGCGCAGTCTGAGGATGGATACGTTGGCTCGTGATTTCGGATCAAGCCGGGCAATTATTCACTAATTCAGGCTGGTTTAAACCACGGGGTGCCTTTACGTTCTACGTTTCATGAAGCAACAAAAAGAAATTAAAAGGGTACTAAAATTGCTAAGGTTAAATAAGATAGATAAGATGCACATGCCAAGATGAATAAAAAACGTCGTTATTGAACCCCCTCTATGATAAAACACCTGACGCTGATAATTCCTCAATCAAATCAAACAAACTTTCTGAAAAAGGAAGTGTCTTTGTTTTGGGCATATTTTTGCAAACAAAATGGACTTTCATTATTTCAGGGAAATAAATTAGGCGTGATAATTTTGTTGAAGAAATTCCACAACGATTGTTAACCTCTCACTTCTAGTTTCTCTTCAGCGACTGGAACACCCCCAAGACTCATATTCCATGGATTCTTATCAGCAGTAATCATGGCGGTGAATGTGTGCCGTAAATTAAATTGCTATGGACAGGTGCAGTTTGATTTCACGGAAGCTGGTGCCCGGCCCACCTCTTCTGGGAGTGGGATGTGCTGACTCACTCAGTGAAGCCCCTTCTGTTAAAGCAGCAACATCTTTTATTTCCTCAAAAAATAAACCGATCATTGCATGCATCCTTGAGTGTTATCCGTATTGCAAGTATTTTTTGTGCAAGAGGTTTACGCCAAAAGCTCGTACGCTCATTTTCCCCGAAGTATATAGGTGAACTACAATGCAGCGGTGTTTCAGGTGGCTAAGCTCCCTTTGGTCACCGTAATTAACGTTTAACTCTACCGTTTTGACAGCGTTTAGGACACATAAATACGCTATTGTAAATGTTTTGCACGGAGTTTGAGGTTGACGTTGAGGGTTCTTTATTTAAACCAAAACACATATACATACAACGTACACAGGGACCCAATAATGTTGTCAAAGGGTGCCAACATTGAAGATTGCAAACTTAACGTTATGAGCAAACTCACTGATTCATAAAGGAAATCAAGTTATCTTGCACCTCTGTAACGTGATCAGAAACCCTGATTCATTTTATTACGGGGATTAGTCATGGATAGAAAAATTACTCTAAACCGTGTGAGCTCCTCGGATATCGGTGAACCCGGTTGTAAATTCCTCTTACCGGCTAACATATGTTAGCAAAGTCGTCATCTTTTCAAAACGATGTTCAGTGCAAGTTACCTACACCTTAACATGCTGTAAAACACAAATACGCTTAGACGGAGCAACCGATAAGGGTACCTTCTGTAAGTCCTCTCCCGGTCTTCCAGGAAGTCAGAGAATTCCTCCCTAAGAAAAAAAAAACACAATTTCCGAATGTAACACCTACAAAAAAGCCGTATTTTAATGCAGTGACAAAACAACCGAAACATCAACGTGTTTTCTTCTCCAAGCAAAGTTCATAAGCTGACGGAAATGAAAAAAAAAAGCCTTGGCGGAAAGTGGTGTCAGGGCTGAGGAAAGTATGCGCATTTAGGCAGAAGGCACACTTGTCCTCAATTTTCAACGATGAAAACAAAGCAGTTCATCAAAATGTGTGTTTACATACAAAAAAAAATGTAACTTTGCTCCAGCGCCGTCTTGAGAGTAAACGAATACCGAGGAAACTGTGTTTTCTTCGTGAGGCCAAGAGAAAAAAAAATAAAGAAGGGGCCCTGAAAAGATTTCAAAGTTTGTTCTGTGATTCAAGACTTCTTCTGCCGTGCGAATCGATAGTGCGAAAACCGGATAAGAAGAACTCTAGTCCGCCCTTGCACCTTGTATTTTTCATGCGTGGTTGGCTTATACGTTTTGAGGATTCGAGAGTATCGGTCGGTCCGATGCGATGCCTTTTTGCGTTGTTTCGTTCCTTAATTCTCTTTTCCTGGTTCTACCAGTGTCTGGCAGCGTTTGAAAAGTACATTAAAAATAGGAAGCGTCCACCTTTCTGAGAGTTGCAGCCATGGGCCATAGCTTTGGCAGCTACGTTTCTAGTCTGTTCTTCATAGTCACAAGTGGCTAACGCAAGAACAATTCAGCTGCTTTGCACGTCATGATGCTTTGCACGTTCATATCGTTATTGTTTGAGGGTAAGTGTGAAACAAAATGTCATTCTAGTGGCTTTTCGTTTGGTGATCTGTCCTTCATATACGTGAAGCATTTAGATCAAAAGAAAATACAACCTTGGAAATGAATTAAATAAATTTGTTAAGCGATTTACAAGGTAGCCTTTACAAGTTTGTTAGGTGATTTATTTGTTAGGTGATTTACAAGGTAGCCACGGTGTCAATACATGTGTAGCAGTTGTAAGTAACATTACCTGCGTAACAAATAGGATTTCTATTCTTTTAAAGCAGCATATTTGGGGCTGCCTGTTGCATATTTTTCCCTATTACTATTTTTTAGCTAGTGGCATTGCCCTTACGCTGGCTTCAAGGAAAATCGGAGTAATTTAACCGTCGCGCACAATGAAGGATAGTGCTACTCTCTCGTCTTTGTTCCAGCTGGCATTGTCTCTGGTGCGTCTGTCTAGGTACAGTAAATATACGCGTCTATGTACCCAATGTTATTGCGCCCTCCCTGGGCTGCGACCGTGGTGAATCCCTGGATGCTAGTCTAACACTGTGTAGCAAGACGCTTGGGATTTACACCCACTTCGATCTAGAGTTGTAACGCAGAATATCTAACTCACTGCTATCAAGGCCCCATCTATTGTGCGTTGTCCTTTTCCGCAAGCTCGGGTATTTATGGAAAAACAAGACAACCGGGTTTTAGGGGACATGTATCTTCCATTGCCGCCAAGGCACTATTTTGAATCTCATAATTTATGGCTACTAAAACCATGGTTATCCCCTAGCAATTTCGTGCTAATTGCAAGCAGCTGAAAAAGCGCCCAATATCATTGTAGAAAAGCTATAATTGGTAAACCTAGTGGGGTCTAGTCGGATACAAACACTACAGAAACTTTGTAAAACACTTGCAATTTTGGTAAATTGAGACGCCAAATATTACACTTCCTGGAGCTACAACTTATCACGTAAATGAAATCGCAGTCTGATATAGGTTTCCCACAAACAATAAACCTGCGGATAAAGCAACCTCACCCTGTAAATACTAGCTAGGAGAAAATATTTACATAATATTCCGGAACTACACAGGAACAAATCAGCTAATCGTGAAAGAATTGGGATCAGCGGGACAGCTACACCTGAAAAATTCCTTACGCAGTTTTTTTTTTCAATATACTAATATAGAAGGTAACTGCCGATATTTTTTATTCTGTGGGCATTTTTAATAGTCTATTAAAAATTGTACCGAGCGTCCTCATCATATACCTTTCGCAGTTGGCGCTTCTGCACTTGAAATAGATTTCATTATAGATAAACTATATTGATATACAATCAATTGTTCTGTGCAGCGATCGAGGATAGTTGCTTGTACCACCGCCCATGTAGCACACGAGACTCTACGAATAAATGGGAACGAGAACAGTGCAGCCACCTTTAAAAATAAATCTATGTTTAGGGCATTATTGAACCCGGAAAACGACTTCTGCGAACAGATTTGTAATAACATATTCTGGTACAAAGTAAGATAACCAGTTCTCATAAATCTCAGCAAGGTAATTGTTTTTCTGTTCTGTAATTGCAATAACCTTCTTTGTATTTCTTACATTGGGTATACTGTAAGTGCTATTATTGGTTTTAGCGGGATATAGTCTTTCGCCTTTACTTGTAACTCTCTTATTTGTCATTGGGGCACATTTTATTGCTTATATAATGACTTAACTCGCCAGTGACGACGTTTCATAAACATTGATGTGCACTCAGCAAAGAGCATCCTATTGTTTTACCATGGTGCAGGCTTAACACAATTCAGTCCGGTAGTGATGATTGCTTAGTAGTGTCAATTTCTAACAAGAAGACGTCGAACACGACAACACTGAAACACCACGAGAGCAAGCCAGGTTTTTCCACCTGTAGGAACAATATGCTTGTCCAACGCCACAATAATTACCTTTGTAGCTAGTCACGAAGAAGGATTTACTTTGGAATTTACGGAAGGGCTTTTCATCGAATTTATCGTAAAAAGAAAGGGGTGAGTATCCGTATCACAATAGAATCACGTGGCAAAAAACGTTGAGTGTCATTGTATCTTGAGCATACAATGGTGTCATCTATTTTGTTATCACTAACGAAAGAAAATCCTGAAGTGGAGTTTCCGACACCTGATGTATAAAGTAAGGTGTTGAATGGGACAACAGAATGATCCAGATAATACTTTCAAACGCGTGTACAATGAAACATGACCGCCAGTTCAGGCGAACGCATACAATGTTTGAAAATTACGACACAAGTGCTACCCCATTACGCTCAATTAGAAGCCTTTAATCCTCATGTTAAAGGCACACGCGTGGTACCATTCAATGAGAAGACACAACCACGCCTGTGCCGACGTACCAGAAAGTGAAAGCTGACTACCGCATTGTAAACAATGGTGAAGCAGGGCTCGGTGGAGGCCTTTTCTAGCCAATCACAATAAAATATATGTCTTACTTTTTTCTGCGGTCTGAAATAACCGCCAAATTCGCAGGTTTTGGCGCGACCTTATATACTCAGCTTATAAGCCGCCGCGCGTGATATATTAGCGACAATAGCCCCAAATCAATCTTGAAGCCGGCACGGTTGTGAAAAAATCCGCTTGACCTAAAATACAAAGTCTGCAAATAGTCAAGCTGGTAATAAAAAGTGGCCGTCTTGTTTAAGCAGGTTATGTCTTTTCTAGGCAGAAAAAGTGATAGTGCTTCTCAAGACGCGCTTCTAAATGGCTGGTATTGCAACTAACTACAACCCGAAGGACAACGGCTCCCCGATTGCTACGGGTAGCACCCTGTTTTGTTCCGGTTAACTTGACCTTAACTTCACATAATTTTCACACTTATCATTAGGTCATCTGTTTGGTTTCGTTCTCGCAATGCGCTCGTTTCTTTGACCAGTGCCTCCGCGTCTTCAACGCGGTGTGCCCTGAGTGATAATTTAGGGGTCGTTCAGGTAAATGCAAGCGTTCTTGAATTACGTTACTCCTATTGTAGAGAAATAACGGAAGTAAAAAATGAAGGAAATCAAGACTAACGCGTACGACGTGAAGGTAGCGGAGCTGTACGTAACATTCATGACCATCACGAAGTTTCAAGTCCACTATTGCAGCCAATTTGTTTCTTTTTCGCGGCCGCAATGACCTTTATTCTATCATTATTGCTGTAAAAGTGAGCTTCTTTCATTTTTTTTTTTGAAGTGATAATCACTGGACATCACCTTGGATCGGCCAACGCTATGACCTGTCTTTCTCGTTCCCACCAAGTGTTGCCACGATTACAGTGAACGCTGGAGTCTTTCTGGTTCCGAGTAATTGTTCCCACAATTAAACCGAACGCTGGCTTTTTTTTTTTGAACAATCTTGGCCAATCTGCCTAAGTAGGTAGGCATGGCTTCGCCAATGAGCGCAGGGGACGCTGTAAGGTCGTCACGAGGCTCTAACGCACGAGCGCTGGGCATTTTCTTGGTCGTGTTATCTGCAGGGGTGTCGCAGCGAGCCCCGCGCTCAGGTGCGTGCGCTCGGAAATTTCTCGCCATTTTCAGAAAAAATACGTTTTGACTAAACAGCTTCGCTCTTAAACTACCGCAATTGGGGAGTATAGCGGCAACAATCTTTCTTGGTGCAATCCGGAACACGTCGGTCGGTCACTGAACGGAATCACCTAATTTTCGCCAGCCTCTCCTGAACAAGAATCCACTGCGCGAGCTAATGCAATATACCCTCATGATTTCTTTATGCCAGATCCCCGTAACCCGCGAATTGGACTCCGCTATATGTCATTTTCATAAAATTGAATCTAATCTTTCCGTTTGGTTTACGCAACAACAATCATGCATTTTCAATTTGGATGACGCTGTTAGTTAATAAAGAATCGTAAAACATAGAATACTTAAGTTCAGGTATTTTTTAATACCATTTCGAACACCTTCGCAGAACGTTAAAAGAGGTACATCAACGGTGATGTAACGCGCAGCACAACGAACGCCTAGTCATCAATATGAGCCCGTAAATGTAAACTTGACAGACTCTTCCAAACGAATATATTTTCAGACGACAATAGCAGATTCAAGTGAGGCTGAAAAACTCAAAATGATGTACTTTATAATAAAATTATCGTCGTCCTTGTCGTCGTCGTCGTCGTCATCATCATTATCTTCATCATCATCAGCTATCATCATCACCCACAGCCTATTGTCCACTGCAGGAGGGACGTCCCCCCAGTAATTTTGACCGCTCCTGCGGTGCGCTTTTTCAGTTCACTCAGTGACTCAAGAAATGCTAAGCAAAAACACATTGCAATGTTCCGTTTCCCGCGTTTTCTGTGTGCACGGTTTGCTTGTGTTGTGTTGCAAGCCTGAGTTCCACGGTTGCGAAAAGCTGGGAGTAAACTCTCAATTGAACAACAGTTATCTCCTAACACCAGATTTCCAAATTATGCTATATTTACAAGATGATTATTGTTCAACCAACTAATTTGAGCCTAATTGCAGATGGTAAAAAACTGTTACCATTTCTTTTTTTGTTGGTGAGCAACAGGCTATCCTTAGTCAAATCTCAGCGTGAAGGCGCATCAAAAAAACCCAATCTTGACCTACGCCATGTCAGCCTGAAATTTACATTCTCTTACCAACCTTCGTAATATCATTTTTTGCAGGTAATAGCAATACATTCGTGCGTGAAAAGAAAATTTACATCGCACTCATCCAACACTGTAAATAAGAATGTGAAATTTCTACTGAAATTTATTAGAAATATTCAATTTACCGTTCCTTGTTATGGGCGAAGTGCCAGCACGCTTATTGCTTTGCTAGTCTCCACAGCGTTGGGACAATACACCACTCCAGCGCCCACCAACCCGGAAGCTGGCAGCCACCGTGAGAGCGCAAGTAAAAAAGGTTAAAAATAGTATATTTGTCACTTCATTTGCTGACTTGTCGTAGAACTAACAAGCTACGGTGTCGTCAGTAACAAGATTTGTGTCGTCAATATACCGGGGTCCCTGACCTGGAAGTTCCTTGAAGCAATACACTTGGGCGGCCCCCACCCACATAGAAAGAAACACAATTTTCTTCTTGTTCGTGCCCAGTTGCGGTCTTCATTGTGGCGCCACGTAACTTTCCAGAAAAGAAATATGTGACAAAATGTGCGCCTCCAGTCATTTTATTCGGTAGGGCAGATCACGTCGTCCAACACTACATGAAAGGTAACAAAACACCGGAATAATAAATAAAAGTGGCATAGTCGCATGGACTCATTGCACTTTTTTTCTGTTGGGCTGACTGCGCGCCCGCCCTAAGACTATAGACATAGATGGAATATCGATATGATGTAATTATAGTTTGCCTCTGAAATCGAAAAAATATACGTGTCCGAATGTGTGAAAAACGTTTTTCGGTAAATATTCAGTCGAAAGATTGAGATCGGTAACAAGCTTGAGTGCGATGGTGGATGTATGATTTGCTAAACCAGAGTATTTCCCTAATTTGGGCTGTAATGTGAAGTGAAACACACTGCTTTGCATCATATTCCCTGCACAAGGGGACCTTTTTTGATAGTGTACACTGGCTGTGCAAGGTATTATTTGATTTTGCTCCCGCAGGCGTAGCAGGACACGTACTATTACAGTAGCTGCTGGTTCAAGCAACTCTCAGAACTGTAGCTGGAACGTGTGACATTGGTCCCGGGTGAAATCGCCATCCACAGATATGGAGGAAAGAAAATAAAGAATGGTGCGTATACAACCTCTGCCTATAGGATGTGCACGGGCACAAAAAAATGACTTTAGCTGAGGTCTTGATATCATAAGCTGATCGATTTAATGAAAATTGGTTTGGCCTTGATGATTATCGATAATGATTGTAGTAGAAAAGATGACTACGTTTTGTAAAATAGGGCGCGTACCCACAAGGGAATATTGATATTTCAATAAAACCCAACTTCTGGGCTCCTCAGTGTTTGTTAAAGCTTTCTCTCTGGGCACTTCACTAAGGGCCTCTAGGTAAAAACTGTTTTGCCAGAGTAGGGTGCCCGGAAACCACCCCAGGTGTTCTCATTGGCATGGGAACACTCTGTCGGACCTTGCTGACTTGCGTTTTCGTCTCCAGGCGCTGCCAAGCATTGCACATTCACATTCCCTCAGTTGTACCGTAATGACAACAAATGGGCGCACAAAATTGCAGAAATTTACACTTTTACCACTTTCAAGCACCTTGGCACGCGTAGCTTGAGCTGGATCTTCACAGCATATTGCCCATAATCAAACACAATACGCAACACAAAGCTAGAAAAAACTTGGCCACGACTAATGAAGACACAAAGAATTTATCTATTCCATATTTGGAAAACTGCCTCTTTCGAGAATACCTACAATATTTTGCTTCCTCTGTTCTTCCGACCACCTTCCCTGCAGATCATTGTTGGGTCTTCTGTATATAAAGTCTACTACCACTACAATAACACAAAAATAGCAAACGAAAAGAAAAGTGGCTACGACGTTACGTCATGCCAAGATATGATGGTGGCGCCACAAATTGAAATGGCAAGTACCTTGTCAGTGTTTATTTCTTCTCGTATAAATAGGGCAATACAAAAGCTTGGTTTCAAACGAATGAGAACAAATTCCTCTGTTGTCATCGCCACTGTGGTCAATTGGGCAGCCACACAAACGACAACACGCACACTTACTCTCGGCTGTGGTCTCGCCGGGTTGCTTGCGCAGCTCGTGTTCACTGGGTATGACAAGTAATATTTCAGACCATAAATAGTCAGTGATGAGTATTGTTTAGTGGCGGCATCGTAACATTTTGTTGCAGTGTATCAAGTTCATATCTTTGATTCAAATAACCTATACACGCCTGAACGCAATCACGGCGCCACAATGGTTGAGAAGAAGCACAGTATAGCCCTCAGAATATATTTCATAAAATCTTTTTTCTTGTTACCGGTAGGCGGATTACCAGCAGATCGGCTAAAATATTGCAGTTTTTTTTACACCTTCATGAGAATATCTCACCACTGACAGCTTTGGTAACACCACGATGACCAGCGCATCCAGAGCAGCATTCGTGACAGCTGGTTCTAGCGTAGCTCAGTAAGTTTAAATCCTGAAAGATTTTATAAGCTAACTTCAAAAAAGCGCTTTGCCGATAACCCGTCACCCCTTCCATTTTAAATACCTAGTGTTGTGTTTCATGGTTGAAGGGGCATGGAGTTCGGGCCGTCAACTCGGCAATGGGTCACGTACAGAGTTTCGCTTTGGAGCGTTGAAGATGAGAGTACATTGCTTTCGTTCTCCTACTGAAGAAACGAGAACTAACGAGATCTGCATTCATCACGCCAAGATGGCTAACAGACGCTAATTGTAACTATCTGTGCCTGTTGCTTTGCGAATTTGGTTTCAAGTTTACACATTATACATGAAAAGATAGGAATAACATCCGCAAAAGCCATCAAAACAATGGATGAAAAAAAATCGTTCCCATTCTACCAAACCCTGTGAAACTGGGTAAGCAGCAAAGCTGTTGTAAGAACAATTGCAATGGTGATGGAGGAGGCTATAAAATGTTGCAGGATAATTCTTTGTGGCAGGATATTTTTATGTAGTTCAAGTGGTGCCATCGACGAGTAAGCAATGTAACTGAGTAACAAACAGCGCAGGAACAGGACGATAGGAGGATCACACAAACACGGCGCTGACTAACAACTGATGTTTATTGTCGAGGACAGGCAATTAATATGAAAAGACGAAAAAACGTGACATACTAATCTACAAATGACAAAACAAAAAATAGAATAAAATACCATAAAACAAAATCTTCTATGGTACAGTAATATGCACTACTCTTATGTCTGCAGCAACCAGCATAATTTATATCACAGCGTCCTGACAGTCTCTCCTAGCTACCAATATATTCAATTTCTTTCCAAGTAAGGGCGACAGAGGGTATGCTGATGCAATCTTGCTGAAGGGTGTAAATTTCCCATGCTTCTCTGATCTTCCGCCACAGCCTGTCCTGATACCTCGCTACCACGTGGCACTGCTCAAACGAAGCCGAGCAACTTGGCCGATTCGCAACATGCGCAGCGAGCGTGCTCCATGTTGCGTTTGTTAAATCGAACGCCTGCTCCTGAAGGCGATCAATGAGGCAGAGCCCCGTGTGGCTCACGCACGACCTTTTACATGACAATGGTATCTCATAGATAACCTCTTCCCGGCACTGAACGAAGGGCTTCGCATGTTTCTTCGTGTACCTGTTGGCAGCTGGGCATTCGCGGTTTACTTTGCGGCAAAGACTACTGAATTTGTCAGGGGCAGCGGAAACAAGGTCTACACACGAAGGCCGTACTATTTTCTTGAGCCGGGGGCTTACTCCATGGATATTGGGTTGTACGGCTACCTTCCTTTTATCTCTTGGTTGAGGCTCCTGTCTCTGTGGTGGTTTCCATGGGGGTCTCAAACGTTTGTAGCCCACGCTGCAAAGGAGGGAATTCGGAAAACCACCTTTTTTGTATTTATCATTGCAAGATTAGTGTGTCACGTGTTTTCTCTCTTTTCATATTTATTGCCTGTTCTCGACAATAAACATCAGTTGTTAGTCAGCGCCGTGTTTATGTGATCCCCCTATCGTCCTGTTCCTGCGCTGTTTGTTACTCAGTTCTGTACCAACTGGCCCGCCAACAATCTGTGTTGCAAGCGAGGTAATTGGGGTGAAAAAGATTACAAACCTTCGACACGGCATGGAGCCACAGGAGTTTAAGAATATGTAGAATATTTTGGAACTTATTATAGGATTTTTTTTGGTAATATTATTTTGCATGTAGCCAAATGCCAAGCACAAGACATGCCACGCGTTGGAAACAGCGGGAGTCTTCTACCAAACGGAATATCAGCGGGAGACTTCAGAGGGACCTTAGACAAGGCACACAACCCGTGTGTTCCAAGAACATTCATGAGGGCTCTCCTCGGCGGATATTAGTATTTGTTAGAGACTGTAACTAGCCGCGCATTTCACATTTTTCCTGCAGCTCAGCAACAATAACCCCACAATCTCTGAAGAATTTGCAGTGGGCTGGATTTAGTTGTTTTGTTTTTACGCATAATTAGTTGGAAAATAATCAGTTGAAAAACGCAGCGTGCTGGAAACGCACCTGGGAGAGCATGACCTATGCGTTTGCCCGATGTTTTAATACTAGCCTGATAGTAAGGCTAATATTCAGCGTTGCCTTTGCTTAACTGTTAAAAATACCCAATTAATATTTATTGATTGAGTATTTTTTCAAACTATCAACACGAGTACGAATATTATAAACATACACACCTACCATGCAATATTATCATTATCTCCGGGCTGCCGGGCATGCCACCGATGACAGAGATGATATCAGAACATACATGTATAACAGCTCATATCTACCGTGCAAAAGGTAACATTTTGCAAAAGTAATGTGAGCGACGTCTGGAGCCTTAGGCTGCTGTTATGTCATCATTGTGTATGATCTCCACGTTTTGCTCGTAGCCAGCAGGAGGGAGGCGTAAGCACTCGGCAGCCAATGAGTGCAGCCGGCCACACTTACCTTTATTAGGATTTACACGTCACTTTTCCACGTTAAAATACTTCTTCTTTGTTGCTTTTGAGAGCTGGCACCCTGTTATATCGTGCGTTTGAGCGAGTAACACATATTTTAAGATAAGGAGCTTCGTGCAAATATTTGCCTTTCCTTCCCGTTTAAGCAACATTTAGAGGCCCTTAAAGATTTATGGTGTTGAAGCTGCAACATAGCAGCGACAGTATCTGGATATAGTTTTTTGGGTGGTTATTCTCGTTTTTTGTCGGAGTGAACCAAGAACCCCAGTGACCGGAACGCGAATCCACTTTCCTAGTCAATACACCCAGCCCTCACCCGATCTTGTTTATGGGGGTTATATCAGAGTATAAACGTACCTAAAGCGCACAGAAACACTCGAACTGAAATAAATAACAGCCAAAACGTCGCTGCAATGGTTGAACGCCACGGTGTAGAAAAAAAATCAACAGAAATAGCCCAAGCCGACCTAAAAGAGGAAAACCTGCAAAAACGTACAAGCAGCATTAGCTGAAACTGAATAAAAGGCAACGAAAATACGCGAAATCCCATTTATAATGCATAAAGATGCCATAAATAGATTATATGCGTGATAGCAAATGTTAATATTCAAATATGACAAACCCTTGAAAATAAAAAAAGCGCTAACGGGACGTAAACTCGGGTTCGGATGTTCGCTTTGCAGGAGCGGAACTACTGAACTACGATGGCTTTTTTTTCTTTACTGCCTGGATTCGACAATACACAACACATCACAGATGAACAGCGTAAACGTTTTACAACAACGTGGTCAGGCGGCCCGACTTAGGGCCAATGACCACCTTTGAAACTCCTTTAATGACGTAAGCTGCTCTATTTTTGGCAGCCACACAGACGAGACATCTTGAGATTTAATAACCTCCGCAAAACGACTTACATTTTCCCTGAAATAGTGCTGTGCAAAACGGGCGTCTACATCCCTGAACAGTCTGGCTGCGCGTGAGCGCCATATGCTGTGGAGGTCCAGCGCCATAAATAAGTCATAGGGAATTTCGTTCTCTCTGTCTAGGTAGAGATACCTTATGCCATAAGAATGTAGCGGGAAGTCTTTCCAAAGTGTGTTCTCTATAACAACCCCAAAAATATACGCCCTCTCAACAATGAAAAAAGGACATGGTTCATCGTCTCCGGGGATTTGCTGCTAAAGCCATATGTCCCCCATGGCACAAAAAATTACTACGAGAGCAAGCGGTTGTGAGCGATTCAATTGAGGGCCACATGCATGTGGATATAGCTTCAAACGAGCCCCTAGATGGCGACATGCGCCGCTTGGCTGTGCTAACTAGGAAAAGCCTATACGCGATGTTGATGCAACGACTGTTACGCTCTTTTTCCGGCATTGCCGTATATTAAATGCAAAAACAACTAAACTAAATTGAACAGGTGTGATTAAGATCTAAGAAAAGTGATGTCCTTTAACGTCTCATGAAAAAAGGCATTCATCCAATGAACATGACTCAAAATGTCCCTAAATAGGCAATTTTTTGTAGGTTTTGTTTGTTTTCTGTCGCGTGGTCGATCCAGCCAGCTGCGACTGCCGCGAGCGGCGGAACGCGTTCTTTCACGTGCCTTTCTCGTGACACATAAAATGAGAGAGAGAGAGAGAGAGAGAGAGAGAGAATCCACTTTATTGAAACTCTGGTTTTAGGGTGGGGGAGTGGCGGTGGCCCATAGGGCCGCCGCGACGTCGAGGGCACGACCGGTGACCAGTTCTTGGAGGGTCGCGGTCCCGAGCACCCCAGAGCCTGTTCCCAGAGGGTGGGGGAGGGTAGAGGTGGGAAAGGAGTCGCGCGGACATTCGCAGAGCGAGTGATAGAGCGTGTCCGGTGCGTCACACAAGGGGCAGTTGGGAGAGGAAAACACCTGGTGCCGACCCGCAAGCTTCAGCCGCGGTGCTCACCTCCACATAAAATGAAACGCTTCGCTTCCCATTAAATTGCTAGAACAATTTTTAAAAATTAGGCTTTCCAATTAATTGACTTGCTTGACTGACCGTATTGCACGTTGTTGATTGCATCTACTTATAACAAATATCGATCGCATGCAGATTGAAAGGAAGCAGTGTAAATCGCAAATATTAGAGCAATGTCGAACGTCACAATAAATTACTTTCATTGTACATTCGGGTGAGAAGCTGCACGCACTTCCGATGATAATAAACACAGCTTGCAACCACGACTGGATAAAGTGTTTTTCAGTACCAAGAAATCAAGGAGCTTGTTTAGCAATATTTATGGAGAAATTTTGCTTTGATGGACTTCCTATTGTTTATGCGAGCCAAAGCCGGCGTTGAAAGAGTCAATAAGTGTGGCCACATGATCCGGCCTCGAAAACCATGTGGCGGATTTAGTATCGTAGCAGACACTAACGCCAACTTTCTAACGATAATATTTATAACGACAAACTAAAGTACGCTAGAAAGACAGCGTGTGACTTGAATCCCAACGAATAGCTGTCCCTTCCATGACGCCCCTGACATTATTACCCGGCGCCGCACGCAATTCATCTCATGCAAAGCTGTAATCATGCGTGACCACGCATGTCTGCAGCGCTTTGGAATGCAAGAGTGAGCTTTCTTTACATGGGGAATATTTAACCACGTGGTTTATTCTTTTCCCAATCCTCACTGCTGTATGCCTGTTGATAATATGGAAAATTGATCTGTGTTCCCCGTTCATTTTATCAGGCAGTGGCAGGGAACATTTGACACGCTTTAGTAAATGCCTGGAAGCATACAAAAGCATCTCTTCAGAACATTTTCCTATAGCGCTCAATTACCCTATTTACACAATACCCATCTTCCCAGTATTCAAATTCAGTGCTAGGTTAAGTCAAGTCGTGGCACAAAAAATATGCCTGAAGCGTTTTTAAACATTTGCTTTTCAGACCATGTACTGCCTTACTCGTTAAAAATCTTTCCCGCGCGTATTCCACAGAAAGAGTTAAACAATAGGAAGAAGAACCCTTGTACGTTTTCCAGAATAGGCAGAACGCTGCGGGGGTTTTGGACTGTTTCTATGACTTTTATGGGTGGTATAAATTGGCTACAGGAAATTTTGCCATGACCCCTTCTCAGACCCTATCTTTTGAAAACCCATGTATTTTTCTGGTCATCCGCTTTCGGAGGTGCGGCAAACTTGGCTAGATCGTGTACGTCCATGGTGAATGCAGTGCAAAAACGGCCACTCAGGAAAAAAACAGAAACGCTGCGCTATCTCCGGCAGTGCGGAAGGGTAAGGATTTTTCGCCAGACCATTCACTCGCTTTGTGCGGCTTTCGCATACGCTCTCCATCACGACATCGGCATCGAAAATGTTCACGAGAATATGTACCGTGGAAGGATTTTATCATCGTATGGCTACGCGCGAGTTGGTACTCCGTTGTAATTTCGATAAGTGCTGGTGCTTGTCTCACACATCCTCTGTTTTTTTTTGCTGTGCTTTACGTACTTACAATGGACTTTACCACGTCATTCTTCAAGCATGGTTGGCGTATGGGTGAAAATGTGGGAGGAAAGTATATACCTAAAGTGTTTTCCTCATGGCAAGAAGGTTATCTGTTTCCTCAGGAAGGTAGGTTACGGGGCGGAAAGCTGCGATCCACAAAACTCATAGAGCTCTCCCGAAAATTTGCATTGCTACAGCGCGTGACGTTACCACTTGCCACCGCAACTGCAATGGAAGCCCCAGACATGCCACACGTAAGATCATTTTCAATTAAAGCTCTCGTGGCCGTGGTCGCTCACTCTTTACGACCACACTGGGGAACCCTCGTCGCACAGTGCAGTAAATGTGGGGTTGATCCTTTCCACTGTTGTTCTTTTTACTTGTCATGTCATCTTGACTGGAGACTTCGGCCTCTGGTTTCTGTTTACAACACTACCAATTTGTTTGTGGGCTGTTGTTGCTTTGCTGGGGTGCGTAGCCATGTGATAGAGCATCTAATTAAAACAGACCCACGACATTAAGCTTGATGTGTTTGGTAGACAGATATTACTTAAAGTTACAATCCAAGCCGACAAAATTGATCGCATAGAAACTCTGGAGATGCGTACACAAATTAACACGTGCAACAATGACCCTTTTGTGCCAAAACGAATCACCGTGTCTATCGCTATTCTGTTCTAATTTACTTGGGGTAATCCTGGACTCATACTGTCATTCCCTCTCCTATAAGGCTTTTCTCCGAACACTAGCACCGGGACAGAAAGCAGCGGTGTAGTCGTAAAGTATTGGTCATATGCCGTACTGTACTACAACTTCTGGTAGCTACATTGTAGCCTTCATGATCATATCATCGTCATCATCACCATCCTATCTACGCCCACTGCAGGACAAACTTCACTCCCAATAATCTCCAATTATCCCGGTCCTCTGATAACTGTGACCAATTTATCCCCGCAAACTTCTGATGTCATCTGACCATCTAAGTTTCTGCCGCCCTCTACCACGCTTGCCTTCTCTAGGGATCCACTCTCTCACCCTTAATGACCAACGGTTATCTTGCTTTCACATTAGATGCCTTCCCTACGTCCTTTTCTTCTTAATTTCCACTATTATTTCCTTAACACGAGTTTGTTCCCTAACCCGCTCTGCTCTCTGCTTGTCCGTTAATGTTACACCTATCATCTTCCATTCCATTGCTCGCTCAGTCGTCCTGAAATTAATTTGAACCCTCTTAGTGAGCCTCCCAGTTTCTTCCCCGTAGTAGAGTACCGGCAAGATGTAACTGTCACACACTTGCTTCTTCAGGGACAATAGAAGGCTGCCATTAATTGTCTGAGAATGCCTGCCGAAGGCCCTCCACCCCATTCTTATCCTTCTGATTATCTCTGCCTCATGGTTGGGATCCGGGGTCCCAACTTGGCCTAAGTATATATGTTCACTTACCACTTCCACTGCCTCGCCACCTGTCTCAAACCGCTGTCAGTCCCGATGTTATTGATCATTACTTTAGTTTTCTGCATATTAATTTTCTGGCCCAGGGTTCTCCTCTGTTCGTCCAGTGCACTAATAAAGCATTGCAATTCGTCCCCCGAGTTACTCAGCAGGGCGACGTCATTCAATGGGGCATTCAAGTGCATCATAAATATGTATATATATATTTATTCTTATAAAAGTAGCCTTTCGGAGCTAAAACTGTGTTTCCTGCGTGAAGTGATCAGGGGCCATGGCGTACGCAATAACAGGAGTTCCATTTGGTATTTACGGCAACAATACATTAGTATTTTTCAAATAACTCTGTAATTGTTGCCGTTGGGCGTGGGATTGTAATGCGAAAATTGCAAAGGGTCATAAGTCAAAGTGGTATCCATCTTTAGAGTTCCCAAAATTTAATATTCTCAGACCTCCGAATCCTGGCATCTGGAGATGGGTGACTGAAAAGCGCGGCAAAGCCATGCCCGCTTGTTGACTTCACACGTTTAATGTAACCTAGGTAAAAGCAAAACCTATCGCATTATTCCATTAAGACAGTCATATCTTAGTTTTTCTGGTTTGATAAAGGAGTGAAGTTGCTTGTTTATTTTGAACTTATTTGTTTCTTTCCTGTTACTTTTATATTTCGTATTCAATCAAAAACAAAATTCTTACCTTGGGATTGCCTGTAAATATAACTATATATATTTGGATAAATAGCGTGTGAATCAAATGCGCCCAACACGTTAGGCTTGTTAGGAAGCTGCAAGGCAATATAAAGCACCTCGTTCACAATAGTATTTCCCCTCCAAGCCCATGGCTGGTTAGGAAAGCGGATGTTTCCCCGCCGGGGGTTGAAACAAAACCACCGAAGAATGAATAAGAGGAGGAAGCGTGGGTATATTTTTCTCGCTATTTATACACGTTGGCCCGAAAAGCGCCTGTCAGGGCACGGTGCAGCCCGAAAAGATAAGTGACAAATTTTCTTGCGATCACATAGTTAAGTGAATATTCCGGAGGGCATCACCAGCGAGAATAAAACTGCTATCTGTAGCAACCTCGTGAGTCGTTTAATCGCCTGTCGTCGAGGCAGCGAAGTGAACGGTGAGTCCCGGGTTCGTGAACTTTCTTGCCGCCACGATCTGACAGGCCCTGTCATGGGATATTGTTTAATTTCCCTTTCTACGCGAAACTTGCCCTACTGTTGTCCCGCTTTACTTTGTGGTTGCGGCACAAGCGACGAGACAAAAGACCACAGCCGCCACAACCCTTACAAAAATGAATGTTGCGATCCTATTAAACCTTTATAGAGTTCTTATAGAGTCTAAAGGAACTCATTAAAAACTCGTGGCAGACTCATGACCTAACGAGTCATATCTGTAAGATCTCTAAAAATTTTCAAAAAAGACCTCCCTATAAAAACTCACTATCCTCATCTCTATAAGATCTCTATAGAATTTCAGAAGAGACCTCCCCATAAAAACTCACTCTCCTCATCTCTATAAGATCTCTATAGAATTTAAAAAAGACCACCCTATAAAAACTCGCTCTCCCCCATTTTCCTATATGATTCTCTATGAAATTTCAAAAGAGACCTCCCCATAAAAACTCACTCTTATCATCTCTAAGATCTCTATAGAATTTTCTAAAGAGACCTCCCTATAAAAACTCACTCCTATTCATATCTACAAAATCTCTATGAAATTTCAAAAGAGACCTCCCTATAAAAACTCAATCTACTCAGGCTCGATAAAGATTCTATAAACATTTTACCGAACTCGTTCAATAGCAGCTTTATGGAGTCTACTCTATGAAAGTTGTTTTGAATTTTTGTAGGGTCTTTACTATAGCAACTAACTCATATAAGATCACTAGAAAATTCGATTGAAGTTTTAACGTGATAACTCAAGAAAGTTTTCTGTTGGCTCACTTTGAAGTTTTTCAATCCAAGTTTTTTCGATGGAGGCGGTGCACGGAGAATGAAAAGGTCCGTTACATATGCAGGTTAAGGATGCATATACCGCGATCACCAAATTTGGAATCTTAAAAAAATGATATAATTGGCTTCAATAGTTTGTGGAGGTCACTCCCAGCAATTTTGGCGGCTATATAGAGCGCCGGAGATGCATGTCGAAAATCAATTTTAATTGCCCCGCCGCGAGAGCCTGCGGATTGCCACGGCACTAGCAAAAAAAGGCGAAAGATATTAATTCTCCCTACTGGTTTTGCACGTACGGGTGATGTCAGATCTGAAATGCACTAAAGTGACTATGCTTGTTGGTTTAACATGATAGGGAAGTGCGCTGTAGTCCCCCATCACATCAGATCTAGCTACCCCGTTCCGGAATGGGAAGCCCTCTCCGACGCTATTGTTGTCAGTGGTCTGGTTTCGCCAGGCAGTTTTTGTCACATATATGAATCGTCAAATCTTGCACAGTGAGAAAAAATGAACGCTGTATATACAGGCTTTCAAAACCATTGAAGACAGACATCATGAACAAAAAGTGAACTCTAATGTGTTCCAATTAAAACTTAAATCGGGTAACCAACGGCTAATTACACGAATTTAAAATTATTTTTCGCATTATATATATATAAATTATATTTCTATTCGATTTATATTTATATAAAAATATTTCGCTGCGGTCTCGAAATTATATTTCGAGACCGCAGCGATGCTCAGAGGTACAGCACTCGCATCGTAATGCGGGAGGTACTGGGTTCGAATCCTGGTTCCGCCAGGCACCCACCGGTTTCTTTAATGTGTACAGGCGTCCTTGGTCGAGTGCGGACCATTGAGAGGGGAATCCACGGCTGGAAAGCTGCCTTTACCCTATCGAGGGGCCCCTGACCCTTGTCCATCTGGCGGGGCGCCCCCGGCCATCATGACGCGTTGCGCCATTTCCGGGGGTTAAAGAGTCTGGCGGCCATGTCCTGCAACAAGGCGGTTTGCGAGTTGAGCGTCCACCGTGGCTGTGGAAGGCAACCATGTGCATTCGTGTGCCTTGGTGGCGCCGGGGCACCTACCGGTAAAATAGGTACAAGCGACTCCCGGCCTGGCGCTCGGCCCTTGTGTGGGACTACAACGCTTGGGAAGTTCACCCGGCTTGCACGGGAAATCGCCCCTATGGAAAGGGGCGGCTGCAAAAACGCAGGAACTTTTAACCGCAGCGATGGCTCAGAGGTGCAGCACTCGCCTCGTATGCGGGAAGTACTGGGTTCGAATCCTGGTACCGCCGGGCACCCACCGGTTTCTTTAATGGGTACAGGCGTCCTTGGTCGAGGGCCGACCCTTGAGACCTGAGTCCACGCCTGGAAATCTCTCCTATGGAAAGGGGCGGCTGCAGAAACGCAGAAAAGTTTTTCTTGTTTTTCTATGTTTCAATAAGTACTCTATAGAAAAAAGTCTTCTGAAACTCAATAAAAAGTTTTATGCATATTCATTTTAAACCTGTAGGGAACTTTAATAGAAAGTTAATAGACCTAGTCTATCAAGTTTCAACAAGTTTCAATACTCGATAGAAAAAGTCTATTGAACCTCTTCGTTCCATTTCAATAGGAACGCGGTGGCCAAATAACTTTTGAAACTCTATAGGCAGAGTCAATAGAAACTTAAAAATAAATCATTAAGTTCTTTCGACAAAACTCAATAAACTTTCAAAACCAAGGCGATAAAAAGTTTTGCAAGGGAAATGACCCCGGGGCGTATTTGTATTAGTTGTTGAGGATTTGCCACACTGACACTGCATAGGAAAATGCGGTGAAATTTTCCATGCTTCCGCCCTTGGGGTAACCAACGTAAAAGAGACGCGTTACCACCCGCACCGCTAAATAGAAGTGGAAGAGCGGCTGTGTCAAATTCTAAAGCTTAGGCAGGTGATTGCGAAACTAGAATTTTAACAATATGATATGCTGACGTTGAACACCTGGCAGAGCACCTAAAACACATCGCCATTAGTGGTCAAATAATCTCGGTAGCCATCATCTCATATGAGTACAGCATAATAATATCTATATTAGCATAAACAAATCTTTATTTTGAAATTTTGAGGAGTATATTTGGAAGATATGGGTGCTAATTTTCTAGTAAGTTGTTCGAAACTCTTCTTTACTGGGGCTTGCGCAGATACCCTAGCGAAATCAAGAGCGTCAATTTGCCGTTTTTAAACTGGCCTGTGGGCGTACCTGAGATCTTAATAAAGTATTTGTTATATTGGTATGTAATGAGTCACTCGTTTCAGCTCAGCACAAAAATGTGCCTGCAATTAAACATTTATTTATTCATTTACCTCTTTTTATTTATTTATTTATTTCGGTACCAACATCGCTGTTATCGAGCATTACTGCATGGAAGAGCGTGTAAAGAAACGGAAGCGATAATAGACATTCAAAGTAAAAAAAATTAGGTGAATTTGAGGCATCATGCAAGTAGACAATGAAGACATGGGCTCAGTGCAAGACATCACCCATGCGCGCACCACATGTCCGCTGCACATGCTGATAAAAGAAGTAGCGGCACCACATCAGCATCACAGGCATCAATGTCCCCAGAAAAAAAAGCAAAAATATTGAATTGACGAGAGAACGCTTCAAGTATAAAAACATGAGAAAATCACAAAGCACGAAACGTTCAAATAGATAGCACAGTCATCACATCAAGAACAACATTAAAATATAAATATTAAAGCGCTGGAAATTCGTAAAAACGAAGTAGGCGAGGTGACGACAAGGTGTTACGGTAAACTGATCCGGTCGTGAATACTTCTTTAAAAATGCATAATTACGTGTTCATTCTGTACAGCTGATCTATTCGAGAAGAGCAGTAGGTTGGTTAGCTAATATATGTATTTCCTAATTCGCCCTTGATTAAAAATATGACTGCTCATTTCAGTTTCCCCGTGCTTCTTTTAGATAAACATTAATAATGCCGTTGTAACCTGTTTCTTGGTACTTCGAAATAATCGGTAGGGCAATATTAGATTCACTTGCTATGCAGCGAAAGCGTGTTTTGCTCACGAAAAGGAAATTCCGTTTGCATGTTCGCAAGTCTTCACCAGCCTGATGAGACTCCTTCCCTTTAGTTTTAGTAGAGCAAGGTAAGGCTGGGCTCGAAAGATTGTACTGGTGATACCAGTATGTCAACAAGTAGTAGTGAGGAAGAGACGCTCTTTGCTATGTGCTTGCATAGCTGGCGCTGATTAAGGCCCGCTGCTCAGCTTTTACTGCATTGCAAAAAAGGTGGCACTGAACAACTCATATGGCGGAGGATTACTCAGCGAAGCATTTCGGTTCCATTGGGTTGTAGACACAAAGAAATGATACAGTGAAATATATATTTGCGTCTATGTTCCACACGCGCGCACGTATCTACTTATAAATTTTTATTTTGAAGTAATTTTGATCATTGCTTCATGACCCGTGCCAAGCATGCTGAGAACCTCCGTGCTCATGCAAGATATTTACGCATTCGACATTCATACGAGAACCATCCTGGTCGTGGTTTTGGACCTGTCCGTGTAACAAAAGACCCGGAAATGTTGTGCAGCGTTTCCGAAAAATAAATAATTGCCCTTTCCTAATCGATACCCCAACATTGACATTACCTACGACGCCGATAGGCGTTTTTTTTGTCCCGTAGACACGAAGAGATGTAAACCGCGCATCTGTAGTACAATTTTAATTTAATCTGCAGTGTACTTACTTAGAGGGCCCCCTCTCAATAGTGGCGGGTTCAGAGGTCGCGGTAAAGAGCACCTCCTGAGATCGGATCATTTCGCTCAGGCTCACTCTATACGAGATTTTCGGCACACAGACATTTACCACGAAAAAATTGTTGAGCTTGGATTTTTCCCTCCTGCCGTCTAGTAGTCTGTACCTAGTACATTTACGAACATTAATTTCATCGTATATGTTTGAGGCGAGTATAGTTTCGGGCCACTTTTAGCCGCCCTTACGTGCAATCATTTACAGGCAGCCTAGGTACACCTTTGGGAGTTCCGGAAATCTTTACCGCTATCAAATTATTTTTCATGCGCGCTGAAGAAACGTTCGTCAAAATTGCAGTGCCCCGTTTCGAATTGTAACTATTAGGTTCTACTTAAACTGTACCACCTCAAGTGCAAGCGCAGACTACGCCCTGGACTCGGTTTATGCTCGCTTCCATTGTCGTCAAATCGAATTTCAAGGAGCAGCCGTTGCTAGGCTGCACTTGGAAACAAGGGAAGTGTCCCGATTTTGCAACTAGAGCAAATGAATTGTAGAGATCTATTGTATGCGCCCTTAACAATTATCTGCGTATATGTACAACGCTCTTGGGACATGCAATTAATCTCAGCACATCACTACCCCCGATTTGTCACAGAGTTTGATTGTGAAAATTAGCATGACCATGCGATTTTATGTTTTAGGTTTAAAATTGTCCGGCCTTTTCTACGCTGCGGATGAAAAATATGGAGCGCGCCCACTGTTTTACCGATTCTTTATTGCATTTGACGTCTCTCACACCTATCGCTAACGGGGAGCTTACGTGGAGAGCCACAAAGGGTGTGAAACTACAATGAGTTTCGCTGTCATCGCCTACAAGCAACGGCGAATGTGCGTGGCACGGTATCCAACCGGGTCAGTGGGCCAAGTGTAAATCAGCCGACGGCCGTGAGTTTGTTTCAATGCTCTGGAATGTATCGAAGACGCTGAGCCAACCCTGAATCCCCGACCATGCGTCGTATCACCCTCCCGTCGGCACTCAATGCGCAGTTAATTTTTGCGGGAATGAGGCCCGTATACCGGCCAGGGTAAAGGCCGGTAATTCGAAGAAGGTTGCTGTCGACAAACTTAGGATAGACAGGCAATCATTGGCGGTTAAGGTTGTTCGGGACCAGACAAGTAGTATTGTCCGGCCAAGAAATACATCGCGGCTGGCCCCGACCCCAATTTGCGGTCATTTGAATCCGGGTTAGATAAAACCGGTTCCGAAAATATCGCCAGTGTGGAATTTTATTGCATGTTTAAAAGTACGCCATTTTCAGAGAAGTTTATATAGCCTGCTGGCGCCGCAAGTAAAATCGGTGGCCGGGTACCATTAAAAAAATTTCACCCGTGCAAATAGGGACTGCAAAACGGACAGTATTCTTTGGTGGAGCTACAGTGACACAGTGGAAATTGTCATTGCGCTCTTTGGGATTCTATCTCTTACCTTGAAGGGATGGTTGGATCGAAAGTTTGTTTGTGGCTCCCAGGTAAAGGCTTATTGCTGTTTCACTTCGCAAACAAAGTTTTCAAACTTGGCTACTCCCTATGATATAGAGAGGACAACAGCGTTCCTGTCACGTTGCCTGGGATGCCTTCTTCATTATAATCGTTGTCATTTTCTGTTCACACCGTGCTCCCCTACCGGTTATCATGGCTTAGCCTACACATGCGCGTGTTCGCATGGCTAAGCAACCAGGGCATTTAGGAGGGTCGTACTTTGTAACTGCCCAAAACGCAACGACAAAATTCGAACGCTCAGGTTAGTCATTTATGCGTCGGCACTTGTCTATAACACATGCTTTAATGTAATGGGGCAAAAGAAGTCAACTACGTTCATATTGATCATGTTCTATTTCCGCATTTCTCCTCTATCTATTATACCATGTTTCGGGAAATACTCGCAGTGTCATCAACAAGCTCATTTAGTGGCAGAGTTGCTTGCTACGCGCCTGAAAATCACATCTTCAATTATCGCAGTCAAAACTGCCCATGCCATTGACTTGCTAAGGCGTTTTGCTTTGGCCTATGAATGAACCAAGGACGTATTGTACGCGCTTGCAAGCTTTGAAAAGTCCGTCGCGCAGTGCTAGCAAAGCGCAATCTGGAAAAAATCACAGGGCTTTTGCCAAGAAATTACTTTGTGTCCCCAGAACATCTAGCACATTATTGTGATTATTTTCATCGGGGATTTAGGCAACGCGGCCGCTGTTATTACATTGTAAAGTAGCTGCTTGAATGAGACTCGCTTTCGAAATTGGATTTATGAAATCAACAGCTTCCAAAAAGACAGTCTCGAGTTTACGAAATTCTTGATTTCACGAAACAATTTCCCTTTCCCGGTGACTTCGTAAGATTGGGTTTTGACTGTACTTTGAGTGTATCTTATGTTTATATTTATATTTATTCTTAATTTGGTTTTCACATAAGTTTTAATGACTTGTTCATGTAATCATTATTGGATTGTTTAAAGGGACCCTGAAGCAGTTACCATCGACTGCTAGGAATGTATTTTGGGGTAAAGTCTATTGTCCCAGCAATCTCCTCCCGCAAGAATTATGAAAATTCGTTCGCTATCACCAAAACTACGCGCGATGAGAAATCGCGCATAATCCTTCCTTCTCAACTAGACCGCGGACAACGCGGCGAAAGCTGCGCGCTCTCTTCCGGAGAGGGGGGCGGCTCGCAGTGTTCTCTTCGGCGGCCTGCGATATATCACAGGCCGGGGAGTTTTCTCCTTTTCTCTGCAATGTGGAGGCGCCTATTTCCGGTCTGGTGCCACAAAAAAGCAGGCATGGGTGCCTTCTCGCAAGCGCGCGCTCGGGCTGGTAGGGCGTTTTTGAAGCAATAAACGTTTGTAGTCGAGTGGTCCCGTTGAAAGGGAAGTATTGAGGTGATCACTCCAACTACGCGCGCACTCAAAGCACAAAAAGAAACGGCAAAACTGTGCCTACAGGTTCAGGCATAGAAGAGGTTCGTACACAGCGATGACGACGGCGGCAATGGGAGAAATTAGCTGCGAAGTTGACCAGTGACAGCCAATCAGGCAGCTATGACCTCAGTGACGTCGCTTAGGCCTGCCAGGGGTGCATAATAAGGAGAACTGAAGAGAGCGCGGTTTGTTATTCCGGGTCCTTCACAGTGATTTTCGCGCTCACCCCTTCACGTGCACGTGTAATATTTGGCTCAAGTATTCCTGGCAGTGTAATCTAAACGTCGCGCAGGTTTACTTGCATTGCTCCAAAAGTACTGCAGGGTCCGTTTAAAGCACTGTGTCTATTTGCAAACCCAGTAATTTGGGCGAACATCTATACAGTATCTATATCTTGGATAAACTGAGAAACCTCTGACGCTGATATGCCTATAATGGTATACGTCAAGGACAAGAAAATGTTTTTGTGGGTTTAGTCGAATGGTCAATTTTTGCGGAGGTTTTGCACTGCGATGCTTCCCTAGATGTTCTCCTGTATTACTTTGTTTTATTTGTGAACGTTAGGATGGCAATTTTCATAATTTGATAACTCACGCGTGCTTTTCCTGTTTCTTTTTTAATGTTGTTTCACAGCATGTACAATTCCGATAATATCGCGTGAGCAAGAGGTTAGACAAGTCCTCAAAATTTTATGACGCACAGTTTGTGTTCGAGCGGTCATGTCAACACAGTGAGTAATACAGCCCCGAATGACAAAGTACAGAGACCCCGTTCACAGGAGATCTCTTCACAGTGCTGGAAACGTTGCCTTCGATAGCAGCAGCTGAAGCGCAGTCTCATTTAGCTGCCTCGGCCTCGAACAGATCTTAAGAACACTGCCACCAGCTTGTGCGTTTTTGAAAGTGAAGTGGACAACTAGTGTCCGGAGAAACAGCGGAATATAAACTATTTCAGCAAATAGTGATACCGTTAGAAAAAAAACAACAAACAAACAACAGCAGTCAGGGACGCCCCACTTCTAAAGTAAGCAAAAATAACTACTGAGACTATTACAGCGCCTAAGCACGGAGACACGGTGTACGAGGAAGGTGTGAGACAGCCGCCATGTTGCAGACTTTGTAAGCGGGAGCAAGGATTTCCTGTCGGGTAGAGCATCATGTACGCAACGGAGAGCGCTGAGATTCGCACGAATTCTTTAAGAAAATCAATATATCGTCAAAGATTTTAGTTGTCATTGAAATATTTCAATGACACCAGGCATATAAGCAGAATTGAGATGGCGGTGTTTTCTTGAAACCTGTCAACAATTCAGTAAAAATTGAAGTACAGACATCGTCATTTCTGGTTTGATCAAATACTGTCCGCAAAGATAATGATGACAGAGTAGTGGCGGAGGGATGCAGAAACAAATGTGTTTTAGGGCGTGAATCTCAAAACGTTTCGTACTGCAAGGCTAGGGGCCATCTTATTGGTGAATATTTACTAGGACTTTTTACGTTTCCGCGAAACAGGAGGAGTTTTAAGGAAAGCTCTGGATTATTCCCGGTTCCCATTTGCACGTACTTTACTAAATTGCTGTCTTCTCAAGGGGCTTATTACACGTAAAAGCAATGTTTTTTTTTCCCACAGAAAAGGGCATTCAAAGACGACAGAAGCACAGTCTAGCGCTAAATTGAGGCTCAAAGGCATGCGCGCAATGGACCTTATAACAACAACAGAAGTCGAGAGAAGTTACAAATTTTCGTTGTATGGCGTCACTAAAACCACCCCTAAAATTTTCTATCCCCATATTGAAGCCGACGAGTTTGAGCCGTTAGTGCTGAAAGAAGCACCTTTTGTTGGAATTTCGGCATACAAAAACTACGACGCCCTTTGTGACAACAGAGTGAAGAAAAGCATAGGATAAAAAATGACAAAAGACTCTCGCAAGAGCGTCATTTTGTTATAAAAATGCTCGTGTAAATATTATATTCAAACGAAAATTTTTAAGGGGTCCAGGGAAAATTTAAAGACAATGAACCTGCGGAGTGCCGTGCAAACAGGCATCCTCAACACCCTCACACATTTAAAACTGTGAATAAAAGCGGAGCTAGTAAATTCACTGAAGCATCCACACTAAACACGTGGGCGAGAAATGTCTTTCATTTAACCAGGAACAGTCTGAACCTGCTAATTACAGAAGTAGCTAATTAAGCGAGCATGAAAAACATTCAAGCTAAATCTCTTCTTGGTTGGACATGCTACCGCAGCATTGTGCGAGATATTGCAACCAGGAAAACGCGAAAGAGAAACAACGAGGAAAAACATTATTCTTCCCATCAGAAACAGGGTATCACCCGAATTTTATACCCAGTTGAAACGAAAACGACCAAAATCCAAAACAAATAACCGCGAAACAAAATCCAGAAACCTCCATGCAAAATCAACAGGCAATTGCCTGAATAAAAGCGAAAAATCATCGATCAGACAAAAGGGAAACCGTTTTCTTTCCCTGAACTTTCCTGATTCCAAATGCTTCGGATATTATATTGCTGATCATTCTTCTGCGATTATCGGGAACGTTAACGTTCTTGAATGGCTGCCCGCTCTTTAGCGAAGCGAACCACGCCCTGCATACCCGTGCTACCCTAGAAGCCGAATTGACAGACGAGGACGAGCGACCCCACCTGCCATGTGGTGTTATGCGAAAAACGACACTGATTGGCTCCTATTCTGGCGTAATACACCGCGACACTTGAGCGCGCGAGCCCGTGCCAGCGGCGAGCACCGAGCGAGTTGCATCCGAATAAATGAATCCCTTGTAGGTTGTCACTCTATAATTTAATTTAAAAGCTCCCACAGAAGCGCAGTCACTAGTTTATCCAAGTCCAATGCCCTGAGTGGGGCGTCGCGTTCAAAATACTTCAAGCCTATCATAATCATCATCAGCACGGTCGTTAAACCACGTGGATAAAGATGCCGTTGCCGCAGGGCGCTTTGGCCTACGCCGCCACAAAAGGCGCCAGTCACCCTATAAGACGTTTGATTGAAAAGAAAATCCTTAATGGGCAATGAAAAGAGGTAAATGAAACCGCAATCCACAAATCGATTTCAGTTCAGTTTGAGCTATTCACCACTCACTGTTAAAAATGAGTAGAAAAGGATTCTAAGCTAATGATTTTGCGGTTCGTATTAGGCAGATTAATCTCGAGAAATAACGCGGCAAAATCACTGTTGCTTTGGCAAGCATGTTTCTCCTTACATCAATACAGTTTGCGATAGATCTTGTGTGATTGTGACCGGTCGGTCGAATATTGATCGTCGATAGTAGTAATAGTAGCAGGTAAAAACGCGAATCACACGAAACACACGTTAAATGACCAACTGCCAGACGCTCTCTGAGTGATGGAAACACCCGATTCTTAGGCTAAACATTCTTTCTGAGGAGTGATAAAATAATTGATTTTTCGACTAAAACACACTACATAAAAGGGTAATAAAAAGAAAATTTTCAAGGAACGTGTTGTGCCACTGCTTCGTTCCTGCGTAGTTGTTTTTATTGTTTCGTCAAGAGTAATCACCACAATACTTCTTATCTGTACAATACCTACTTTCTGGGCGCCTTTTCTGAAAGACCAGTATACCATCCATTAGATATACATTTCGAGAACGTCCCTGTAAGCTTGGTGGCCTAGAAATCAGTTCATCGCCCTGTGCTACCCTGTCAAACTTAAGCGCAGCAATGCCCGTCAAGTGAGAGCGGCAGACCGTCCAAGTTGGCCTTGTCTTGACAGCGCAGCCATCGACTTGCATATACAAGCAAGAGATGCCGTGTTGGCGGATGAGCTTTTTACATAATGGAGCCCAGTTTGCGTGGGTCGGACGAGGCAAATTTGTTGCACCTTTACTTACTCTGATGAAAGTCCAAGAGTACTGGCGTGTTTCTTGGAAACCTTCTCGGTGATGGGAACACGTTGAGCGTTGCTGCTTTGGAAGTGAAGTTGGTGAATCCTTAATGGAGGCCGTGTAGCGCCCTAAGAATAATATTTCACTCATGCCTTTTTGCCAACTCATTTGGAAACTTTCAGGACCAGCTACCAACCAGCGTTCACATTCTTATACGACGTGTGGCCACTTTACGTGCGATGTGTAAAGTATTATGTCTCGTGAATATAAGATTTTGTTTCAATATTTAACGGCGGGGTACACTTCATATGAAGTGAAGCGAAAATAAGAGCTCACGTTCACCTTCTGGTTACCATTGCACAAGTTTTAATATTTTTAAACAAAAGAAATTCTCGTTTAAGTCACAATTTTTTGTATTTTAGGCTGGTTTTCTGACATCGCAATATTGTTACACCTGTAGCACTGTCATCATCATCACCTGGATGATGATGACGGTGCTCCTCAGCGTGAACTTAGCGATACGGGAGGCCAATGCACAGAAAAAGTAAAGCCGTTCCACTCAACGTGAAACGGGAAGGGTGAAGGGTGGAAGCCGTAAACGGTGGCCATCGGAGCCCTGGTAAAGCTCCGGCCGATGAGCTCCCTCTGTAGGACCCCACTGAATAAATATTTAAAGCAGCAAACAGGGTAAATTAGGGCTGAGTGCAATACAGGAGCTTCCCTTGGAGTGTGGGCAAGCAAAATGTACCGGGCGTGAAAGAAAAAAAAAAGCCTGAAAGGAAAGCTTCGCTTCTTATCTTCTTTAACCCGTTTTCCGGTTCATTTGGAATTTTATTGTTAACATATTTTGTGAGTTCGTTTTTTTTTTAATTTTAAGTTGGTAGTCATTGCAGAAGAGCTGGTAAACTCAACAGTTTCAAATAAGAGCTGATTTACTCGTGAAGGAATCGGAAGTCTCAATAACGGAAGAGCATTACCAAAACAAGATTGCGTTCAAAACGAACGGTGCGCTCGTGCAGACTACAATATTTCGACTTTTATTGCAGTTTTAGAATCGCAAAGCTGCAGCTTCTATACAAGGGTCATTTTAACGCGAAAGGGTTTTATTACCGGATACACACAGGTTTCACTGACGTTATATTCGTCGCGGATATTACACAAGTACAACGCAGCATGCGGCCTGTAAAGGGTGCACCCCTGCACACAGGGCCTTCTTTCGGGGAAGCAACCTGTAGTACTAAAGGTTACGTTATACTTAGCGTTGTTCGTTTTCGGGTTTTATATTTTAACAAAAAAGTGTTCTATGCCGATGTACACCAAGATTTCCCTGACGTCATATCCGTCACGGAAATGACGCCAGTACACCTTTGCCTAAGCGACCTGCAAGACAGCCGCCGGCCCGCACAACATGCTAAGCTGCAGATATCGCTGCACATTACACTTTTGTGTTTTACCGATTGCTATGACAGAGAAATCAACCACAGTTTTTTCGAGTCCTCTTCCGCTCAGTACCCTAATTTTATCTACCTTTACCTGTCAGTAAAGGTAGATAAAAATAGTGTCCCGAAGATCCAAATAGCTGTAAAGGCTCCAACATGAAACATTGTCATCCGGGATCATCTTTATGGGCGTCGAAAACGTCGACGAAGTATTCGAATCAAGCACGATGTGTTTTACGGCAATCGAGGCAATCGTGTCACTAGTTTATATTGTATACAGGCCGGAAACATCCGCCTTCATAAAATACGTGTGTGATAAAAATTAGACAGGAAAGTAGCTTTAATAGTACTTATTGGTCCTGCATTACAAACGTCACCCTGAGGTCTGGCCAATATTATCATCACAAATAATGTTCTTTTATTTCGGTGCTGCTTGTTAAAACTGCCCTTTTCATTTCGAGTAATGCCTATTGGCCCGAGGAGAGTTTTGCCATGTCACCCTGTTTTAGGTACATCATTAAGCACAGAAAAAAGCGGTGGTTTCGTCTAATTGCAAATAAGATGATTTCTTTTGGAGAAGCAGGTGTTACTTTCGGCAGGTTCAATGACAGTCAAAATGTAATGAAATTAGGAACGAAGTAGCCGTACTAGTGGCAATTTGAGCTTAAATACCAACTGAAATAACCATTCAAGTCATGCTTGTACTCTTTGCAATGTTTTTCAGAATAATTATAAAACAATTAAAAAAGACAACAATAGCGAAAATGTCTTCAGACGTAATGGTAACTCAATGTTCAAATAATAGCGATGGTTGTGCGCAAATAGTTATGGAATAATAGCAATGGTGAGATCAAAGCCCCCCAATATTTGCAGAAAATGTTTCTGTAGTGCTTCAAGACCTCTGGATGTGGTAGATACGTAATGAAAATTGCTGTAGCTTTATACTACCGTACGTTCTCTCGCCGTGTCCTCGAAATGCCGCAAACACAAAATCGAGCCATGTGGAAATCGTACAGTAAAATAAAAGCAACCTTTGTATGGCAGCTTGGCGAAGATTGTCGTTACTAAACACTGGCGGCATAGCATTGCAGGATTGGCACTTACGGTGTTTTCTGTTTACCAACTTACGACACACACGAATGTGTACACTGGCTCGTGATTCGTACTAAGAGAAAAATTTCTGACGTCGAGAACAGTACAAATTGCGACCTGCCTGGAGAGGCGATACTACGGAAGGTTTCTTAGCCAGAGGTTCTACCCTGTGGACCTTTTTAACGCCCGTACGTACGGTTCCGCGCACTGTGCAGACGGCTTATCAGTGGTCTAGATTTCGGACTGTACATAAGTAATTAGGCTCTCCAGTTCCCCCTTGTATACAAGGAGGAGCGAAGAACGGGAAGCTGATAAGCATGCGGGGAAAAACTCGTTTGGGTTTAAGAAGGACTAGCGCCACCTCGAGGAAATCGAAGTGATAACATAAAGGTGGAGTACAATACGTATGCCGAATCAGATTTTGGCGACAAACTAACGCTCGCAAAAAATGTGAATCGACGTACTGCATCTGAATAAAATCGAACAACATTAAAATGGCTAGCTATAAATGCAATAAAAAACCTGCAGTAATTTAGATACCTACCAAATAATGAGTAGCTTCATTAGCTGCTTGTGTGGTTTGTGAATTTTTACAGCCCGATATAGTAATGAGTAGCAATTGTTTTACTGCTTCTAAGCTTCCTCTTGTTTCTTTTCGCCAATGATTTAAATTTATATCAGGGTAAAGATGGAGTGTCTTCACTTCCCTAATACTTTTTTTCCTAACATGAAAGGCCCAGTGCCGTGTTCGTTCGTTTTCGCTACTTCTTTATTCGTATTTCCAACGTTCTTTCATGCGCTACTTTTTAGTTGTCTTTGTTTTTCCCAGAGCGTGTATAAGATAAGTATTTTTGATTTTCTCAGATCATTTTCCTGAAACTTTTAATTTTTTGTTTTCTTTTTCTTTTGGTTTTTCAAAATGCTGTACGCCCAATTATCTCTGTCTAAGCTATAAATACCGATAAAAGGTGTTACTTCCACCAAATATGCATTTTTGTGGAAATGTAGGGCTTAACACGATCCTGGCTGTGGGGTACTCGGCAAAAAATACGACTCTTTAAAATCACAGAATCACGAAGTCCGCTATACTATACAGCGAAGGTTCCATAAATGGCAACCAGCTCACATTTCTCAGTTCATGGCCTTTGTTGATTGGAAAAAAGAAGAGGTCCAGAGCAGCTCTTTACAATCCGTATAACATGTCCTGTTTGGGTATCATAAAAGCCAAGCTTTTACACATCGTCTGTTTAACCCTTAAATGCGCCACTGAATCCCAGTGTTACCGAGAAACGTCACCTATCTTTTCATACTCCAAAACCAGGTCACTCATCTCGGCGTGACCTGGCTAGAAATATGCTTGCAGTGAAGGCTACTCCAACGCATTCCTTGGTGCCGCAGTAAGAGAACAACCCTCATCTCCCAGCTTTGTACGCAGTTCGATAGGTCAAAGCGCGGCAGTAACTCAATCAGTCTTTTCCCGTTGTAGAGTGCAGTGCGAACGAGGACAGGCGCCACTCGTAACGAAGGACAACAGCAAAAAGATCTTCGATGTTGCCTCTGTGCTCTTGCAGTTTTACGTGACGTTGTATTGCTCTCATCATCGCTCAAGCTAACTTACGGAACAGGAAGAGGCTTCCGCTTCAGAGTACAGCACTTGCTGACAGCATCGCTCTAGCTAACGTAGAAGACGGCAAGTGGCTTTTGTTTATAGGTACTGCAATGAAAACTTCACCTTGGTCCCATTTTTTTGTTTCCAGTAATCCACGGGCGTCCCCAATCGACAGCATTGAAGACATTAAGAATGCTTATCCCGTTCGGAAATAGAAGGCGAAAGCTGAATGATGAACCCGGGTGCCATTAGTTACTTTATGCGCAAAGTGGAACCACGGGTAGTACTAAAAGTAACCAGGTCACTGGTTGACAAAAGGTACCTAGTTGTTGACGCTGTCCTTTCCACAAAATTATGGACCAATGTCTGGCACATATTAAAAAATAGCCTCCCTTCCCCTTTTGTACTCACCTATATGCATGGGTTTGAAGACAGAGAATGTTTCCCTTTTTGCTGAACTTTTTTGTAACGAAGAAATATGTTAGCAGCCTCTGGTACGTGAATACACGTTACAGTTGCAGTTTGGTTTTTTGCTACATTTAAAAAAAATGTTTTTGAATTCTAACCCTGCTTAAGCTCGTAGGCAGAAAGCTGGTTAGAAATGCGTTTAGAAATGGGGGCTACGGCGTTGAAACCGTTTTATTATGGCTGTTAGCAAGGTAACTCTTCCCAACTTGGAAGCCCCTTCCCGCGCCCTTTCCTCCCTAATATTTCTGCCATTTTTGGACACGAAAAATAGCATACTACTCTACTAGAAATCCCTTGAAACAACTGTATGGCTATACATGCTGTATTTTGCAAAATTACGCCTAGAATATTTAATTTCAAGGTACTTTTATCGAGCAATAAAGGTACAACTGCAAGGAGCCCTAATTAAAGCGACACTTTAATTTAAATGTACTTTTATGTCGGGTCCCCGCAGAAATGCTCAAGAGAAGAAAACGAATTGGTCGCTTGTTATGCAAAGGCGTACACCTGAAGCGTACGGGCTAAAAGCGTGACAGCGCCGGTGCAGGCTACATGATCACACCCTAAAATGCATTACATCTTTCATTTCTTACAGCGACCTCGAAGAACGTTCTTAATGCGGAGCATTACTTGCCTAGTACCCCCACATCAGCGCCGCGTAACTCCCTGCATTCCCCAAAAGTTCATATATCACGGAAGTTCCACCTGTAATTGCTATAATTGCGTAAATGTCGATGACTGGTATAACGAAATTTTGAAAAACTAAAAAATAAGAAAAATTCAAGAAAACTACCGAAAATGGCGAAACATGTAACGGCAAGCATTTCCAAAATAATCCACATTTCGCCAAAGTTCTATTGTAACCATTATAATAGCGTACATGGAGATAATTGGTAGAAAGACATTTAAAAGCAAATATCAAATAAAAACCTAAAATCAGAAAAATACCAAATAATTACGCAGTCCGGCGAACCGTGTAACGCCCTGCATTTCCACAATAAAGCATATTTCGCGAAGGTTCCACTTTTAATTGTCATAACCGCGTAAATAAAGATAACTGGCAGAACACAATTTTGAAAACATAGAAAGCAAGAAAATTATCAAGCAATTAAAGAAAATGCTAAACCGTATACCGCCCTGCTTTTCCACAATAGTGCAGATTTCGCGAGAATGTTTCACTTGTAATCATTATAATAGTGTAAATGGAGATAATTGTTCGGACAAGATTTTCAAAAACCAAAATATTTGGCGGTAAAAACATCCCATTCTAGACAATCAGCACAAGAATGCTGCGCGTTTGTCGATAATTTTGTAAATTTCTGCAGACTTTCTTTACCTATGAAAGGTATCAGTTATTACTATTACTTGGCTGTCCATCCGGTATAGACGTTCACAACGACTGTGTGCTAGTTTTTCTAAGCGATGTCACGTCCTGTTCCCCGAAATAAACATGAACTAAGCAGTATATCTGAATTTGGAATTTATTGGTTAACTGCTGAAGCAATAGGCGGCGCGCATGTCTTATCTTTTGAAGGAGTAACGCATATGCCTTACCCTTGGCTGCAAAAGCAAAATAAGGCCGGGTCAGACTGTTGCCGTAACTGTCCTGATAGCTTTAAAGAACAATGTCATTTCACGTCTCAGCCACCCGAACTGCGTGACAAGCCGTTTTTTTTTTTGCGTACATAGATCACGATATGGCTTTTGCGTTGGTAGTCTGAACATAGCCTAGCAGTGTAAATTGCGTTGCATGTCAGACCCGTTGTCAGTGGATCGAAAGCGCAGCCAGTGACCAAAATACATCCTCGGGTCATTTATGGTCTCTTTGGTCCTTGTCTCGTCGCTTGCAATCCCAAAATAAAGTACTGCCCCCAGCACGACTGCAGGTTCGACGGAAAGCCTGAAATCAAACGCGGTTGCATTACAAGGTCTGTAATATCGATACAACGAGAAACTTTACGAACCTAACGTCTTTTCTTAGGCTTGACTGGCTGGTGGACGAGCAGCGGTTCACGGGCGTGATAGCTGGAACTAAAGTTTCCATGTAATGACGTATATCGCTAACCTTTATATTACGTGTCAGGCACAAAGTTTGCCAACGACGTTTTCTTTAAGGTTCGTTGATCTCACGGGCATGGTTAGGGTGTACCTGAATAAAAAGCAGAAAATATCCTGTTTGCTACCTATCGGTTACTTATGTTTCAGTTGCATTCTCGACCTCAGTGCTTGGCAAACGGAAGTTTTCTTGTTTTCTTTGTTGGGATATTTAGTTTATAGTCCTGGACTTCGACGTCAACCACGCCAAAAAGGGCAGATACCCGTCACGGAAATGCGTCCTCCTTCAAGCGTAATGAATGATAGCCACTTAAAAACAAACGTCCTGTACGGATATTCGCACACAATAGATCTAAGGGTATTCAGCAGTTTGCGGCAAATAGAATGTAATCAAGTTTCCATATTTCCTTATTCTTAAAAGAACAAAACTCTTCAAATAGTTGTGTAACAATGTGCTAGAGCAATTTCGTCTTGACTGAAAAACATTGTTTATAATATGTTAAATGTGAAGCATTGAAAGAGTTAAAGAACTTATAGGACAACAACCTGTTCCTCATGACGCAGAGAGTAGAAAAATACTAGTTATGAATTGTCCCACGGATAGGCTTGTATTGATTGCCTGTGTTGTTTCTTCGTTTGTCGCAAAACCAATCCCCGCATAACGATCCACCCACTTCTGCATACATACCTCACAAGTGTGGAAACCATAACAAATGCGAGGTTGTTTGACAGTAATGGCAACCACATTTCCACAAGGTGATCAAGCGAACTTTGTGCAAACGTCATTATTCTGGTCACCATCAAGGCTTGTCTTCTAATTCCCTTGTTCCTTCCGGAAAAACCTCCGCAGAATTTATAGCTGTCATTTCGAAGGTAAGGGAAAATTGCAAAATCGCGAAAAACTAAACTAACCTGAGTATGGAACAGGTACCCGCTAGAGGGGATTTAAAGGAGGGGAAAAGAGGCTAAGGGGGGAGGGTTGCCCGTTCCTCATATACGACCTAAATCCTTCTGCACTGACAGTAGTGACGAAATATTTAGGCGTTCCGTCGAAACGCAAAAGTGAAAACGACCGCCAGAAAACCTAAGTATTTGGTTGTTATGGTCTATATTAAAACGCGAGGTATAGCCTTCAGCGATGCATGGGCGGACAAAAATGTGAACGTAGCACACCGTCGACTCCGCATGGAAGGAAACCATGTTCTGTGCTAAGTCACAGGAACGCGATAATCCCGTTGCACTTTGTTGCGGCCTTCCCCGCCAGCAAAACCAGGGCGGCATGCACAGAGGTGCAACCTGTCACCCTGGGCTTCCACAAAGCAGTCAGGCGGGGTTCCGCAATCCACAAGCCTTTGATGCTTTTCCTTAGACTATAAAAGACAGACAATTTTGAGGCCGAATATTGTTTCGTAAAAATGTGCCCAGTTATTAGCTCTTTTAAAACATTGCAGACTACGCACACGAATCCAATAATTTTTGACGTCCTTGGAATGCTTTGAGGTCTCAAGCAACCGGTTCAAAATGCAGGCAAGAAGAACGCTCTCCTTTGCTTTTCTTACCGCTGATACATATCCACAGGAACAAATTAACAGAACTGATCAACAGCAGCTTTTTTGTACGGATAGGTGCCACCTTGTCATTTTCGCTAATTATTTCCTGCCTTCGCAATGTCTAGCGTGTTATGCGTCTGCTTTGTTGGCTTCGTGGACTGAATTCTCCAACATGACAAGTTGTGTAAGTTATCTATCGGTTCGCTGATGTCTGGTATATCCGCAAAAACGTGTTATCAGTGGCGTATATAAAATATTTTTGGGGAGGGGTAATACACAGCCGGTAAAAATAAAAAAAAACTAAGTTAAAAAGCGCCTGTGCCCAAAAAATGCCACACTCATTTTTATGCTTTAATGAAACCAATACATTAGATGCCTCGTTCACTGATATCTCTACATAAAAAGAGTGCAGTAACCCTTTAGCTACAAGCTGACAGTTTTCTTATCTCAGGTTTTAGTTTTTTAGTCTAAAGAGCACGGGCGACGGAGTCTAGAGAGCACGGGCGACAAAAAACTGTTCCCGACCGCGGCGGCGGGGAACAAGAATGCCTGTGTGTGCGAGATTTCGCGAACGATAAAGGCCCCCAGGTGGTCAAAATTAATCCGGAGCCTTCCACTAAGGAGCGCCTAATCGCCTGCGTTGCATCGGCGCATTAAAATATACAATCAATCAATCAATCAATCAATCAATCAATCAATCAATCAATCAATCAATCAATCAATCAATCAATCAATCAATCAATCAATCAATCAATCAATCAATCAATCAATCAATCAATCAAAAGAAAACTGGATAGAGATGAGAGAGGGTCGCACAACTCAGAAGATGTCGGAGGGGTGTTCTGACACCGAAACATCTCCCCCCCCCCCTGGTTACGTCCTTGCTAAATGGTGCGAATGAACAAAAACGTTAAGTTCGGCATTGATTTTTTTTTCAAACATTGTTTTTGTCTAAACTTGGTTTGCAGCGTTTCCTTGCATCACATTTTCAACGTTGTTGCTCAGCGGTCTCGCTGCTGTCCCCGCAATGTCCTAAATTCACCCCATATCACTATCGTGGTTCCTCCGCAAGTTCACAATAAATAGGGCCCCTCTTTCTCCCTAGGAAATACCTGGCTGTGGGAAAAAATATTTTAAATTGTTTATTAGCCGCGAGTAATTAAAATCAAGAAATAGGCCTAAAATTTCTGCAAGCAATATATGGTATTTTGTAGTGTCAGGTTTCTGTAAAGCTTGCAGCGTCCAGTTCTTTACTTATCTTGTATCTTCCAAACACCATCCGCAATACGCCTGCGGCATCTGGGCCATCCCGGTTTTCTCTCATGATAAAGCCTGGCAGATGCTGGTTCCAATGGAGCTCTATTCTGCGGAATGAGTTGCGCATTCAGGGATATTTTTATAGTAATATCGTACTCATCTCAATTACGGCTGCGTCAACATTATGTCGCATCACTTCAACCAGTAATAGAGTGAACAGCGAGCGCGTTAATTGTTATGCATCACAACCGACTAAGGCACAGCGATTAGGAGAAAAAGATGATAAAATGTTTCATTTGTCAAGTCTGATCCAAAGCAATGAGATTTTTGGATGTAAGCCATTTGATTATTATTGTGCTTCGTTTATTTGTTTGCTTGCGAGTGCAATTACCGAATATATTATATATTTTAGATGCGGATCATCTCATGCTCGGGGGAGTGTCCCTCCCTCCCTTGTCGTTGTTGTCCGCCGTCCGCACACCCACTGCGCATGCCTGGCCAGGCACCGCTGATGGAGATTGTGGCAGGATGCTCCTAGGGATTGGCAACCAAAGAATCCATCACGAAATAGCTTCGCGTTTAACCATCGTCGTCATCTTCCCGTAGGGGAACCCTGAGTACCACACCGCCACTGCGCATGCCTGGCCAGGCACCACTGATGATGGTTGTGGCAGGATGCCCCTAGGGATTGGCCAACCAAAGCAATCCATCACGCGATAGCTTCGCGTTAACCACCATCGTCATCTTCCCGCAGGGGAATCCTGAGTAGTATGCGAGGCATTCCTGCTCTCCTCTCCGACACTCCTCTCCTCTCCGGCGTTCCTCCTCTCCTCTCCGAAGCTCCTCTCCTCTCCGAGATTGCGGAACACATGGCAACACCTGCGGCTCCGCGCGCAATAATGCGAAGCAGCTTAGGGTTAGAGACGCGACGGTAGCCGCTGCATACTCAGCTGGGGGCGCCACGGTAGCTCCGTGGTATAAATGACGCGCGCGCGCTCCGCTCCCCTCATTCTCCTCCCGCAACGCCGCGATCGAACTGAAAACTAATCGGAACTCGAGTCGACCCCATGGCTGCTTCGCATACTACTCAGGGTTCCCCTACGGGAAGCTGGTGTGATATTTAACATGATCTTTCCAGCTCTACTGGAACAAGCAGTGGCGTCAGGACTGCTCCCTTTGTCTTCGAAAACATATTCAAACAATTTTCCCGCTTTTTTGCTTTTCTCGTCAGCAGTTGCCACAAGTGCAACAACATTAACGTAACGCAAACTACTTAA
The DNA here is from genome assembly GCA_013339765.2 of Haemaphysalis longicornis. Taxonomy (NCBI): domain Eukaryota; kingdom Metazoa; phylum Arthropoda; class Arachnida; order Ixodida; family Ixodidae; genus Haemaphysalis; species Haemaphysalis longicornis. The sequence continues at coordinate 64,203,660 of CM023453.1, forward strand.
CGTCGTGCGTCCCCGGAAATGCTCTGCATTGATCGTGCCCTCGCGAGGGGGATGTTTCACTGCGTCTTCTCTCGGTTCGCGGGACCCCGTGGCGCCATCCTGGCGGAGGCGCGGCACAACTCGTAGCACTTTCTTTGAAAAAGCGCCTCGAAAGCGCGGCAAATATGATATAGGGATGACCCGCTTTCGAGGCGATCCGCCGACGCGGCTGCTTTGTGTACAGACTCGGCGGCGAGCGTCCCGGGATTCTGGTGCCGACCGAATTAAAGGGAATCTGCAACACTTGCAGTGAAGTGAACGCTTCCTGTGTGATTTCTTTCTGGCCAGGACTCTACCGGCTCGTGCAGTGTACGTGCGTGAATGTGACCCTGTGCAAACGCCGTAAGCTACTCTCCAAGCTACGAGGCAGGCCAGCTGCAACCACTCGAAATTCCCACTAAACCATTTTCCAGTATAGCAGGCACAAAATTAGTAAAAATTACATTGTTTCGGCGCCAATATATGCCTATCGCTTTTCCCTGGATGCCCGAACAAACCCGATTATTATTTCGTGTTACATCATAATTTCAAAATTTATTGTAGCTCATTTAATTGTTCTATAACAATATTGTTATACCCAAAAATAGGGCCATTATTATCATCACCATCAGAGAAAAAGATTCCCCCCCACCCACACGCTGGCCGCGGCCAGAAATCTGCCTATGGTTATAGGAGGCAAATGTTAGTACTTCAGGATGTCTATAACGTGCCTGCTGAACTTCTGGGAACTTACTTCAAAAAGATATGTATTGCTAATATATTAGAGCTTGGGACATACTATGCGAAACACTACGTTCCTACTCGCATTTGAAATGCACCAACGGCTGATAAACAGCTTGCGGTCTAGTCCCAGGCTCCCGAAATTTGACACCATCAATGCAGTGTGAAAGTGCGCTTAGACACAGTAACGCAAAATTCGGAGAGTTCAAATATAGAATCGGCAGGCTCAGTCAGGCAGAGTGCAACAAAAGAAAATGGAATGAGTACAATGGATTACGTCAATAGCCTGGGCCCGCAACTATAAGAATTTCTTTGCAACAAAAGGCGTTCTGATAGGACATACCTACGCCTGATTACCAAATACCCGTCAAACTGACAACCATGGTCAACCAGGAGTGGTGTTGAAAATTGATGGTTCGCATTCGCTCCGGATTCAATATCAAAAAAAAAAAAATCAGTCCTACAGGACATGGGTTACAACAACTAGTGACTGCTGCTCTTCTAATTCCTTATCTCTGATTGATTTGATGATTGATTGTGGGGTTTAACGCGCCAACGCAACGCAGGCGATGAGGCGCGCCGTAGTGGAGGTCTCCGGATTAATTTTGACCACCTGGGGATCTTTATCGTGCGCCGAAATCTCGTACACACGGGCGTTTTTGCTTTTCGCATACATCAGAAAAGCGGCCGCCGCAATTCCTTATCTCTGGGGCGCAGGATTAGTATATTGCTTTCCTAGTACGTCCTTACCAGTACGGCCGTACAAAACACATAAAAAGCATCTAAACATTGTGAAGAACACATGCCCACATACTAGGGGCAGCTGTTTTTGATACAGAAGATGGCGCCACTTGAACAGAGTTAAAGTAAGCAAGAGGATGGAATGAGCAGTGCAGCAAAGGAAAAACCAAAAACGTCAGCGTCACTCTCACTGTGCTGCGGGTCAGGAGATCACCCAATAGAGCCGGAGTCGCTGAGCAAGCTCGGAAGCTCGGCAGTAATAGCCGCACTTTCCAAAGCCGCTGCTTATACCATCTCCGGGAGTGCCGATTCCATTCGCAGAGCGGAATAGAAAGCCTGATACAGACTGTGGCCACTGCATGTGCCCGGGAGGGCCTTACGAGGATCAAGGTTGCCACAATTTGGGTGAGTCACGCATACGGCTTGATTGCGTGTGAGCCAGTTGTTTTTTAGGATAAAAACTTGGTTCACACATTGGGTTGCCTACTTGCATTACACACATCCTATAACAAGCCGGTCAATCATCCTGCAGCCCGGCTTTAAACGTTTCAGTAGATTGTGCTATAAAATAGGACTCCGTGCAAAGTTTATTCGCTGTAGCAACCGCGGGTGTAGAAAGTTTTAAGTGGCCCCCTTTTTGCTCTGAAATAAACCTTCCAAGTTTATTCAGGAGAGCTGCAGGTATTGTAAACACGAAATAGTTCGGGCTGAAAAAAACAGCCATTAAAATGAGAACCCCTGTGTGTTTCATATGCCGAATTTGTATAAGACACTTTCGTTGCAGACGCTTAGAATTGTTGAAATAAAACTTTCTAAGGCTGGGCGCACCGCGACTGAATAAAAATCGTGCACCGTATTCATCTATTGAGTTTGCGGGCCGACCTTATGAAAAGACCAGGCGGCGGATTTGGCAGAACATCTGCAGCAGATGGTATCAATAAGAAGCACACGATTCCCTAATATTACAAGAAAATCCTGCGCAGTGGTCTTTATTAGTTGATGTGGGACGTTCTTACGTTATTCATAGCGCGGAAGATGGAGCACTTGCTTCCCTTTTGTTGTAGGTACCGTCGCTTTCGTCGCCGGTGTTACGAAACGTGGTGATGTAAGAATTCAGTCTACTGACGCCTTTCAAAGCAGCAATGCTGGTTTTTCAGAAACATGTGCCTTCAAACCCAACCGAAAAAAGGCTTTACCTCTTTATACAAAACATAGGAAGCTTCGAAATTTATCTGGGAAGCGTTTGAACAGACAGCCAGTCAGCAGAAACGGAATGCGCTAGAACTCGGGACAACCGTCTCTTTATATCATGTCATCAGCTGCACAAAGCAAACCTGACTGATTTTCAGGTAATATGTTAAAATGCAGCAGTATGAGACTGTTAAATTCTGTGGAGCAGAAGCTCTATGTGGAACCTTCCGCCTTCTGAGTGGACTGCCTGCTCAACACCTGTTTGGTCATGCGAAGGCTGTTGGTCATTAGAAACTGGGAGCGAGAACGCAATAAGGGACACATGATTTTTTTGATATAGAATGGATCGTGGTACATTTTGTTATCCGTGGTGTAAACTGCGCAGTTGTGTAGGGCCAGATTTACGTTGGTTCACCACTCCGGAAACATTCATGTCGATGATGACATTTCGCTAAATTCCTCAGAATGGTTTGGTTGTGAAAGTAAATATCACCTAGCTACAAAAGTTCCTAGGGCGCTAATACCAGGGCCACCGCCTGTAGCCTAATATGAGCCTCTGTGGGACCATCATCATCTCCTTCAGCAGAGGACGTTATGAACACAGCAAGACAAAGGTTTCTGTGATAAGCTTCGTACTGCTTCCATTAGTTGACGTCTCAATATACTATTTGCCAATACGTTTTTCTCTCTGCCATTCTTATGTGCCACTCATATCTGTTCGTACTCATTGTCTTACCATTGGGGTTCTCCCGTTGTCACTTCTGTCACTCTTTGTTGTCCGGGTTGCACTCTTTTTATCATCTCGGTCTAGTATAAATGCAACATGACTTTGCTTCCTTATCCAACATCTTCGTTTCTGATACCACTCGGAACTAGTATTATTATTTCTTCCGTTGTTCTTTTTCCGTACCGTCGCCTGCTTTTCGTTCGCTAGGCCATCATTCTTCTTTCCCTTGGTTGTTTTGTAGAGAGCACAAAACTGGTTCCAGAAGCTCTGCTCCCGATTCAGAGAGCCGGGTGGTGTCGTCGGGAAGAGAAAATTGCCTTAATATTTCCCGTTAGTTTTGATGTCGAACTTCCAAGGATGACTGTTATTATTATTATTACGAGTAATTATCATAAAAGTGCTTTTAGGTCAGAACTAGTCTATCCTTTATTATCGGGTGCATTGTCCTAAATATGACGCCCTACACAAGACACAAATGAAATAAGCATTTGCTGTATTAAACGTGCATTTCCATCATTTTGCTGATGGTATGAATGTTAGCCATCGTTGTGTTTATTTCCTGAAATCAGCCTTCTCTCATCTATTACGAATCCCCGTTGCCACTCACGTGGTCAATTTTTCTCTTGGGAGGTACTTGTATATATACGGATTTTGTTTCTTAAGCACATTCACATCAACCTTGCGATTTTGAATAAGGCGGTTGATTTGAGGCCCCTTGCACAAGTGACTATACCTCGGAGAGTCTGATAAATGCGTTACAAGTATTAACAGAACAATATTCTAAGTAATCTTTATTAAACACATGGAAAGTCAATCGTCTATGGTGGTAGCCTATGGTAATGTCCCCTTCAGCGCATTTTTCTTGCCTCATTTTGTTACAATTAGTGCCACGACATAAATATATTATGCCGTACAGCGCTATTCCTTGGCTTCATACTGCTAGCCATAAAAGGTCATAACACCTTTTGACTGCTTTAATTTCTCCATCCACGTCGTTTATTTTCAAGTTTTATTAAGCTTCTGTACGTCTTTAAAGACACGTAGCAAGTGTTTATCATTGTTTAAATAAATACCGAATGTTCCTAAATGCTTCCTTTGTTTCAGGGTAGGAGACTATTATTCTTCATTCTTATATTTGCGCTGACAGTTCCAGCTGCCTCTCTTTTGAGAACGTTCGTAAACTTCCGTTGCGGAAGAAAGTCCTAACGCGTCACGCAATGTCTACCGCTTTTGTACACGATCAGTGTTAAAGCAGCGGCTGATTCTTGGAATATCTCATATTCTGCATCAGTGCATCTGCAAAACTTTCAACCAATGACAGTTAAGTGTATAGCGTTGCGTATTCGAAGTACGCTTTCTAAAGTTTCCTACTGCTCGATAGCCGTTTTGCGGCCCTACAATCTTTTTGTTATCCGGCGCTCGCTCGCGTGTATTGAGTTATTAGTTACTATTTTTCTATCCTAGCAGAAAGCGCAAAGTACCGACCCGGCGTATCGAGACATAGGTGACTAAACCTGTATTACCTTTCTTTTGCGCTTACAATGAAAATTGCACATATTTTTAGGATATCACGAGTGCTGCTCTACGTGTTCGCATTCCTTGCAGTATAGTTCCCAAGCAAAGCCGCAGTAAGCTTTTGTGAGGGTTTATACCAACGGTAACTGAGAGTGTAATCGTTCTTCATCGCCTTCAAGCTATGGCATGTTTATCTGATATCAAACCTTATGCTAAAACATTTAGGGACTGTAACTTAGCATACGTCCGTTGAGAACGCCACTATCGACAATGTTTTAATGCGTAGTTCCAATGTAATAAAAACGTTCAAAACTTGCCACTGCGAACCGCCGTCTATAGCGCCGACATGGCGAAGCCCCCTCCACCGTCTCGGCGCGTACAGCGGTGGGCCCACCCCCGTAGCGAGCGCCCTCTACTACATAATACATATAGCGTGGCTTCTAAAGCAGCTAAGGAGCCTCCCACATGAATCCGGGTAAGGCGTATAACGACCATATTCGTAACAGGTGTTGAGGAGCGGCATTTACGGTCTAGTTTTATCCCTTTTGACCGGTTAGTAGCGTCATTTTACCATCAATAGGGGAGTGGTGTGGTGTGTTTCTTGCTTATTTTAACACTGTATATGTAATATTAAGGTCAGTCTTTCCCGTTAGTCATTGGTAATCCCGTGGATGCTGCAGGCTCTTATATATATAATTGCGAACAGCTGCCGACTCTGTACAGGTCTCCGAATGTCGTTGAGAGATATGCACGCTCCTCAGTTTACTGTCTTTTTAATTGTGTTGGGTGAAGTTCATGCAGTTTACAGTGTTATATTCCGCACCCCGATACACCCAACAAATGAGCCGCCCTCAGGTCATGAATCCAGAAGGGTGAGATGCGGTAAGTAAATGTGTTTATGCAAAGTGAACTCGGTGCTGTCTTACAGATGTTTGGAGTCTTTCGTACAATTGTACCTGAGGCAAGCACTGGCGATGACTTCTTTGTGAAACACAGTCTTTCTAGTCGTGTGGAAATTGAAACTTCTGGCGTAAGTAAGAATGGGTTAAGAACACATTGGTGACAGAAACTGTGATTACAACTGTGGTGTAAAACAGAATAGAGGAAATTGCACATTTAAAGCCTGTCATTCAATGGCAACGTTGTTGGGTATTTTAAACCCAGTTTGCTAGTCAACATTTGCGGTAAGGCTTCATTTATGATAATATTATCTCGGTGTCACCTAAATTGTTGTCTTACTAATGATTCAGTTAGCAAAGACTTCGATCCGACATTTGTTTCAACTTTCATAACTCATTTGCTGATATATTGCCCAGTATTGTATCTCGCAAAACAAATTTTACACAGTAACAGACCCCAGAAAAAACACTATGTATCAATACTTTATTGTGCTCTACAGGACACCAAATACTTGTAATTTTTTATGAATACAACAGCGCGCAATCAGTTGCAGGTTACGTACTAAGCAGCAAATATGTTAATTAGAATGTATTTTACAATGAAAGTTGTTCCACCACAAGAGGAAAACTTTTCAAGAAAGTAACAATGAAAAGAATTCTTAAAAACATAGGTTCAAAATAAACCGTCGAAATAGGAAATGTGATTTAATAGGTGCTTTTGTAATATGCACAAAAATGTATTATAAGTAATACAGAAATGCCATGGTCGCCTGTGCCCAACATGCAATTCTGTCTTGTTGAATGGAATCGGTGACATGTGGCAACATATGATACGAAAACAACGTAGCTCGTATTAATTTTTATGTAGGAAACTGGTGACGTGGAGTTTGAGTTCTAAAATGTTATATACTTGCCATTGAAGGTGAGATGGACTAGTTTGATTTTGTGCCCGAAAAATAATATTTCGGCCACTTTTTTCCCGTTTCTACGGAAATTTATGGGCAGCTTTTTTACCGCATTGTATTCAGACTTATAACACGCCCCAAGTTTAGTAACCGCTTATTCGTATCATATGAACATGCGTTGTCCTTTTAACCTACAAGTAGTAAGCGGATTTTAATAAATTGTGTACGCCGGCACACTTCTTAACCATTTCTGTGTGTTGAGCTTTTGTGAAAAGTAGACCAAGATTGTAAGTTTATAATATCTTCAAATATGAATAAATACGTTACAGGCTCGGCGGGGCGTAGTCGTGCTTTGTCCGCCTTTTTTCTTTTACACTCGTAGAAGCTGCCGAAAAAAATCAATCGAGATGGTTAAGAAGTCCTTCTGAAACGAATTTAGTTATTTTAGTCAAGTTGTCTAGGTGTTCTTTAGAGCATGCCCCCATGAAAGGATTTCTACCGACGGAATTTTACCTAAAATAACATTCTCTTTGCACTAACTTTTACTCACTCGACGTATTGTTACATTGGTTTTTACACCCATAGCAACAGATTCGCGGTTAGGCGCTCAGTAACGATGGTCTGAATCTACATATGTGCCACACCTAAAGACTCGGCTGAAGCTTTACCAACAGGCGATTGTTGCAATGGTACGACATACACCTGTATAGTGCCGCGAAAGAAGATTCGACAGACTGTTGCCATTGTGAAAAATTGTTGGCGTAAGTTCCTGTTCTCACTGCAGGCGGAGTTTTAGCCGTTTTGTAATGTGCTTTATTCGCAGACTATTATGAGGAATGGCCTCTACGCACGTACTGCATTTTGCTGGGGAGCAATAACTTCATCACGGGCGAAGACGCGGAGACAGAATGCGGGAAAATCGACATGACGTTGTTGAGCAGCGACACTCCATTGGATCGAGTCTGCAGTCTTATTAAGCTCTTCTCTCTGAAGGACCACACTCTCTGGTTGTCTAACGTGTAAGTTTTGACGCCCTTTCGTCGCAAGGATGAGTCTGTCGCAGTTTTGTTGATTTTGGTTTTCCTTCAGTAACCTGCCTTGTGCAACCATCTCCTCGGTTCCATACGCTCTGCTGAGTAAGGGGTGAGGGAAAAGATGTGCTTTCTCGTTTCGTTAGGACTGTACGAAATAAATGCGGTCATATACAGACAGGGTCAGTGATCGATGTATTGATGGAAGGTTGGATGGATGGATGGATGGATGGATGGATGGATGGATGGATGGATGGATGGATGGATGGATGGATGGATGGATGGATGGATGGATGGATGGATGGATGGATGGATGGATGGATGGATGGATGGATGGATAGATGGATGGATGGATGGATGGATGGATGGATGGATGGATGGATGGATGGATGGATGGATGGATGGATGGATGGATGGATGGATGGATGGATGGATGGATGGATGGATCTGTGCATTCGTGTAATGCACGATGTGTGATATCAGCACGAAGGGATTTGGTTCAGGAAAGCGAAAACAATTGATTTAGCGTTAACTTTTAAAATGAGGAAAAAAATAGCGTCGCTAACCTCTTATGGTTTCTCTGTCGGAATGCGTCCACGACTCCTCTCAGATTCTTCTTGCAGTAACCAAGCCTTACTACAGACATCCCACTTCATGATGAGGACAAATATTTTTACAGCGATGAAAAACTAGGCATATAGAATAAAAAACCTGCCAGAAATACACCAGAAATCGCAGATTGCCAGCCCTGCAACATCAAGGTAGAATCGTCCCAGTTCCCCAACGGTCTCAAGAGTGCGACGCATGCTTTCAGCCCGCGTTCATGTGTGTGTCTTCTTACGTTAGAGGGGAAGTGGACGCACCCAGAGCTTTTGCCGCCTCAACTATATGAGTTTGCGTGCGTCCCGCATAGTGCACTCTTGTTTGTTCGGTAGGCAGTGAAGACAGCGGTGCCTGGGTTCTATGTGTGCGAATCCTCAGTGTGTGAGACGAGCCCTTTTGAGCCCTTCGCATACATTGAGCCCCTCCAAGCACCGATAACCGGGTGGTGGACGTAGCCACCTGGAGGTCCAGGGCTCGTTTTGTGGCCGTTCCAACGAAGGCATATATGCCATTCTCCGGTTGTGCTACGTAGGGAGGGTACAGAAAAAGGATTTTACTGGTTGCGAAGGCATGGGCGAGCCGTAGTGTGTCCTTGCAGCGTGAGCGACCGCGGATGTTGGATAAGCGGTGTACCATCTCTTCGACCTCTTCACTTATGTACTTGACTGACAGGCGCCTGACTACGCGATATGACAATCCGTTACAAAGATGTTCTTTTATGTATTGTTTTTATATTCGCGTTCAGGTCCCCTGAAATAATCTGGGGTGCTCTGTCGGCGGATTTCAGAGGTGCATTTGATCGTGGAGTCATGTCCATCTAGAATTCGGCCTCTTTAAAACACGATGTCTCAGTTTTTACATATTAGCAACTCTGTGAGAAAGTGAAATTCCTTCAAGGTACTGCGATATCGATCTGCTTCACATAGTTTCATAACTTCATGCCTATTGGTAAAGCGCAAAGGCATACTAGAGAGTACATAAATTACAAGACAGTAACAAGAAAGTACAGTACAGAAACAACAAAGTACAGTGTTACCACACCATTTGAAATTTTCCAAACGAAGGAAGTTTGATAATCCCCATAACACATCCGCCTTGCAAGATTCAACATCTTGGTTTGCAAATGCTTTGTGTAACCTTTTTCGGTTTTCATGTACTTGGCAGGCACTCAAGGGCTCCTGTTACGTATTTTTAAAAGCATGCTTGCTGTTTTCAATAATTCTCCTTCTTTTTGTGTTTGTTGATTTATAGGTCCAGTAAGATGCAGATGCTTACGTTTATACAGTGCGAAAATGGGGAGTTGGACACGCATCACTGGAACAAACTGCCAGGAAGAACTGGCAGCGGGAGTGTAATTTTGCGAAGGTAAGTCGTGCTTTCGGCTGCCATAGCATATGTCAAAGGCTGGATGACTTAACTATTAGACGTGGCTGTAAAGAGCGTGATACTGGTGGTGGCGGTGAGGAGGATTTACTCTTGCCTGGCACTGCAGGCATAGCAGCTGAGATCTCCAGGTCAGCTTTGGTCTGGTGAGGGGCAGCTTGTGTGCATAACAATAAAGCGGGAGGAGTAACATAAAAAAACAACTGCCGAAAACATTAAGTTGTGAGTGAAAAAAATGTCCAAATAAAACTGCTTTTTATTTCATGTTGTCGCTTGAAGGAGTATATCCGCATGATAATTGACTCCTCTTTTACTTAAAGACGCGCGCTGGATTTTCTCTTTTTCTATTATTCTGTTGCTAGGGGTAGCAAAGGCACTAACCAAAGGACTTTCGCTTTCGTCGACCAGGCAGTGTAAATGCGCACCGGAGTACTAACGCTTCCGGTTGATTTTGGGTAATAATGAGGGCTTAGCTAAGGGGTGTAAACATTGGCGTGCGAGTCAGATGTACGCTAACCAGAAAAGCAGAGTTTCAAAAGTATGCAGCGGCATGTGGGCACATTTGCTATATAGGTGTTTTAAAAGACCGGTGCTTTGAAAGTCCGTAACACTTTCAACGACTTTGGTGCTTTGGAAGACCGTAATAAAAATACAATTCGTAAAACAACAGCAATGAGTCAAATGTGTGTATCATGACCACGTCGCACTCTGTGAGGGTAAGCTTTCTTCTTTAAAGCAGCCATGGAGAAAAAACACAAGTTTAGTTCTTTCAAAAGATTGCCCGTTAGAAATACACTGCAACCACTTTCCCCGTAAACGTCGCTCAAATTAGATACATAATTAAGAAAAAAGGGAATGGCCATACGACACACTACATCATTTCCCGGAACAAAACCTATGATTTCATACCTGCCAGCTCTGCATTTGGCGGAGGGCGGCAAAAGCAAACGCAAATTAGGCAGAGCTTATAAGCTTGCCGAAATAGCTTTTTGCGCTTAAATTTAGGGCAAATTCTTTTGAATGCCGTAAGATTGGTCGGAGAAGCAGTGGAAATTACGAAAGAACATATAGAAGCACCGACGTGTACTGCTGTTGGTACTGCGCGCACTATGCTTGGTTTAGCTGCGCAGGACTGCGGGGGTTTGGGGTTGTCTCAGACGACACTGGCTTACTGACGCAAGCAACAGTGTCTTACGTGACTATATTTGTCGAGTGAGCACTATGTTGTACGAAACTACTATTTTCTCCCTGAACAAAAACAATCCTGGTTTAAATACAGTCAAAAACAAACCAAAGGAAGAAAACGGCTTGCCGCGGTAAGTTGGCGCCACCTACGTTCACTACTGGTAAACAAGGCTTCCCAATCGGCTGTAGAGCGGTCGGTTCCGGTGATGTCATTTCAGTCCACGAAAACGCCCAATTTAGCGGAAAATCAAAATTTCAACATAAAAATTTATTTCTCAGTGAATAAAGCATCGTTTGCATTAAGACAAGCGCTGGGGGCACTATAAAACGCGAAATCGTTCGAAGACCATAAACTTGTATTTTGTCTTCATGGCTCCTTTAAGGCATCTTGAAGCTAACTGGCACAGGCCACGCTTATTACATTAATATATCTCTGCGTCGGCTGCGCGTGAGGAAGGTTGCAAATAAACTTAAGGCGCCAAAACTATTGCAAGTGCAACAACTGCTGACGAGAGAGCGCTCGTCATCAATAATTTGAATGAGTCAAGGATATAAGGCGCGTTCGTCCCACTCTGTGTCGGCTTTGTCGCGCAGTGGGTAGAGCACCATGTACAGTGCTCACGGATTGAAACGCAAGAGTGCGAGCGCGTGGCCGCCGGCACATGTAGCGCCGCCCGTGGACGCCCGTGGAAGCGAGGTGTGGCATTGTGGTATACCACGAGGGTGAGAGCGGTTTGACCGTAGGCTTACTGCTTCCGGTTGCCAATGAGCGGGAATGTGGTTCCCCGAAGCGACATCGGCCCCCCATGGGGCACCTTGAGAAATCATGGTGACGGTACTGGCGATACCGCGGACCCCGAGCCCCCCAACATAAGCTGTGACCTACCGTGGTGATGTGTTTTTAAGGTGAAGGGTAGAAACCTCTAACGGTGGCGTCGGAGCCTTGGTCAAGCTCCGGCCGATGGGCTCCCTGCCTGTCTACCAGGCAGGGAGCTCCGGGACCTCTTTGACTACCAGGGTTAAGGTCAAGAAGAAGAAAGTACCCCCGTTCTCCCTGCTTTTTCCTATGCTATATGGATAATTCAAAACCCCCCCAAAAACGTGATCGGCCCCCGAAAAGGGGCCGCACCGAAGTCTCCTTTCCTCGCTTGACAGAGTTGACATTTCCAAAGCCATGACAATTTTCCCGCTTTCTAATAATGGAATCTCTTGACCAAGTCAAAGCCCGTCACTGGACAGTCTGTTTTTCTCATCTCCAGTTCCTTGAGGGGCATTGTAGGGAAATCCTACAAAGCCAAGAAACTCAGAACAGGGGAGAAATCCTGATCGAAATCAACAACAGGCAGCAATCTATCCAACTCTCCTCAAACAAACCCGCATGGTAGATACAGCCATAAAGATCACACCCCACCGCACGCTGAACAGTTCCGAGGGCTTCATCTCTGATCCTGACCTGATGAACGAAACAGAGACAGATCTGCTGGATGGCCTTCGAGATCAGGGCGTGACGGCAGTGCGAAGGATAATCATGCGTCCGAAATGACACCGAAATTCGTACAAAACACTTGATCTTGACATTTGACTGCTCAACGCTCCCCGAGTCGGTCAATGCAGGCTTTCATACGATGTCCAGTCCGACCGTACATACCAAACCCGCGCCGCTGCTTCAAGTGCCAGCGGTTCGGGCACGGTACCAACTCTTGCCGCGGCCAAAAACGACCAGTGCCAAATGCGCCGCCACAGGGACCACCCGACAGATAACTGCAACTCCACCACCTTCACTTGTGTTAACTGCGGGGGATCGCACGCGGCGTACTCCCGCAAATGTGAGAATTCCAACAAGAAAAGAAAATAATCAATGTCAAAGTAACAGAGAACATCACCTTCCCAGAGGCGCGGAAGAGGTTCGCCTCTTTCCCCTGGGGAGGTACGCCGACGCGGCTCGCCGGGGGGCGGAGCGGCGTCTGGTGTCCACAGGGACCCAGTTCAGCCAGTCTGACCTGGTCCCTCCTCCGCCCCCCCCTGGGGTGCCTCAGGCATCCCAATCCGTTGCCACGCCGCTTGCTGAGGCAGCAGCGGTTGTGGTGACAACCTCTTCTGTGGGGACCGGTGCCGCTGCCACCTCTGTCTCCCCATCCTCCAGTGCGTTGGAGGGTACCGAGGTGATGGACCCCACGGGCCCCGCATCGGCTCCCACCGCCACCGCACCGCCCGTGCCATTTTTGGCGTCCCCGACGCCCGCGGCGGTGGCGGCTCAAACGAAGGGCTCCCAAAGGGGGGCCAAGTCCAGAGGGCCCGGTCCGTCGGGCACCCCTCGGACATCTGACGACGAGATGAATGTCGGGCCGTTCCTGCCTGCAACGCAGCGCAAGGAGCGGCCTCCGACGCCCAAGCCAGCAGCAGATAGGCCCAAAAAGCCAAATCCTAGAGTAACAGCCCCGAAAGACACATGAACACACGTACACACAGACTTCAGTAGCTTCTAAATCTGCATAATGGGAAGAGAAAATATTACTCAGTGGAACCGTAGAGGCCTCATTAAAAATCTTGACGATGTCCATGAGATATTGCATTCGAACCAGCCAAGTGTGATGTGTCTTCAGGAGACGCATTTGAATCCCCAATCACACAAATTTCTTAAATAGGTACATGGTATTTAGAAAGGATAGGGTTGCGCTGCACACACTCTTCGGGCGGTGTAGCCATAATAGCCCGGAAATCCCTAGCATGCCACCCTATCGCTCTCAACACCCGTCCTTGAGGCTGTAGCAATACGCACAATAATTTTAATAGGTTGATAACGGTATGCTCAATTACATTCGTCCTGATTATGCACTTTCCAGCTCTGACTTCGAGGCGCTGGTCGACCAGCTGCCCGAACCGTACATCCTAACAGGCGACCTTAATGCACAAAACTCTCTTTGGGGGCTCCTCCAGAACGGATGCCCAAGGTCGCCTGATAGAGAAATTTCTACATCTTCAGGAGCATGCCTTTTCAACAAAAAGCAGCCTACATACCATAACTTAGGACATAATACATACTCACATCTCGACTTGGCTATTGGTTCTGCAATTCTCTTTCCATGTGTTGAATGGGGCGTGGGCACTGACCCATATGGTAGTGACCATTTCCCCACTTCCCTAACATATATAGGTAAAGGCCCATGCAGTTCCATCTTCCCATAACAGGTGTTAATGAATCAAAAGCAAACTGGAGTATAATTCACAGAAACATCTAAACTTACACCACACAACCATAGAACACCCCTACACGTGGAGGGAAGGCATCCCAACTCATCACGGCACACATCCGCGACGCTGCCGAGAAGTCCATTCCCCACGCCTCCAGCGCTCCGCGCAACCAAAGGAGGGCCGTGGTGGAATGAGGGACTGTAGGCGGGCGCGAGAGGCCCCAGAACAAGGCGTGGGGTTGTCCTTCGCCGGTACCCCACGTCATATAACCTCATTTCTGTTAAACGGGCAAGGCTTTTGGGAAGCGATGTGCGTCGTGAGGCGAAAAGGGAGAGTTGGCGCACCCTTCCTCACTTCCATCAACTCATACACTGACACGCGAAAAGTATGGACACGAATACGTAAACTAAAAGGACAACAGACACACAGCCTTGCCCCTGGTTAGTACAACAGGGGACACACTGGAAGACCAGGCTAACACACTCGCACAACACTTCCAACATGTGTCCAGTTCAGCGCACTATACCAACACTTTCATGAAACACAAAACATTCCTGTGAGAAGTCCTTACGAGACAGTAATAAGTCGACCTCATCTATAAACACCCCCTTCTCACTGCATGAGCTGATGATCGCACTTAGTACTTGTAAACCTTCAGCTCCATGGCGCAGACAACATTACATACACTATGATTCAACACTTGCACCACAGACACACTTGAAACCCTCCTTCATCTCTACAAACAAAATATTTCTTTCGGGGCACCTCCCAGGGTCATGGAGGGAGGCCTCGTAGTGGCCTTTCTGAAAGAAGGGAAGGACCCTTCCTCTCCCGCAAGTTATCGTCCCATCGCCCTCACAAGCTGCCTGTGTAAGCTGTTCGAGAAGATGATCAATAGGAGGACTCATGTACTTCTTAGAGTACAATGGTCTTCTCGACAGCTGCCAGGCTGGCTTCAGGGCTGGGAGATCCACCAATGATCAACTGGTTGCATTGGAAACATATAAAAGATGCCTTCATTCATAAGCAGTATTGTATACAGTCTTCTTCGATATGGAGAAGGCCTATGACACGGCCTGGCGGTACGGCATCTTGTGTGACCTCAAGTTGTTTGGTGTTTCCGGCAACATGCTGAACACGCTCAGTAGCTACATGTCGGAAAGGACCTTTCGAGTGAGGGTTGGCAGTGCCCTTAAGAATGTATACGTGCAGGAAAATGGCGTCCCTCAAGGCGGTGTCTTGAGCTGCACACTGTTTATTGTTAAGATGAACTCACTTCGGAAGGCATTGCCACCAACCATTTCCTGTTCTATATATGTAGATGACATTCAAATATCTTTTAAGTCCTGTAACTTTTCAGTTTGTGAACACCAAGTCCAGCTTGGGGTGAACCAACTTGCTGGCTGGGCGGACACAAACGGTTTTAAACTGAACCCTGGAAAGAGTACTTGTGTTGTGTTCCCCCGCAAGCGCGGGATTAAGGGAGACCCGGAGATCACCCTTCATCGCGCTTCTATCCCTGTAAAAAAGGAGCACAAGTTTTTAGGTGTCATATTTGATGAAAAACTAACGTTCATTCCACACATCAAACAACTTAAACATAAATGCCTGAAAACACTAAACATTCTCAAAGTCCTCTCCCACCAGTCCTATGGTGCAGACAAAGAACTCCTTCTTCGCGTTTTTACCGCCTTAGTCGGGTCTCGGCTAGACTACGGTAGTGTTGTGTATGGGTCGGCATCAAAAACAGCACTAAAAATGCTTGACCCAGTTCTCCATTTGGGCCTGCGCCTTGCGTGTGGTGCTTTCCGCACTAGCCCGGCCCAGAGTCTGTACGCTGAAAGTAACAAATGGTGCCTGGAACATCAACGAATGTACATAGATTTATTATATGCTTTTAAGGTCTCATCATTCAATAACCATCCTTTTAAAACCTGTCCTCAACGATACATCTACAACCCAGCTATTCTCAAATCGTCCATCTGTTTCCTTTGCCCTACTCCTGAGGGTGAGGGTGAGAGAGGAAGCTTCAGGTCTTTCCGTTGGGTTTTTAGATGTCTGTAGTACATCATCATGTTTCTGACGTTATACCACCATGGCAACTGCAGCCTGTTTGTTGTGATGTTTCTTTTATGAAATTAGATAAAAGCAGGGTTCCGAGAGCTGCGATTCTGCAGCATTTCTTGTCGCTTCAGGATAAATATAAATGTGCCGAATTCTATAGCGATGCTTCGAAAGCTTCAACTACAGTGTCGTGCGCCGCTCATGGTCCCAACTTTATTGCTTGCAGAACCATGAGTGTACACACCACTATTTTCTCTGCAGAAGCATATGGCATTTTACTCATCGTTCAGCACATTCTTAAAAAACAAATTCCTAAGTCCGTCATCTTCACAGACTCTTTGAGCGTTGTGCGTGCATTGTCTTCACACAGACCCAGGAAAAACCACATTGTCAATCTTGTCTTTAATTTCATAATGTCTATATATGCAAATAATTTTCAACTAATCCTGTGCTGGGTTCGGGCCATGCTGGAATCGCGGGGAATGAGACCGCAGATGAAATGGCCGCCACTGCTGCACTTGCAAACACAGTGGACATAACAACAATACCCTACACTGACCTCAAGCCACACATCCGACAACACCTTCGCAAAACATGGCAAGCCGACTGGAATACACAAACAACAAGTTACACATAAAGCCACACTTACATACACTAGACTCACACACAGGTACGAAGTTGCCCTAGCTAGTTACGGATAGGCCACACACACGCGACACACTCCCATCTGCTCACCGGATCTCCAAACCTGTGTAGCAGGGTGGGGAGGGCCTATCCGCACTTCACATCCTCATTACATGCCAAGAAAGAAAGAGAAAGAACTAGGACACATACATTCAACACTCTTCCAACGGATCTCCCACCCCCCTGTGTACTAAGCCTCTCACAACGCCTCTCGTCCTCTCACATCCTTATTACATGCAACTCATCCTCTCCTACAATTCACCCCCAGCTCACTTCCCTCAACTCTACAGACAACACATTCCACTACACCCAGCACTTTTTCTAGCGGATGATCCCGTGATTCCTGTGCAACGCACTTTAAGTTTCTCAGTGACATCAAGTTTTTACATCTCATTTCCTATCACGCGTAGTTTTTAAGCCTTATTTCATGCCACCCACCATCACAACCTGGCCCTTTACACCAGCCATCCTCACTGTCTTTTATTGATTTTACTTTTGTTCTTGCTTACTGATTTCAGTGTCTAAGTTCTCACCTCTCATATTTAACCACTGTTTTAGCGCTCTTTGCCCTAGTTGGCCTTGCGCCATTAACATCCAACCATCATTATCATCATCATCCGAAGCGACATCGGGGCGCTGTAAGCCTGGAGCGCTGGACCGGCGTTTGTGCGCCGACGGTAGTCGCCCGGCAGTGCGCGCAGCCAATTTCGTGACATCGTCTGGTCGCGCGCTGTTGTTACGCGGGCCCTTCCGATGCGGCTCAGATAATGCGCATGTAAGGGACGTTCACGCTCATCTGAACAAAACGAACGTCTTCTGAACGAAGGAACAGGAAACTTTATTCCAAACTAACAAAACGTCAAGACGCATTTGCAAGCACGTTCGTGCGTAGTACCTCGTCGGCACCCCTCTCGTGGCCACGACGGCAGCCGCACTGCTGCATGCGTCACTAACCTCCTGGAGGAGAGGTGTGTGATGGTGCTTGACTCACCGCCGCAAGGTGCGGACATGAACATTATTGAAAACGTCTGGGGGGAAATAAAAAAAGCCCTTTCTTGCCGTCAACCGCAACGGTGTTCCGCGGACGATCTGTGGGCGGCGGTGCACGCGCAATGGCAGAGGCTGGCGGCTTTCTCTACTTTTACCGCCAGCCTAGCCTGTACGACAGTCTGCCATGCAGAATGGTCGCCGTCACGGCCTCGAGAGGAGAACCGACGAAGCACTAATGCCCCGCACAACACGCGAACGTGACTGCAAATGCGTCTTGCCTTCTTGTTAGTTTACACCCTGGAATAAAGTTTGCTGTTCCTTCGTGCAGACGTTCGCTTTCTTCATATAAGCGTGACCGTGCCTTACATGCGCATTATCTGAGCCGTATCGGAAGGGCCCGCGGAACAAGAGCGCGCGAGCAGACGATGTCGCGAAATTGGCTGCGCGCACCGCCGGGCGACTACCGTCGGCCCACAAACGCGATCCAGCGCTCCGGGGTTACGGCGCCCCGCTGTCGCTGCGGGGAACCACACTACCGCTCATTGGCAACCGGAAGCAGTAAGCCTATGGTCAAACCGCTCTCACCGTCGCGGTATACCACAATGCAACACCTCGCTTCCACGGGCGTCCATGGGTGGCGCTGCATGTGCCGGCGGCCACGCGCTCGCAGTGTCGCGTTTCAATCCGTGAGCACTGCACATTGCGTTCCGCCCACAGGGTCGAGGGATCCAAACAAGGCGCCGGATAGTATTTTTTTTGTATATAGTGTAGGGGGAGGGGTGCGGACTACGACTACGGACGCCTACGGACGTCAACGCGGGTGACATCGTGAGTTACTGAAATGCTCTGCATTTAAAAGCATCGTGGCCTGTCGATCAACCTAGGTCGATACCGCTAGACCCGGCGACAGAAACATCCTTTGACTATGTTGCTGCATTTTCGTTTGAAGCCTGCCTTAACATGTGTCGCCTTGCTAACCACATCAGCAAGCCTGACATAGAACCATGCAAGAACTTGGCTGCCTGAAGCCTCCTTCTTTCCGGCGAATATTTTGTTCTCAGAGGGAACCAAAACCCATTCCTACTCTTTGCGGTACTTTACGTCTTGGGATAAATTAGACTTTTTTACTATCTAGATTCATCTCAAAGGGAAAAAGCAAGGGGAAATCGACCGCTTCTCTGCACTTTATTGGCCGCGAGAGCTGCCACTGGAGAGGCTGGCGCTGCGTTCGTTTCGACGTCACTTATAGGATCCTGTTCCTGCTTTGCTGTGGAGCTGGCTTGGAGCGCGTGACACTTCGTTTCGATGCAGCTTTGAATGATTTTTTTTGTTGATTCTGTGTGTTTGAAGTTACTTTTAGTGCGTGAAGCAGAATTTCACCTCCTGCTGACTTTATGAGACATCGACAGTGGTATGCTGCCGCATGAAAACAGAGTATAGTATTGGGCTAGTTGGTGATTCATCTTAACACTACAGCGCAGAAGAAACAGACTTAATCTGAGGCACACAGGACAAGTGCTGAAAACTTGAGCATGGGGGTGAGCGCGGACGTCTGCGACCGAATCCGGTGTAAACGTAAACTGCAGCTCGATTTCCGGAACAAGATTAAATGTTACGACCACGGCGGAGCTAAAATTCATAATTTCGCTCGTCACTCGCAAGAAATGGACAAAGCAGAAAATCACGAAACGTTTGCTGCACGCAGAAACGCTCCGCACACACGCTGGTCGTGCCTGCCTGTACGGCCTGTGAAGCGGCTCCAACCAACGCAGGCCGAGGCAGCAACACCTTGTCGTCATTTCTAAAATCGTTCTCTTCGTGAAACAGGAGTTCCACGTTCCCGAAAGTAGATGTAATGTATTCAAAAATTTTGCTACATATTTTCATCAGCGGTGATTTTCAAAGCGATGCTCAAATATGTGCGCCCATCAACGAAGACCGGCTGCGGATATTAGTCGTGGCACCGCTTATTCACAAGCGGTGCAGCGAGCGGCCGACGGATAGCGCTACCTGCGAGCAAGAATCGACAGAGACAGTGATAGGACTCTTGATCAACCATATCTTCCATGGCTATCACCGCGGAAACAAAGTTCCGCATGCATAGAAGAGGGTACAGTGTGGTGAAAAGTTGTGTTAGGGACTGTCATTTGTAATGATAGCGATATCGCCAATGAAATATCTCCCGCGACGGTAAGTTTAAAGTTCGCAATATCTCAAATTGGGCAACCGGAGCAACAGAAGCCGTCTTCCAGCGTGTTGCGTTTGGGTTCGCGAAATATATTAAGGTTCTCAAACGCTTAGTTCCCAAATTTTAATGCTCACTACTACCCCGCATCACTACTTCACAGCGTGTTTCGCCTCGTACACAGCCTCGCCTTCTTTGATCCCTCTTTATTTCTCGCACCTGATGATGATAGAGAAAGGCTGGTATATTGTGCACAGACAAAAGTAACCCCCATGTTGCAAATATAATTGCCCGCGGAGAGGTCTTATTACAAACTAAAAAAGACAGGTCCAAAACCTTTCGAACGCGTTGAAACGTGCATTCCTAAATTGAGAAGAAGTCGCAAAAAGTAAACATATCAGCCGTACAGAGTATGGTACGGATCGTTAATGAAGTCATGCAAAGCAATGGAGGGTAAATAGGCACTGCTAGACCAAATTGAAAGTGCTACCATGAGTTTTAAGCAAGTGCGGCAAAGCAATCCGCTCCCCGGTCTCGCGTAATCATTCATTAGTAGGCAAGTGTGGTGTACGCGCGGTCAAATCACAACTGGAGCGAGACGTTTCCGTTGCTCTTGCAAGGTCTATTGTATTGTTGCACTCTCATTCTTCTACACATGATGTCGAAGTTTTCATAATGAATTCCGAGGTACCTTTCTCGGTATTAGTCGCATCGTCCTCTCTGCCGTTACTTGGCTGTGTACAAGCTGCGGGCCGCGACTGTAGCAACCATCGAGACTCGGCAGTGCCGCCGGGAACACGCCAGTCGCTGTTTTCTCGCCTGAATTATTCACTGCGTAGTCCACTTTTTGTGTTTTTGCATAAAACCCACAAGGAAGAGGGCACACTGTCGCCATAACAATAGAACAAATTTAAAGTAGTTGCATTTAACGTGATGGCAGTCGGATGTGCAGAGCAGAGATTTGTCAGTGTTTCCCTTGTGTTATTCGTGTGAGTATCTTGTGTTTATGTTGCTTTTGGCAATTTTCGTACGTTTAGTTGGCTTGGCTTGGATTGGATTGGCTACACTGGCGAGGTTGACCAGTTTCGCGTAGCTTCTGGAGAGCCGTGCTACGCAAACGCGAGGATTGGAATGGATTGCAATGGATTGAATTGGCTTGGCTTTGGATTTGATTGTGCCGGATTGAATTTGGGTTTGGATTGGATTTGGATGGGTTGATAAGCAGCAGTAAGCATGATAATCAGCTGATCATAAACAATCAGGAAAGCTAAGAATAACCAGGTGAACCTTCGCTCACGCTACTTATATCCTGGCATAGAGCCGGTTGTCCATCGAAGCCTCTGGGTTACGGCGCGGCGAAGGGACCATGACAGGCTACACCGTAACGCTGTGGTGATATGTTTGGTTCCAGCGAGCTAGCTAGGACGACAAGGCGAGCGCCTAAAGTGCTCTGCACTTCAAACACATGTCGGATAAGCATAGGAAAGGAGATATAGCAGATGACCACATAACCCGCGTCCTCCAAGTGATGTCAATTCCCGGTGATGCCACGGTATGTCCTTGCGGCCAATGACTAACACTACAGTTTCTATGGTTGGACAAGCCCAAACCAAAATAAAACAAGCACGATCGTTGGCAGGAATTGAGTTTGGTACAGTTACAGTGTACTATATCTAGTACAAGAAAGATATCTTTTGCGTAAGAGCTAGATGAAAGAGAACAAGCACCACCCCGGACTAAACACCCCGACGGCAAGCCTCTGGCTACGCGAGAACGCCGTGGCTACGAAGTTACAAAAATCGGCCGACACGGTCCCCTGTGTCATGTGAGCCGATCGCCTCCAGGTATTTGCGCTGCTCCCACTTTGGACGCAGAACGGTCGGACGTTGGCGCTCTGAGATGACCAAGCGAACATACGTGGAGCTCTCAATGTAGACTCCCCGAACGCCGAGACGTTTCCACATCGCTCGAGAGCGCTCGAAAGCTATCCACGAAAATTTGTTGTTTGTGTGTTTTGGTTAAGCTGCAAAGAGGTTCAAAGTTTTCGTTCCGCCATCCAGTGTTCCCTGAAAGGAATACCAGTCGAGTCCGTCCGTGCGAATACCAAGGAGAAACAAGAAGCGAAAGCGAGCGTGCGCCTCGCGAGGAGTGCCCGGCATCATTCAGGCGTCCGCGTGGGCTTGCGCCACGTAAGCAGCACGCAACAAATACGAAGAAAATACCTAGCGCACGTGAGCTTGCGCTCCGTCAGGAATGACGGCGTCCGCCTGCTCGGCCTTAGAAAGCAACCTGCCCAGCGTTCGGGGTGTGATCTCTCGCGTGCTCTTCTTCTGGACAGTTCACGTGCGTTTTCGCTAGAAATCGCGAGCACGGACGCCCATTTGCGCTACAGACGCCGAGTTCGGAATGGCGGTTGCCGCGGGATCTAGCCCATGCTAACGTGCTCTACTTTGGAAGATATGTGAAAGCCTGAAGACAGAACGATCCAAGCCTGCCAGCGATGAAGAGTTTTCAACGGTATGTTGGCCATCTATGTGGGGGAAACAGCCTGGTCTCCGACGTAGGGATATGCTCTGCTGTTTCACTCGTGCAAGACGCGCCAATTTTTTCGAGGCCGGGGTTTGGGAGAAGAATACAGTATCCACTTCGACTGAAATTTGTGACGAGCTGTGATTTGCTAGACAGAGGGCAATGTCTTTTTTTGTAAATTGATTCGCATCTTTTTGCCGCCATTTCTTGTGGCTGAGAGAATGGTTTACATGAGTTAATGAACCTATAGCGTCCCACAAGTTCGCGCTGTGATGTCGCCGCTTGCATTCGGGGTGTGTACCGTACCGTTTTGTACTAGCTGCGAGGAGTGACCACAAAACTGCGCCAACAAGGCTGGAGATAGCGTCGAATGCGCTGAGGTGAGCCATATGACGAAACAGGAGAGTCGTTTAGTGCACGTTCGACCCGAAATAAACCGATGATAGAGAGCATGATGAAACACCGAAACTGAGAACCCTCACGATGCAAGCTACCGTAGGAGAAGGAGGGAAAACGTAAATTTATTGAGCGCAATAGTGAGTGGCTCTCTCAGTCCAGAGATCCGCGAGTCAGCGCTGCAGCCTGGGCGCCAGCGATTAGGTTTCCCTGGTCCTCGCACCGTGAGCTGTCGAGCTCGAGCTCCCACTGCTCAAGGAAAAAGGCAGTTCGGCTGTTTTGCGCGTGGGACATCCCCAGACTAGGCGGTAGGTGGTGTTCTTCCCGGGGCAAATAGGGCAGTTTTAGCGGTAAGTGGAGGTGGAGATGTAGTGGAGTATCGAGGCGTGGTAGTATGTGTTGGTCTGTAGCCGATACCAAATGCGAGCCGCCTGGTGCTGAGGGATGGGTGAGGAACAAGTATGAATGATGTAGTTGGTGATAACAATATACAATTTCTGTGTATTGGGAAGGGGCTGGGGATATATGGAGGGTGCGAAGAGGTCCTTTTTCGTCTATGAAAACGCCCTCAGTGTAAGTGCGTGGACAGACATGTGTGCCGCCTCGCTTCCCTCGAGGGAAGAATGGCCCGGCGTCCACAGAATCCGGATAGGGGGGATCCTAGTTTGAGGATAGAATCTTGAGCTCTGAAAGCAAGTTGCGGCCGATACATTAGTTGCTGGAAGGTGGTTGCGAGTCTGTATTGTCAATTAATGCGGAATTTTGGGCTAGTTTGTGTTAACTTAGAACCATTTTACCAGTTAAAAATGGAGAGGGATCTAAAAAGATGCGATGGTAAATAGCTTTGCGATGGTAAAATAGCTCTAAGCGATTGTCAAGTAGTTGGATTAAGCCCTGGTTGCTGCAACAGCGATGGCTGTCTCTTCAGCCGTCGTCGTGCGTGCGTGAAGAAGGGTGAGGATGGTAATGGTAGCCGATTTGCAGTGGACGACAACGAGTGCGTGAGCGGGACGGTATTTGTACGGAGTTATGTCCATATATCAGGTGCCCGATTTGTTGTGGCCTTCTCCTCTGGTCGGCTTACGCGGGCCTGTCTTCTGCCTTGATGGAAGAAAGGGAGTCTGTGATTGCGGATGGGAGACACGAATATATGGGTGCGGAGTAAGGGAGCGATACGCTGAGGATTGTCAAAAGGCGCAGGAGTGGTGTAGACCAGTTTGTGCAGTACCGTGTGGCCCGTCAGGGTAAGGGCAACGCGAGTGAGCTGCTAGGCCAGCTGCAATTCATTACTCACAACGGGCATTCTGAATACCTAATTGCAGAAGGCGGGCAGTAGGCGTAAGGTGGAGAGGCTAAGAGAGATTGTGTAGGATTGCTGGATAATGGCGTCTAATTTGGCATGTTCTTCTGGCTTGAAGTTGACGTATGAAGTGCCCTATGTGATGCGGCTAAGCAGCAGGTCTTAGACAAGACGGTCGGTATCCTGTTCTGTTAGGCCGTGGCGCTGAGTGCAGATTCTTCTGAGGAGATGTGTGAGCTGAGTGAGTGTGACATAAAGTTGTGGGAGAATAGCCGCCCCAGAGCGGTTTGCATGAGATATCACACCAAGTATACGGAGTGAGGGCACTTGGTGGACGGGCGTAGAAGATATGGTAACCGACGGTTCCAGGTGGGGTCTGGGGTCGCCCTCCGGTGCGGAATCGATGTACGATGAGTGCAAATTTATGTAGAGCACATATCAGGACACGCGACTGAAGGTACTTAAGTGTGAAATCGATGGCCGGTTGGAGATGGTCCTGTTTCCCTCCAGGGGATCCGGTGTTCACCCACAATATAGCACCGCCAGCACAGAAAGCGTGGTGAGGACAGGGGATGGCAGAACGTGGGGCTGGTAGTTAAAGAATGGCTATGGTAAATAGCAGAGGGGAGAACAGTAAACCTTGTGGTGTATTTGTGGCTGGAGTCTGGAAAGGGTCATATTCGAGGGGACCTATACGGAGGGTTGTGGTGCGGGGCTGAGGAAGGCCCTTATGGAGTTGTATGTGGCCTCCCCTTGTCGGTTGTTTGGAGGCTTTGGAGAATAGCCGCATGGGTGACATTGTCAAAGGCTCCTTGTACACCTAATGCAGGTGTGGAATGCAGGTGTGTTTTGCTTGAATGGTCAATAATTGGCTCTTTAGTTTGTGAAAGCACGTCTTGGACTGACAGGTGTGCCCGAAGCCCAAACTTGTTTTCAGGGGAAGCGTTATTGTCTTTCAGGAAGCGCGTGAATTGGAAGTGAACCAGGTTCGTGAAGAGTTTACCCAGTCATTATGTTCGGGAAAAAGGTCGAAGGTTGTCAACGGAGATGAATTTGTTGAGGGTGATGTCGGTGTGACGTCATTCAGGAAGCAGCGCACCGGGTACCCACTAATTGTTGAAAAGCGTCAGGAGATAGTTGAGGTTGTCTTCGTTAAGGTTTCGTAAGCTATTATTGATTATTTTGTTCTTTCCGGTGTTGGTATTGCGGGAGATTCGAGAGAGAGCCTGGTGCAATTCTTGAATCATGAAGGGGCCATCGATCGCAGGGTTCGCAGCACCCATGTAGTCATCAGATGGAGAGGGTGGCGGGGTTTGCGGTGGTCCGAGAATTTCATGCGTAAAATGTCTAGAAATGGGCAGGGGATGGGGTAGTCAAAAATCATACGCTGCATGTTGTGATTTGTGGCAGCTTTGGAAGGTTTTGAGCCCGGAAGGTGTCTCAGACTATGCCACGCAGGGTTTGTTTAGGCGTACCCTGCAGCTCGCCACAAAATGAGGGCCAGTTTTGAGTTTTTAGGGTTTGAGAATATTGCGCTGCTCGCTGGATGACTTCAGCTATGGGGTGCTTTAAGAGCGATCGTACTTGCGCGTCTTCCATCGGGCCTCCCACAGATGTGAGATGTGGGCATACACAGAGGGATTGTGTGCAGTGAGGGGAACAATTGTTGTGTGCTTCTGGACCGAGAACAGGAGCTACGACGTCCATTTTCAGAGATCGCTGATGTTATCAGGCATATGTGTCACCGCGATTCCGTGGCCAGTGTACCTTAGGTGTGTACCTGCTATTCAATTTGGTATAGTCGTATAGATACGTTGTGCCGCCGTTCACCGTCAGGTGATCCGGAGACTTGTCCTACCCCAGTTTTTTTAGTTACGTCGTTTAAAACTATTTCTACTCTGACCATATGCTCGCCGTATTTTTATAATAGAATATATGTTGTAAATAACTTAGCGACATATTTTTATAGCCCTACTTCTTGTAAAGAATGTAGCAACGACTAGTGCTATATGAATGGACCCGAGGGGATTCGATGGTGATACTGAGGCCATGGCAGAACAGGTCAGGACATTAGCACTGGCTGTGGTTTGAGGGTGCCTTTCCCTCTATCTCGAATTCCCTCAGGCAAACACTCCCTTGCCAGAGCCAGCGCTTGGCAGATCTAATTACTCACACGGTGGGCGCGATTGTGCGGTACCTTTGGGAGCATCTTAGTTTGCTCCTGAAGCAGCAAAAAACTTGTTGAAAGGGTAGAGTAAGTGGAACAAAAATCAAGTTGCGGAAAACTAGGTCAAATAACCGGATGAAGGACCGCCATTTGTGGAAGCGCAGCTCTAAAGTAAGCTTACGGAGGCGACGGAACCATTAACAGAGATTTCGCTAAAAAAGACAGGTTGCCTTAGCAAAAAATAAAACTAAAACATAAAAGCGTGTGAGCCGGAATCCCCATGATATGCTAAAGTGCAAAGAGGGTAAAAGAGATGAAAAGAAACTTTTTCTTTTGCATTCCAAGCAGGGCTTTGAGAACAGTAGGAAAAGGTCTGATGTCACCTCTGCTATTTAACTCCATCCGGATAAGAAATCCCAGGAGGATTTTTTTGGCAATCCAGCTGGATGTTTTACGTTGTAAAGCACCAAGAAGTGTCGTAATTATGCAATACAGATGCGGCAAAATATTTACAGCTACGTGACAACACCAAAGCCCAGTATAAAAAAGTTATAAAGCATACCATGAAGAAGACAAAGATAATTTGCACGAATCAGTCTTTTCACTTCTTTGTACCACAGTTTTTTTTTTTGCTGTTTCTGTGAGGTGCGATGATACTCTTTATACTCTTTATAGTCTTTATACTATTTATACTCTTTAAACTGTGATACTCTTTATAGGTATCACAAAAGCGTCAGAAATTCCTACCTTACCACATCAAAAAACTGAAGTCTATTTGCTGATCAACGTCCTGTTGTATTTGGTCTACGCACTTGTATACAGCAAGCACAGTACTGCGTGGTTAAGGAGAATGAGCAAGTAGCGGAAAGGATAGCAGGGCCAAACCAGCAACCAACCAATGCCCCCGTGCACGAAGGCGAAAGAAATCGGTTTGCCATGGTTCTGGCAGCAACAAAAAAGCACCTCACACATCGCAAGTGTAGGGGAGGGGAACCGGCACTTTTCTCTCACAAAAAATTATCTTGGTCGCTTGGTCAGTAGTCAACTGCTGGTGTAGCCTGATGACAAAAACTGAACTGCTCTCAAGATGGCAGCCTTCCGCTTTAAAAAACCCTTCAAGCTACATCTGGTCGCCATACTAATTGACACTGCAGCTAGTGCGGGGTGTTATTTGATTGAATCTCTTAGAATCTCTTACATAACACACCGAAATACAAATGCGGTCATTGTCTTCGTCGCGAGGGGATAGCGCAGCATGAGGCCAAATGACGTTGCCACCAACTTACTTATATTTCAACAGAGAAGCTTCGTGTGTACTACTTCGCTTGAACCGGAGCCTGGTGCTCGCTGAATTAACGTCGATAGCGCAAAAACTATACTATAAAAATGGTGGGAAATGTCCGAGGGAATTTTACTCAACACCCAAAAGCTTTGAAACACATGACAATTATAGAAGTGACGCTAAGTAGTAATACGCTGTCCATAAAATTTACCAACACCACTCAGCCGAGCTTTTAAGGATGCGACTTCTATAACCATATACAACTGAACGAACTTTTGGTAAATTCTAGGCGTTTTCGCACTGAAGAACTATGGCTATGACCAACTTTGGTTGGTTATCCATCCCTCTGTGTTATTCTTGAATTACGTTCGCACCTTGTTGTCTGCTTCTTCGTTGGTAATTTCCATCAAGGACTTACTTGAGGGAGCCAGAAATGTGACCGCGAAATTTGCTCACCGCGGTTCTAAATGTCCTAGCCACTGAGAAACAGCGATAAGCTTAGCTTTGAAAGCTACACCACCCTGCTCGGTAGAGGACGTCCCTGAAATCGGAAGTAAGCGAACTCCCGCTCCGAACTTTGTCAGCATACAAAATTCGGGAAAACTTCTCAATTGTCCCTCTTCTTTTCAACTTTGAGTCAAATTCTTTTCTTGCTTTCTCTCTGCCACTTTCTTAACCCCTTTGGTTTTGTTGGCAGGATAGAACCGACAAAGTCCTAACTGCATGCGCTCTGCTGCTGCTCTTTTATACTAATTCTTTGAGGTGAACCTGAACTGTATATCACGATGCCCGTTTCTTTATGGCAATTACTGTTAACATAAACATACTACACAAAATTGGAACGTAGATACTTAGAAAGAAGGAAGACATCCCCAATGGAGTTCGGAGTCATGCAGTCCATAGGAAGGGCTAATCAGTGGGGGTGAGAACGAGTTACCAGAGTGAATTGGTCAAGTTTTGAAGGCCGAAGCTTCTAAACGGTGGCGTTCCACACCCATACGTATAGCCTTTGCTGGAATTCTGCATTCGTAATGCCCGGCGTCCGTACTTGCTGATCCTCGACTGTTACTGTGAACAGAAAGATGACGACACAACCGGAACCGAAAAAAATACTTTGTCTAAAGTTGAAGATATCACATGAGAGCGATCTCGAGGCGCCGCAATTCTACGAACTGTCTCAATTTGTAGAAGTGAATGAAACTTTAAAATACATATTCAACGCATTTTTTTCCATTCCACAAAGTTTATTTCCTCATAATACTGAGTGATGCTAAAAGAACTGATGACCAGGCTCATTATACGGATGAATGAAATTATCAAATGAAGGACGAAGAACGTAACGTGTTGTATGAGTGGGTTGTCAGATTGTAGTTTTTATATTAGGTCATTTTTTACTCTAGTTGCTCAAAGCTTCAAGGGAAAGCATTCGTGAGACACTGACCTGTTGAATTTTATTTAATTCTTGCAGCGCACATCTACCATACGAATGGGCCGAATTGCGGTGAGTAGCAACGTATGCGATTTTTAAAGACTATAGTCTTTCTTGTAGGGCTACTTAAACCCAGAAACTTTGGTCTGTTTGTATGTCTGTATGCCTGTCTTTCTGTCTGCCCGTCTGTGTGTCTGTGAATCGATTCAGCCACCCGGCCAAAGCAAAACAATGCCTGCGCAATAGTCTTATATATTCACAGCTAAATCTACCCGTCTCTGTCCGGTGTAATGTTCATACTTGTCTACATTGTTGAAGAAGAACAAGAAATCACGCAAATATGAGACAACAAATCAATACAGAAGTGATATTTGCAGTGTTCCTTTATAAAAAAACCAAACATGCTTGACTTCTGTGAAATTAAATACTTCATCAACTGCAGAAAGAGAATTCACTTCGCCGTCGCCTGCTGTCGCCCGCGCCACTATAGCGTCTGGCGCCATTTTGCGAAATCAACCGGCAACAGTTACGCAAGGTTCCACTATAGGTTCCACGTTCTGCTTGCAACGCACGTGGAGTAGGGAAACGCGGTTCTATAAACGTTGAAGTAGGGCGCCTCGATTAACGTGCGTCTTCGTCGTACGGCAGCGTTCGCATAGAGACACCCGGTTTGGAGCAGTGGAACGCGGGAAATTTAAAATGATTTAAGCAAACCTTTGGCGTCTTTACATTGGGAGGAGCGCGACGCAAGAGGAACAACATGAGAGGTGAGCGGGAAAGCGAAGGGAGGCATTTACTTCGCAAAAGCCGATAGAGACTATCGTCATTTTGACGGCATTTGCAACAAAAGGAGCAGATACGCGGCCAATTTTCGTTCTTCTGAAGCGACTTGTGTCGCAGATTTATATCACGGCACTAAAAAAAATGAAACAATCTGATACCTCTACAAAAAGTATATTTGCGCCTACGGAAATAAATTCACCACTGCGGAATGAACATCGTGGCCACACTCCTTTTCATGAGAGCTTATGTGTTCGAGGGACATCATTCATCCTGAGACATCCTGAGAATTTGAATTCATCAGCTTTCTATCGCTGCCATCATTTCTCACTGTGTGCAGTTTCTGCCGCTAAAATTTCTAAATTTAGCACTACATAACGCCGCACTTATTGCCTTTATAATTAAAGCCGCATTCCTCCCGTTCATGTCGACGGCCTTCGAGCCTGTCAAAGAACTAACGGATCAAAAAAGGTTTGAAATATTTTGATAGGGGGGAAGAGCAGTAGATAATATATACAGTAGCGATTTTTATACCGGAAGAAAAGGGTAAAGGGAATGTGCTACAGGAGAAATGCGAGCGGGGGAGGCGTAATGCACCCAATTCTTCTTTGCTTGTACACTGCGGAAGTTTCATTATTTTGCTTCAAAAGAATTCGGTGCGGAAATAGATTATACTAAATCGGTGGGCATGCGAGTAGGGGTTACTCGTTTTGCAATGACGCTTATGACACTTATCCTAAAAAAAGGGATTTCTGCTGATCCGTAGGTTCTCTGCGTGGGGTAGTCATTGCCGTTGTCTGCATTTTTGAGCGCGTCAGGAAAATTGATTTCTGTGGTGTACTCTTGTGTACCTCTTTACGATACTAGGATAGGCCTGTTTGAATCATTCGATAACTGTGATTCGTCTGCCGCTGTACCATTTCAAGTAAGGTATACGTCATCAAAAAATACCTTTGTAACAACTCCTCGTCTTACCAGTCGATATAAAGTTTGGTTTCGAGATGGTACACGAATATATTAGCGTAGTTTTCTGCACACACAGTCCCCATTCCAGTGCCATTGACTTGTAGGTAATATTGGTTGTGGAATTAAGAGTGCTTAGGTCTAGCGTTCCCTTTCCAAAGGATTCAATCATTTGTGTGCTTGGACGGTCTATATGCATGCATGCTACTACTGAACCATTAGAATCGTTGCCCTACCCGTGAGGAGGATTCGTATACCGAGAACTCACATCTTGAGTTACAAGGAAGGCGCCTTCGGAAACTTTTGTGTTTCCGCTTTCCCGCAGAACTGGTAAGTACCACGTAGGTACGACGAATCTGTAGCTGGTATCTTCTTAAACATAAGGCCTATATAGCTTCATATTGGCGCCGTCCACGTACCTCTTCCGGATTCTATTGTACTTCCAGTGTTCTGCTTCTCAATAAGTTTAGCGACCATATAGAACCTTCAAGGCATTGCGTGTGTGGCAGTAAGTGCCTTTCAGAGCGTGTATTATCTCTCATATTGCAAAAAAAATTATGTAGTGCACCACTTATTGTTTTGATGATCGACAGTAAGATCTTTGTCATACCGTTGGTGCAAATATTCGATATAAGACTAACGGTAGCCCTTTGAATGTAATCTGATTTATTACTTGTCACATTGCCTCACCTATTAGGGCCGGGCTTACAACAAGTCGATAAACGATGAGGCCCTACTCACGTAGTTCCCTATATCCAGAAGCCTCGTGCGAGTTCCTTCAGTCTTTGTAGCTCTCGACCTATTATTAGCCATTTATTGAAGATTGTTTTTTGTTAAAAAGTACCTGTTCGTGCCCTCGGATACGGCATTGAGTAAGGGTGCTATAAAATGCACGAGTAAACGATCCGGCGTTTAAACAAATAATGCATGAAGGGTGCTAAAATAGGAACCAAAATAAGTAACAGGGAAATCAAAATAAATGTATAAATGATCATCACACATTATGACCAAAAAAAGATACAGTTGACGCACAGAGCAGTTACAAAGCTTTACAATATGTGTAACTAAAAGTAACAACACAATTGGGGATAAAGAACTGGACAGGGGATGACACCACTTGCAGGCAGTCTGAACAATTTGTTCACTTGGGTAAAAACAAACTAAAACGAAAGGCCAAAAATTAAACTGAAAAATGATTTACAAGCGCATTTGCGTGGCTCTATATATATTCCATATACATAAAACAACAAAGTGCTGAAACTTAATTTATCAGGCTAAATGCAAGTAATTTGTTGCGCTCGTAATCTGGCCGGTGTGACATCCTAAGTTATCGGAAAGATCATTCCACAATCTGATGATATACGGCGATGCGGATGCATTAGAAGAGTTTGTGTTACCATATGTGCGGTAGAAACTAAGCAGGTTGAGTGGTGTAAATGATAAATAGAAGGTTCGTTGTATAGAAATACTGGTGATTTTAGTGCTACTTACGTATTCATGGAAGAGGCATAAAAGAATGTTTTTGTGCCGAGTGGATATTGATTGGAGTGAATTATACTGTTTAAGCTGTGTTACTGTGCAGCAGAAATCATTGTTATCATAAATAAATGTTTGGAGCTGCCTCGACCATACCAGATAGATAGTTTTTGTGGGGACCAGATTGTAGAGGCAAACTCCAGTTGAGGGCACAGAAATGTTTCGTCATCCAGAATACGGAGGTTAGCGGGGGGTAGATTATATTTTACGGAGTAGGCGTCAAGTACACTTGTAGAACTTGCAATGATATTAGTAATGTGAGACGACTATGAAACGTGTTGTGTGAAGATTACGAACAAATATATTTATGTGGGCACATGCGAGAGCAATGCGTTATTTATATGGTGTGACAAGGAGGAGAGATCATGGTTACGTCTACATGAAAGAGTTTGACATTTGGTTGCCTTTATACCCTTTGCCATGTTTACACCATGTGATAATCACGTACATAATATTCTGTAGGGCACAATCATCATAAACGTATGATAGGTTTACAGATTGCAAATTCGTCGGCAAATATTCGTATGCGTCATCTAACGCCATGTGTGAAGCCATTAATATAGATAAGAAATAGCAGCGGAGCGAGCACGCTGCCCTGCGGCACACGTAACGTTACATCACACTTGGGAGACGAATTTTTTATAATGACAGTGATTTTTTGTAGGGGGTGAATGAACTTTCTAAGCCATAATATGGGTATTGACTCTAATTAAACGGCAAACAATTTAAAAATTAGACAAAACATTGTGAAAAGTCTCCAAGTAATGCTGCCTGTTTGAAGGGTATTATTCATGCTAGAGGGAAGGTCACTTGTTACCTTTCATTTGACCTACCTATCCTTATCCCTTGTTGTTTCAAAAAAAACTGGTTAAAGTCATGGACTTCACATGGGAAAGGGGATAACATGCAAAGTTTTCAGCACAACGATGTATGTGAGATCGAGTGATATTTTTGTAGTCGATGCATAGCTCCTGACTTTCCTTTTGGAAATGTAATTTTTGTAATAGCACTGATGGAAATTACGTTTTTTGCCAATAAAGCTGGCAATTTTGCAGTCATCGTCTGTTTTACGAGATGCTAAGCTTCTTTAAAAATATAGTACATAATTTTACTTGCAATAGAAGAGGTATCTTTGTAGTTTTTTATTGTAATATAAGCGCCGGTAAGCTGGCCATTATAACCTTGTTTATGAGGCATGCTGCACTTTCTGCAGTATTTTCGACGTGTTTCTTTTACTGGTAAAAATATTCTGACACGCTAAGCATAGTTCATTGGTCTTTCCGAGTAAACGTTGCGGCAAAAAACGTAATAAATGCAGAACAACACTAGATTTGAGAAAGATGTTTTTGATATTCATCGTGTCATTCTAGCGGATACACCACACCATCATTTCTCGGGCCCATGGAGAACCCCGGAAATTGGTTAGCCCACACAGGTGGGCCTTTAACACGTCATCCGAGATGATTAACGGCGGTGCCATTAAGACTGTTGCAGTAGTTGCTGCGTCAATCAGAGGGGAAGTAGATCGCCCCCATTTGCCTGCCATGTGGTCGGGGTGCGGGGGTCAAATTAGTGGAGGAGTGGTCACCCGTAGGCGAACCTGCCCCCGAATCCCACCTGCTCAGTCGCACGGACTGGAAAAATCCTATTCATGATGCACTCGGATACGTAAAATGTACCGGTCTACCGGTACGGTTGCGCAATGGCGACCTGCAGTCGTGAACTAGCCTCCAGAGCAGAGGAGTTCCACGAGCGCACGCAGGAGTGCTGAAGAAACTAGGACACTTGACACGGCAACTGTAAATGGCTGAGGTGGCCTGGGTCGCCAATGGGGCCCAGGGCCCAGTGCCACCACTTGAGAGCTCACACACGAGGAGGTTCATTGGGAATGGTCAAGCTGGTGGCCACCCCTAATATGCCGGATTGGAAGTTGTAGCCGTGATTACCGGCACCCCGAGATTTGGTGGTTGGCAATTTAGTGTAGTGAGGCAGTTCCACCGGAAAGTAAGGAAAGACTACGCTTTCCACTGCATGGCCGAAAGGCCGATGGCCAAATCAAACACGCTTTAAGCCGCCGGATCAATAGGTACCGGCATTACCTGCGGAGCACTACATAAGGCAGGGGTAGACGGGGATGGGAGTATGCGGCACCTCTTGGCAACTACTCTCCCCAGAGAATATGGTCGATGCTTCTGGTCCCACGGTGCAATTAGCATCAATATTGCAACATATTTCAAGTCAGATTTTCTTGGATTAGTTTTTAAGATCTAACCCAGGTCTCTTCAAAAATATTTTACTTCAGCAGAAGGTATACCAAAGCAGTGCCCACCTAAAGTATTAAATAGTTCTCCCAAGCATTGGTTGGGCGCAGGCGTTTAGCTTCCTGGTAAAGACATTTCGTCTGATTGCATAGCTGCCCAAGTTACTCAGTGAGATAAACCTCACCTAATGCCCATGAAATTACCGTTAATCTCTCACTTAAACCACGTTAAACCTAAATAATCAGCCAAACGATAGTGTTTATGTTCTCGCAAAGATTACAGACTTTTTTTTGGCTTTGTTTATATCAGCTATGCTGGGAAATTCTTGCGTTGAATTTGAGTGATACAAATGTTTCTTTGACAGCCGGAATTTCATTAACGTGTGCTGCCTGCCTCTCTTTGATGCATTTATGCTCGGCCATTGGGGTCTCGTTCGTCTCCACAAGTTCACGCATAGTTTTCAGAGGCGCACCTGCTCTACTCATCAGCTTGGGGTTTACCTCAACATCACTCCAAAGCACAGGAAGAAGGGTAGACAAGCAAGAGCACAAGTCACGCATGTACGACAATGTTCACTTCAGCGTATTAAGCTGTTTTATGGGCATGATACCGAAAACATACAGCAATATGGACACATTACTGCAGGAGCACATCTGAAATACCTAACCGATGATAACAGGGTACTTAATCCGCTCGTTCTGACTGCTAAGTAGAATTAAAGTGAAGGCCAAAATTTGTTATCTCGCGGGGATTCAGGTTTAGGTATTGGTGAGATCGCCGCCACCAGTTTCGGCACAAGGTGCGCCAAATAAGGCCACTTTGATTCTCTTCATTTTAGATCCGAGCACACGTGCCGGGAAGCCAAACGCAGGTAACCCAGTTCAAGGAAACCTGTAAGAGCAGGGGACGTAACCAGTGCATTCTGGATGCAATGTGCCCTTAGGCATTTCGGGTAAAGTCAACTTGAGCCTGTTCAGCACATTTACCTCGTAAGCACATGAACTAGTGTGTATATTTCGAGAAATGTTCGAGTTTAGAGATCGCAGAAAAGGCTGCAAAATAATCCGTTCTGCCTTTGATTCTTACCCGGCAGTTGCAATCATGGAAGAATTGGGTGAATTCGAATACTGCTACACAAAGGAAAAGCACAGTATTTTCGATTCAAAGTTCCCCTGCCCAACAGCAGATAGATTGTTGGATTTGGTGGATCTTTCGCAATGGAATGGAACCTACACGTGGAAGTGGGTACGACGCATCTTCCACACTGACCTGGAGTATTGGGTGGACCTGAAGAAGGAAGAGGTTAGGTAAGTGTACAGCCTGCCATTATGTATCTGCGCCAACACACACGCATGCACACGCAGATATATATATATATATATATATATATATATATATATATAGATATATATATAATAGGAAATGAGGGGCTCGTTGAAAATAACACAGAAATAAGGGTTGGCAGTCGAGAAAACCTCGGAAAGCAAAGGGGAGGATGTGGTAGATCATTGAAACAGATTAAGAATTTGGAAAGAAAGAACTTTCTTTCTTCTTCCAAATTCTTAATCTGTTTCAATGATCTACCACATCCTCCCCTTTGCTTTCCGAGGTTTTCTCGACTGCCAACCCTTATTTCTGTGTTATTTTCAACGAGCCACTCATTTCCTATTCTGATTCGCTACATGCATAGCGAGGGCCTCTGTTCTGGCAGTCTTGTTGCCAAAGGGAGCTTAAGAGGCTTCAAAGCTGGTCGACCACTCTGGACATGTCGTAGACACTCGAGTCACGACCCGGGGGTTAAAAAGAAGGTCCCCTTCACCCCGATTAGTCCGAATGGCGCTGGCTACCACCCCCAAGCACAGGAAACAAACATACCTAACATAAATACCCCAGAAAGTGAATGGGAAAATCGCCCCGCCGGTAGCGTAGTGGTTATCGCACCAGACCGGTATTCTGGAGGTCGTGGGTTCGGATCCCACCTGGCGGGCATTTTTCTTCACTTTCTTTCTTTCTTTCCCAAATTCTTAATCTGTTTCAATGATCTACCACATCCTCCCCTTTGCTTTCCGAGGTTTTTCTCGACTGCCAACCCTTATTTCTGTGTTATTTTCAACGAGCCCCTCATTTCCTATTCTGATTCGCTACATGCATAGCGAGGGCCTCTGTTCTGGCAGTCTTGTTGCCAAAGGGAGCTTAAGAGGGTTCAAAGCTGGTCGACCACTCTGGACATGTCGTAGACACTCGAGTCACGACCCGGGGGTTAAAAAGGAGGTCCCCTTCACCCCGATTAGTCCGAATGGCGCTGGCTACCACCCCCAAGCACAGGAAACAAACATACCTAACATAAATACCCCAGAAAGTGAATGGGAAAATCGCCCCGCCGGTAGCGTAGTGGTTATCGCACCAGACCGGTATTCTGGAGGTCGTGGGTTCGGATCCCACCTGGCGGGCATTTTTTTCTTCACTTTCTTTCTTTCTTTCCAAATTCTTAATCTGTTTCAATGATCTACCACATCCTCCCCTTTGCTTTCCGAGGTTTTCTCGACTGCCAACCCTTATTTCTGTGTTATTTTCAACGAGCCCCTCATTTCCTATTCTGATTCGCTACATGCATAGCGAGGGCCTCTGTTCTGGCAGTCTTGTTGCCAAAGGGAGCTTAAGAGGGTTCAAAGCTGGTCGACCACTCTGGACATGTCGTAGACACTCGAGTCACGACCCGGGGGTTAAAAAGAAGGTCCCCTTCACCCCGATTAGTCCGAATGGCGCTGGCTACCACCCCCAAGCACAGGAAACAAACATACCTAACATAATACCCCAGAAAGTGAATGGGAAAATCGCCCCGCCGGTAGCGTAGTGGTTATCGCACCAGACCGGTATTCTGGAGGTCGTGGGTTCGGATCCCACCTGGCGGGCATTTTTTCTTCACTTTCTTTCTTTCTTTCCAAATTCTTAATCTGTTTCAATGATCTACCACATCCTCCCCTTTGCTTTCCGAGGTTTCTCGACTGCCAACCCTTATTTCTGTGTATTTTCAACGAGCCCCTCATTTCCTATTCTGATTCGCTACATGCATAGCGAGGGCCTCTGTTCTGGCAGTCTTGTTGCCAAAGGGAGCTTAAGAGGGTTCAAAGCTGGTCGACCACTCTGGACATGTCGTAGACACTCGAGTCACGACCCGGGGGTTAAAAAGAAGGTCCCCTTCACCCCGATTAGTCCGAATGGCGCTGGCTACCACCCCCAAGCACAGGAAACAAACATACCTAACATAAATACCCCAGAAAGTGAATGGGAAAATCGCCCCGCCGGTAGCGTAGTGGTTATCGCACCAGACCGGTATTCTGGAGGTCGTGGGTCGGATCCCACCTGGCGGGCATTTTTCTTCACTTTCTTTCTTTCTTTCCAAATTCTTAATCTGTTTCATGATCTACCACATCCTCCCCTTTGCTTCCGAGGGTTTTCTCGACTGCCAACCCTTATTTCTGTGTTTATATATATATAGAATATAATATAATATTATATATATATATATCCTGTGAGCGTTTATTGGTGCCTTGACTCTGAAGAAGACTCATGGAATGAATTAATTGCCATTCGCTAGTGGAACCAATCTCTCACCTGTACATACCCATTATCATATCATTTCTGGATTATCATCATCGTCTGGGCTTGTTCTGCCGAGTCACTGAGTTCCCTGCGGGCCGAGTAAAGAGACGTGCCTTGGAATTACCGTTCCCTTGTTCCAGCCTGCTTTCCTCTTACAAGTGGTTGGAGGTTGCGTTCGACCCCGACCCTACCTGAACCGGCCGCACCCCTGGAGCTTCGTTCAGGACGCCTTGTGCTACCCCCCAACCCGCCCGATGGAGCGAGAAGGAGCGCAGAATGCCGCCGCTCCTGCCCCGGCATGGATGGTGACCTGCGCCAGCGGCGAACCTCCTTTCTTCGCTGGCCTCCGCGGTGACGACGTCGAGGAGTGGCTTGAGCAGTACAACCGCGTCAGCCAATTTAATGGGTGGAACGACACTTTTAAGCTACAGACCGTCAGGTTCTACTTGACGAAGGTTGCCGAGACGTGGTACCAAAACAACCACGGTGGCATATCTGATTGGGCCGACTTCACTGAGAAGCTGCGTCGGATTTTCGGCACGCCATCTGCTCGCTCCGATGAAGCAAAGCGTGCGCTTGAAGCCCGCTGGCAGCGCTCTGACGAGACGTACGTATCGTACATTGAGGACGTGCTTGCCCTTTGCCATCGGGTCAGCCCAGACATGTCGGAGGCTGACAAGGTTCGCCATATCCTCAAGGGCATCACAGAGTTTGCATTCAATGTACTTGCGCTGCAAAACCCATCCACCGTGAACGACATACGGACCACATGCCAGCGTCTTGATGAGCTTCAAGCAATGCGCCTCCAGCCAGCTCATGGACAAGCTCGTCTTCCTGCAGAACCAGACTTGCGGGTTTTTATGCGCAGCATAATCCGAGAGGAACTCCAGCTACAAGCTTCGCCCTGTGCTCATGGAGACCGCTGCTCCCAGCCTGCGACTAACTTGCGGGAGATTATCAAGGATGAATTGGCGTCGATAACGGGAAATCCACGCCATAGGCCCCCAGTTATTTTCGACGTGCCGTCTTACGCGGAAGCAGCTTCCCGAACGCCGGTCTCGAGCATGGAAATTTCTGTGCCTCCGTCCGTGCTCGGTAGAGTCGCAGCCGTCTCCTCACCGCCTCCGGCTCAGACTGGCTACACAAACTGGCGGCCGCGTCTGGATCTTCGGCCTAATGACCGCCCAGTGTGCTTCTACTGTGGTATTCGAGGCCATATCTCACGCTTCTGTCGACGGCGCCAGCGAGATGAGCAGCGAGGGTACGCTCCGTACGAACGCGACGTTCGCTACAACTACGGTCCTAGGGGACGTGCGTATCCACCTCGACAGCGCTCTCCGTCTCCTCAGGATTCGGGTGATCCTTCCCGCGGTTACCGTGATCAGACGAGACGCCGTTCGCCTACGCCTCCGCGCCGTTTTGTGTCACCTCTCCGCACCGTTGTGCGTGACCCTGGCAGCCAATCGGAAAACTAGGTGCTGCAGTTTATGGAGGGGAAACTGCATCGGTCGAACTACTCACAACTCCTCCAGAGCGCCCATCAAATATTTTGCCAGTAGTAGTGGAAGGTGTGTCTGTGCAAGCTTTAGTAGACACCGGGGCCAGTCTTTCTGTGATGCATTTGGATTTGTGTTCACGTTTACGAAAAGTGCGAACCCCATACACTGGCCCGGCACTATA
Source organism: Haemaphysalis longicornis (assembly GCA_013339765.2). NCBI lineage: Eukaryota > Metazoa > Arthropoda > Arachnida > Ixodida > Ixodidae > Haemaphysalis > Haemaphysalis longicornis. The sequence goes on from CM023453.1 coordinate 64,243,640, forward strand.
CAGCGCGAATGGACATCTTATAAAGCCTATTGGAACTTGTACAGCACGTGTTTTCATCGGAAATGATCGACACCATATTGAATTTGCGGTTCTACCAGAGTGTGCTCACGAACTAATTTTCGGTTGGGATTTTCTTTCGTCAGCTTCAGCCATTATCTCCTGTTCTCAACCAGCAATTCACATTACGAACACCGAACCTTCTGCTCCTAGTCCGCGACATCAGTTCTTGACTTTGCATGCTGACCACGTTCTGGCGCCCGGTCGGGAAGAGGTCCTGATGGTTTTCTCAAGCAGCATTTCTGACGGGGATGTGGTGGCCTCGCCGTCAAACCCGCTTGCTTCCTCGAGGAATTGCCATGTCGGCGTGCCTTCTCCGCTTTTCACGGGGACTTGCAGCTTTGGCCGTCATCAACACCACGGGTGAGCCCATTCTATTACCAAAAGGCATGACCATCGCTTCAGTGGTCGATGTCGCGCCCGCTTCTGTCGTCTCTAGCTCCCTAACGTCTTCAGGCATGTGCGGTCTCACTACTTCGGATGGTTTGTCAGCTCTTACCGCTACCATTAGCCCAGACCTGACAACCACACAGAAAGAAAAGTTGCTTCAGGTATTGAAGAAGCACATTGCATCTTTGATGTGAATTCATCCACGCTAAAACGAACGTCTGTGGCCGCACACCGGATTGAGGTCGATGGCTCGGCGGTTGTGCGACGTCGCCCCTACCGTGTCTCTACGCATGAGCGGAAGATCATAGAAGACCACGTGGCTGACATGCTCAAGCGTGATGTTATACGTCCATCATCGAGCCCGTGGTCATCGCCAGTCGTGCTAGTAGAGAAAAAGGACGGCTCAGTTCGCTTTTGTGTTGATTACCGTGCCCTCAATAAGATAACACGGAAAGACGTATATCCGATGCCACGCATCGATGACGCTCTCGACCGGCTTCAAGGAGCGGAGTTCTTCTCCAGCCTTGATTTACGCTCCGGTTATTGGCAAATCCCCATGCACGAAGATGACAAAGAAAAGACGGCCTTCGCCACTCCTGATGGGCTTTACGAATTCAATGTTATGCCTTTCGGGCTATGTAATGCGCCCGCGACATTTGAGCGCATGATTGATACCGTGCTCCGCGGCCTCAAATGGAAAACTTGCCTCTGCTACCTCGACGACATTGTTGTTTTTTCAACCACGTTTGAGCAACATCTCCAACGTCTCGACGAGGTACTGGCGTGTCTCTCAAATGCCGGACTCCAGATTAATACAAAAAAGTGCACATTCGCCAGTAAATCGATAAAGGTGTTAGGGCACATCGTGAGCAAAACCGGCATACAACCAGACCCTGCGAAGATTTCTGCAGTTCTAAATTTTCCGCGCCCGCTACAGCAAAAAGACCTTCGCAGCTTCCTCGGACTAGCATCGTACTTCCGCCGCTTCATACGAAATTTTGCAACAGTTGCTTCTCCTCTCAATAACCTCTTGCGTTCTGGCACAGCTTTTGTTTGGAGTGAAGATTGCGAACGGGCTTTTCAAGCTCTGAAAAACGCACTCAACGTCGAGCCCTGTGCTTTGCCACTTCGATGACGCTGCCCCAACGGTTCTACACACGGACGCCAGTGGTCAGGGCATCGGTGCAGTCCTGTTGCAACTCGATTCGTGCAAGACGGAGCGAGAGGTTGCCTATGCTAGCCGCACACTGACGTCGGCAGAACAAAACTATACAATCACGGAGCAGGAATGCCTTGCTGTTGTGTGGGCCATCCAGAAGTTCCGCCCTTACTTGTACGGTCGACATTTCAATGTCGTCACTGACCATCACGCATTATGTTGGTTGTCGACGTTGAAGAACCTCTCCGGCCGCCTCGGCCGTTGGGTTCTCCGTCTACAGCAGTATCATTTTACCATCACGTATAAGTCCGGGAAAAAGCATTTAGATGCAGATGCCCTCTCACGCTGTCCCTTATCGCAATCGGCCGTCTGCTTCTCGCCGGCAAGCAGGCCTGCTTTACCCATGGCGCCCATTGCTTACTCCACGGTTGATGACATCAGTCTCCCGGCCAAACAGCGCGACGATACTTTTTGTCGCAGAATAATCGATCGGATAGACGGTTCCGCGCGACCTCCCAACAGCCGGTTACGTCGCCAACTCCAGAAGTTTCGGCTTGAAAACGGAGTTCTGCACCGTTACAGCCACCACCCTACAGGGGCCAGGTGGGTCCCTGTCCTACCTCGGGAGCTACGCGCAACTGTGTTAGAGGCATTTCACGATGATCCGACAGCAGGACATCTCGGGTTTGACAAAACCTACGATCGCATTCGTTGTCGCTTCTTTTGGCCTGGGATGTCGACATGCGTGGCAAAGTACATTTCTTCATGCACCAAATGCCAGCACCGAAAACGCACTACGACTCCGCCAGCCGGGTTGCTACAACCGGCACCTTGTCCTTCGGCGCCCTTCGAAGCTGTGGGCAATTGACCTGTACGGCCCGCTTCCCAGCACACCAACGGCTATCGCTGGATAGTGACTGCTGTCGACCATCTAACCAGGTACGCCGAGACGGCTCCTCTACGATCTGGCTGCGCCCAAGAAATCGCTGACTTTCTGCTGCAGAATATCATCTTGCGCCACGGTGCACCCCGCGTCCTTTTAAGCGACCGCGGCAAGGCCTTCTTGTCCCGAATTGTGGCTGAAGTGCTTCAAGCGGCAGATACGATTCATAAAACAACCAGCAGCTATCATCCTCAGACGAACGGCCTCACTGAACGCTTTCACCGGACTCTCTCTTGATATGCTCCTCTATGTATATCAAACCAGACCACACCAACTGGGACCAAATTCTTCCGTTTGTAACCTTGCCTACAACACAGCAATTCAGCGCACCACTAGCTACTCACCATTTTCTTGGTTTTTGGCCGTTCCCCTTCCTTCTTTATTGACACTGCTTTCTTATCTGCACCGGTCTCTCCCGTTACCCCGTTTTCTGACCAGTTCATCTCCCGGGTTAACCACTGTCGACACCTAGCCCGCATCCACACTGAAGCAACGCAGCAGGAACGAAAAGCTCATTACGATGCTCAGCACCGCAACATCGAGTTTCATCCCGGTGAAGAGGTGCTTTTGTGGACCCCGATACGATCGCCGGCCTGTGCGAGAAGTTTCTGAGCCGCTATATTGGTCCATACACCGTCATTGAACAAACTTCACCTGTCAACTATAGAGTGTCTCCTGCAGTTGCCTCCAACGACCGTCGCAGACGTGGAAGTGAAGTCGTCCATGTTTCTCGTATGAAGCGTTTTACCCAGCGTGCGCCTTAGCTACAAGCGTCCAGGCGGCCGCTTCCCAGTGAGGGGGGGAAAGTGTGAGCGTTTATTGGTGCCTTGACTCATGAAGAAGACTCATGGAATGAATTAATTGCCATTCGCTAGTGGCACCAATCTCTCACCTGTACATACCCATTATCATCATCGTTTCTGGATTATCATCATCGTCTGGGCTTGTTCTGCCGAGTCACTGAGTTCCCTGCGGGCCGAGTAAAGAGACGTGCCTTGGAATTACCGTTCCCTTGTTCCAGCCTGCTTTCCTCTTACAATATATATATATATATATATATAGAGAGAGAGAGAGAGAGAAAGAGAAAAAAAAATTTACAAAGCGCGCAGAAATAGTACACGTAAAGCGTCGGATACACAGCACAGCAAGAACAATAACAAAGAATGTTTACTTACGTAGCGGTACCGGGACTTGCCTTCATCAGAGTACAGTACCATCATTTTGCTGTCAATAACATTTGGAACACATTTCTTGTATAGATTTGCAGAAAACTGTGAGAAGGATCAGGAGAGGTTTCGAAAACGGAGAGTATGCATGCAGTCAGGCTAAGTCATTTTACAAGAACAACAACAACAAAAAAAAGAGAGAAAGGAGAGAGGTAGATGACAGACTAAGGGGTCGTATTTCCCAAGGCAGTGGTGAAGGTTGCTCCACGACCGGGCAACGTGCCTGGCATTAGCTGCAAATGCGGAAGACTGAACAAGCGCGGTCTCAAACATTCTTTCTTATTGTTCTTGCTGTATATCCGACTCTCTACGTGATACTATATAGATATATATTATATATCATTACAAAGAGATATATATATATATAATATATATATATATATAGATATCAATATATAGATTATTATCTACTATATATATATAGTATATTATATCTCCACAGATATTATATCTAAGGGTTGGCAGCCAATAAGACGTACGAAAGCAAAGGGAAGAATGTGGTAGGTCTTTGAAACATGAATTTGGAAAGACAGTAAGTGGTGAAAAAATTGCCGCTGGGTGCGATCCGAACCCACGACCTCCAGAAACGCGTGTATTGCGATGAGCACTGCACTACCGGTTGGGCTGTTCCCCTTCACTTTATCGGGTATTTATGTTAACCTATTATCTTTCATGTTCTTTGGGGTGGTAGCCAGCGCCACTCGGACTACTTGCGGAGAAGGGGGCCTTCTTTTTATCCCCCGGGCCATGTCTAGGATATTTGAAGACTTGTCGAACAGCGTTGAACCCTCTTAACCTACGTTTGCCACTAAGACTGCCAGAATGGAGGCCCTCGCTATGCATCTAGCAAATCAGAAAGGGAAGATGAGGAGCCTGGAAAGGGCTGGACTCCCACCGAAACGTCGTAATAAAGGTTGTTATGTTTTTCTTGGTGATTTTAATTTAATATACATATGTCACGCGTCACCTCGGTAGAAGAATGGGCTCCGGACACAAAGGGATCAAGCTGAGATGATACTTTAAGGTTTGCAAAGGTATTGCGAACGTAAAACAAAAGGACAATAAAAGTGATGGAAATACCCCTCATACAGAAAAAACCCTAAATAGCTTTCAGTTCATAACTACAACAGAGTCCTCGCGCTCTATCTACATGTTCTTCAAGGCCATTTCCCTACCGCACTTTTTGTTGTTGCGTCGTCCTGGAACCTTGAAGCAGTCGGGTGTCCGTTGTCGCTGGGGCGGTTCCCTGAGCGCAGCGCCGTGAAGATGGTGACGGGGCCAGTGGGACGAAGCCGCTGGTGCGTGTGTGCCCGTGCACGCCGGTGCTGAAGCCAGCGGAGCGGAGCCGCCGTTGCCCAGGAGCACCCGCGTCAAATGCTTGAGGAGGCCAACGGGGCAGTGCCGCTGGTGCCTTGCGGGTTCCCAGACCTCGGGTCCCGCCTCCTTCGGTCGCCTCGAACCACGATCTCCTCGTCCACCCGCTCGTCGTCTTTCTTCTCATTTTTTTCTCCCTTTCCTCCACCAGCTTCCAGAAATTTCTCGCTTCTTATCCCTTCTTCGTCGTCGTCTCCGCCGTCTTCGCACCTTGACTCCTGACAACATATAAATAGCATAAGTAAAAAGTCGGATACATAGCAAGAACAATAGCAACGAAGGTTTACTGCCGTAGCGGCAATGGGACTTGCCTTCATCAGAGTACATTTACTCGATTTTGCTGTCACAAGCATTTGGAACACATTTATTACACTGGTCTGAGAAAAACACTGAGAAAGGAATATATTTTGGAAACGGACATGATGCATACAGTCGGGATCATCCCGTGGTACAACAACAGCAACAAAATAAAAGAAAAATGAAAGGAGAGAGAAACAGAAAGGGGTTGTATTACCAAGGCAGCTCTCAAGATTGCACTACGACGGGGCAACGCACGTGGCGTGGGCGGCAATTCCGGACAGTGCGTAAGTGTGGAAAATCGCGGTTTGAAAAAGGAAAAAGTATACCATGAGGTATTGAGTGGGTGGGGAGACGGCTTCGGGCAGATTCATACAGGCATGCCCGAAAATTGTATGTTAGGTGTGTACCGCATTAATGGAAACATTAGGCCCGGTTCACAAAAGAGCATTGCCACAGACCTAGCAACCGCACAGGGAATAGCTAGGGTTCATAGACAACAAAGTGTTAAATGTTTCTAAGAGGTGGGGGCAACACCGCCTCATTCCCGAAGACAAATTGCATCGTTGAGCCGCATTAGTTTAATAAAACCTCTGCATCTGGAGATTTTCTGCGAATTCTGATGGGAAACTCACGGTAGGAATTATGAACAATGTGATAAAAATTATAGGGTCGCCAATTTTATTCGAGAGGTAAAGCTCGTTAGTTTTCCTTAACTTTTATTATAACGAAGCTTCCCACACCCAAACCTACAAATAAGATAACATTCCCGAACGTCGTCGTCGTAGTGGGTTTTGAAACAGATTTTAAATTGTTGCTTTAACATGTTCAAATGCATGACCTGGACCGTTCACATGTCTTGAAAGGGGCAAATAAGGATTACTTTTTGCATGAGAGCAGTGATTATTCAACCGTATTCGAAAGGGGGTTTCAGTTTTTCCGACGTATAGTTGCCTGCAAACAGTGCACTCTAAAAGTATACGACATTATCAGAGTCAAATTTAAAGTAACCTTTTTTTATTTACGTAGTAGTCTGAAGCCGTGCTGGTGGCACGCTGTGCTGTGGTCATGTTTTTGCATACTTTGCATAGAGGTATATAACAGGGCATGCAACCAGTAGTTCCCGGTCGACTGATACGAGATTTAGTAAGAATGTCGCCTAAATTCTTTTTACGCCGCGAGACAACGCGTGGTGGTTGGGGAAATATGCTTGTTAAGCGTACACTTTAAATAAGAATATTGTGATGTTTTCTTCTAATTATCTCTGCCTCATGATTGGTACCCGAAGTCACAACTTGGTCTCAGTAGATATATTCACTTAGCACTTTTACTGCCTCGCCACCTATCTTAAATCGCTGTGCTGAGCCAACCATGAGGCAGAGATAATTAGAAGGATAAAACTGGGGTGAAGTGCATTCGGCAGGCATTCTCAGATAATAAATGGCAGCCTACCCTTGTCCCTGAAGAAGAAAGTGCATGAAAGCTGCATCTTACCGGTACTCACCTACGGGGCAGAAACGTGGAGGCTTACTAAGAGGGTTCAACCAAAATTGAAGACGACTCAGCGAACATTAGAATGGGAGATGAATGGTGTAACATTAAGGGAGCAGAAGAGAGCGGAGTGGATCAGGGAACAAACGCGTGTTAAGGACATATTAGCATAAACTAAGAAGAAGAAATGAAGGTGGGCAGGGAATGTAATGCGGAGGCAAGATAACCGTTGGTAATTAAGGTTAACAGAGTGGACCCCTAAAGAAGGCACGCTTGATGGAGGGCGGCAGACAGATGGGCAGATGAGATCAAGAAGTTTGCGGTTATAATTTGGTCGCAGTTAGCACAGGACCTGGGTATTTGGAGAATAAAGGGAGAGGCCTTTGGTCTGCAGTGGACAAAGATAGGCTGGGGATGATGATGATGATCATGATGTTTTCTTAGTACGTTTGACACTTTTGGAGCAGAAGCTGAGTGGGCTCAAACTAAGTTTGCTTGCGGATTACCGTTTGGGGCTTTTTCTTAAAGATTACGTTACGGTCTAATTGGTTGGCTCGTACAATAGCATCATCGATAAATTTTTCCGGGTACTTTTATTCAGGGGGGTGGTCTTAAGTTCTCGACAGTTTGAGCCATAGTCGGTTTGGGTTGTGCAAATTCTAAAACGTTGGGTTTGGCTCTAAGGTATTGCTTTCTTGCAGTGTCTGACATGGCTACTTTGGAAGTACAAATACCGCCTCGTGTCTGTCCGGTTTTCTATACGGGTTAGTTTGAAGCCGACCTTGGGCAGTAGTAACAGTAACGTCCAGAAAGTTTACACTGTGTTCCCAGAATGAAGGAGCAAGGAAATTCTAGGATGGGCTCGGTTAAATGCCTCAATAAAGGCGACGGGCTCCGCGTTTCCGTGCTGCCAGACGATGAATATGTCGTCAATATACCTTTCATAGTACTTGTGGCTTTAAATATTGAGCGCCAAGAAAGTTTGACTCGAGGTGAGCCATAAAGATATTGACGTAGTTATGTCCGATTCGAGTTCCAGTGACGTTCCGCTGACTTGCATGTAATAAACCTCGGCAAACTCAAAATTGTTAAATAAAGAAAACACATATGGGAAGTTTGGAGAGTAGAAGAATCGATAGCTTTGTCGCGCGACGACTGCTCGTACGCAAGCATACAGCGGGGATGTCAACTTCATGGGGGATGTTAGTGTACACTGATGCAGCATCGAGGGTGACTAGAAGGCAGGTATCAGAAATTTCAAGTTTTGAGATGTCTGAGAGAAAATCATTGGTTTCCCTAATAAAGGAGCAAAAGCTGGGCAGAATGTAGCAAATGTGATCATCGACATAGCTCGAGAGGTTTTCGGTAACAGTGCCAATGCCAGAAACAATGGTGCGCCCTGGGTTGTTCACCTTGTGAATCTTAGGGAGAAGATAGAAATTACCGGTTACTGGGCGCAAAGGGAACGTGTCTGCGGAGTACTGTGCCTGCAGAATGGAAAAGAGCCAAAGTTACAGCACTTCTAAAATCTGAAAAGCAACCAACACGGTACGACTCTTTCTGTTCCATAGCCCTACTTACCTGCATTGGGAAAATCACGAAAAAATGATCTTTAAAAGAATGAATTGGTACAAGAAAAACACGAATCTTTATCCACCGGAAATGAATGGGTTTCGGAAATCCGGTCTGCTATCGACAACATTCTTGCTCTCGTGGAGTCCCTAGAAGAAGGATTACATCACGGAGATCTACCAACAGTGGTTTATCTAGTCGGCGCTTGATTCGGTCTTTCATAAAGTCATTCTAGAGTTCCTTGCTGCTCTTTGACTTGGTGGGAGGCTGTATGCATAAATATCCAGCTACTTGGAAGGACGAGAGCTTTTTATGAACACACTGGAAGGTCCTACGTCATATTACAGTACAAAGAAATCGGTACCTCAAGGAGCGGTTTTAAGTCCTCTGTTATTTAACATTACACTAATCGACCTAAGCGTGTGCTTCTTCCTCGCGTAAAGGTCACAAGTTACGCCGACATCTGCATTAGTAGTGCTGCATGGTCATGTCCAAATACACAACCGAGGCTACAGAAAGCTCCAAAAAACATCTCTGAATACCTTGCACCGAAGGGCCTCCGCTCTCACCCGAGAAGAGCGTTGTTATGGCATTCACCCGCAAGCGGATGACTCAGTAGCCATTAATCCTTGGGGTCCGTTGCCTGCCTTATGTGCGCACTCAAAGATACCTCGGGATAACCATGGATCGAAACTTCTCCTGGGCCCCTGAGGTTCGAAGACTACGTACTCGCATTTCCGCGGTGCCGCAATCATTGGTTACCTTGCAGGAAGTCAATAGGGCAGTGACAGTCGATCGATGGTGCATCTCTCCAAGGCTTATGTTGATGGCTTGCTGCGTTACAGCCTGCCTGTTTTGCAGCGGCTGTCGAGCCGAAGCAAAAAAAAAATAATTGTCTGCGCACCTGCTTTGGCCTTCCTAGGGGCTCTTCCTGCGCTGGTACCGTTGCGGAGGCCGAATGCTTGCCCTTAGATGTTCTTCGGCTACAGAAGACATTCCGAATATACCTTCGGAATCGATTGCACAGATCAAACAATCTTTTGACCCGTGTTGTACAGCGCAACGAAAGCTCCAGCTTTGCAGAGATGATAAACTCTATTAACATATCTGTACCTTCCCAAGCGCAACCAACCATGCCGTCTGATTCCCCCCTCGTGGACTCTGTCACCGGTGTGCATAAAACTGAACATACCTGGTGTCACCTTAAAGCAAACACTCCCTCAATTCTGCCTCCTTCAACTCGTGCTCGCCCACATCAGTGGCTGTTATTCACACATGGCCGACATTTGTGCGGACGGTTCATCTACACCTCACAGTAGTGCATCGGGCGTCTACGTTTCGTCTACCGGCCAAGCGCTGTCCTAGCACCTTGAACGTGCAACTTCATCCACGTCGGCCGAGCTTCATGCAATCAAGCAAGCCGTGGGCTACATTCGTCGTCAGCCATGAGCAGAATGGGCTATATTCATGGATTCTAAGACAGCGCTGCAAGCCCTATGGCACGCCAGTTGCTTCAGCCTTCACGACCATGTATCCTGCGACATCACCTACCTGCACCATCTAGCCTACGTCGCTGGTCATCGTGTGACCTTGCAATGGATACGCGCACATTGTGGCATTCTCGGCAACGAGAAAGCAGACAAGGCGGCTCGCAGAGGGCTACAGCTTCGCAATGTAAGAAACATTTTCTTTACAAAGCACGAGGCTGCAGCGCTAGCGAAGCAGCTTGCCTTAGAGGAACGAAACTGCCTCTGGTCCTTTTGCAAAACTCACCACACTTTTCTGCATAATATAGACTCTGAACTGAGACTGAGGCTCCCAGAGCGAATCCCACGTCGACTTGAGACGCTCTACCATCGACTGCGCCTCAACGCAGCACTTACGAACTTCTACCGACATCGCGTCGGCCAAATCCCAAACCCTTATTATGATAACTGTGGTTTGCCAGAAACTGCTGAACACGTTTTATTAGAGTGTCCGGCGTACAACCAGGAAAGTAGCAACCTCGCCAAGAAGGTCGAGTACCTCAACAACGGACTTTAATCATTGAAAGCTCTTCTTGGACCATGGTCATCTGCATCATCACAGCGAAAAGTGTTAGATGCACTGTTTGATTACTTACACGACATCGGCGTCGCAGACACACTGTAGAACTCTACATCATCATCCTGTGATACCACCTGGACGCTTACGTGAGCCACGGAACACTCGATGTTGCCTTCTTTTTTACCTCTTCCTTTTTTTCTCCTCTCTTTTACCCTGCTTCCTTTAGGGTCTTTACTCCCTCCACTCTATCGCCGCAGAGTAGCATGTAGGCGAATACATGTCTGCAGACCTCTCTGCTTTCTTCTGTTACATAGATCTCTCTCTCTCTCTCTCTCTTAACGGGATCAGAAAACTATCCGTCGTTTCATTGATTGATTTATTTTTAACAAGTTCAGCAAGTTTACCTTTGATGATTTGCTTATAGTCTTCATTGGGATCATTGGATAGCCCTTTGTAGAACGTCGATACCCATAGTTGCTTATTGGCCTCATTAACGTAGTCAGTTTTGTCAGGGATTACAATGGCGCTTCCCTTATCGGCAGGTGTAACAATCATGTCGGGGCAGCTTTCGGGATTCTCTAGGGCTTTTGTTTCGGTGGTAGTCATGCTATGGTGAAAAGAAATTTGTGCTTGGTATGCTTTTCGCACATCGCGTTGGATAGCTTTGATGTACATGTCGAGGCAACTATCAAGCTCTGTGTGAGGGGTCTAGTGCTTATAGCTAGGTAGGGTGCGGCGGGCTTCTTCCGCCGCACGGTGATTGTATAAGTATTCTCGGAGCCTCATGTTTCTGCGAAATTATCTAAGTTTTCAAAAAGTTGAAATTTATGAATACCTCCAGTAGCCGAGCAAAAGTTTAGGCCCCTTTCACAAGACGTTCATCTGAACTGGGACGAGGGTTATACTTCAAAGGTTCATTACATTCGCCATAAGATTTTCTTTTGTGACGGCAGACGAGGGAAAATTATGCGTACTGGTGTTTAAGTGAACTGGTTGGGGCGCAGTAGTCCAAGCATTTATTACAGTCGTGGTGACATTATCGGTTGTGTTGCCACAGTGGAGACAGTTACTAGTGCAGGAGCCTGTTAGATTCTTACGCGTGTGGCCAGTGTTAGAGATCTTATATCGGTAAAATTTTCAGGATTTTGTTCTGGGTATGCCTGAGGCCTTCTTGGATTCGTAGGTGCTCAAAAGTGCAACTCACGTTTGCATAGTTCCTGACTTAGTAGTTCCTTTTACTTTCGGAGAGAATGAGCCGTAGTTTCGTAGTTGTTGACAATTAGTTCAGGTAATTGTAAAGATGCTTTATCGAGTAGCTGTTGTCACTTGGTCATTTTGGACGGGGAAAGTTCGTTAGCTGCACGTTTTATTCTAATCCTGAGACCCCTGGAGCCACCGCGGCAGTCAAATACAGTGGAAGTGCCTAAACGTGCAATAGAGAACATGTGCGCTTGTCAGTGATTTTTCTTAACTTTATGAACTGGCTTGAAACGGGGACGGATGCCGCGTTAATTTTCTTTTATATGTAGTCAGTTGTTGCTATTCTAGCGAATGTTTTATGGGCATATGGCACGAAGGGCTTAAGCTTGGACCACGGAAGGTCCGGCGGACTTGCTGGTGTTGGTGTCCGTTGGTTCGGCAGATGCTTAAGATGCGGAGGTTGGGAAAGGCATGCTGCGGGTGCGACGCTGGTCGGGGAGCTTCGTAGTATCACCGCGAGCGGTCCCTCGGGGCGTTGTGGCCGCTGCGGGTTTGGTGGGTGGGGGCTGCATGCCGCTGACGTGATGCTCGTCAGTGGACTTCGGGGATAGGCTGCTGGCGTTCACCCGGGGTGCCGTAGTTGCGGTGGAACTGGGGGGCGGTGGCGGACGGCCACCGTATCTATGTGCGCCGCTTATATTCTTTCCATCCGTGGCTGGCACAACCAAAATACAGTTTTAGTTCATGCTTGTATGGATCCTTCCGAAGCAGTCTCCCCACCCACTGAATACCTTATTGTATACTTTTCCCTTCTTTTTGAAACAGCTATTGTCCAGTCCCCCGGGCACTGTCTGAACTTGCACCCCACGACACGTGCGCTGCCCCGTCGTGGTGCAGTCTTGAGAGCTGCTTTGTTAATACAACCCCCTTCTCTCTCTCTCTCTCTCTCTCTCTCTCTCTGCACCATTCTTTTTTTTTCTTGTTTTCCTTGTACCTCGGCCTCATCTCACTGTAGGCATGCTCTCCGTTTCCGAAACACCTGCCTCTCCTTCCCAAAGTTTTTTGCAAAGCTATATAAGAAATGTGTTCCAAATTATTGTGTCAGCAAAATTATGTAACTGTAGTCTGATGAAGGCAAGTCCCATTGCCGCTACGTGAGTAAACCTTCTTTGTTAATGTTGTTGCTGTGTATCGGACTCTTTAGTTAGACATTATATATATACAGTAATCCCTCGTTATAACGAAGTCAGTGGGACGGGGAGAAAATTTGTCAGCAGTATTTCGATGTAAGCGACCACTCGAAAAAAAGCTAAAGTATTTGAGCGTTAATTGCGCCAAACTGCAAGGAATCAGAACAGAATGTATTGTGTGAAGCAAAGCTTCATTATGATATGATAAGAGGCAGCTAGCATTGGCTGTTTCAAGTTCTTGCCGGGAGCGAGCATCTCCTGCTCTAATATGACCAAGCATTTCATGAGGCCGTGGTCGCGATTATAAAAGTGGCAGTGGATGTGGCTAATTTAGTGGGGGGCGTGCGGACGTCACGGAAAGCGCCGCAAATTCCGCCGCTCGAGTCTGAGGTTGGGTTTGGTGGGCTCAAAACACGATTAACTGCTTAGTTTCGGTGCGCAGCAAAATTATGAAAACTGACCGGTTTTAAACTGGTTTCTTTGCATGATCTCTGGGAATTTTTTTTCCGAGGAGTGCAGCAGTGAAGTTTTCAAAACAAGAATTTTTCGGCGCCCTGCTGTCGACGACACTGCTACTTCTACGATTCGAGTGTCGTTGTTCGCGCAGCAGTGCGTCCACGTCATTGAATAATGTCTAGTACAAAATTCAATTACCCTACCACGCATTCGGACCGTTTGTGTAAAGTCAGATGGCGCGAATATCGAGCATGACCGGCTCGAGAAAATCGCCGGGGAGATACCACCTTGCGTTGACCCGCCATGTTGGAAGCATAACTCGCCGCTTGGTCGCCGCCGTTCGGCCATGCGTCCGCTCGCCACTTCGCTCTGAGCGAGTCAAGCTCTTCATGTAGTTCAAGTAATGTGGCCTAAAAGCATGCGTTGATGTTGGGACCATAATAGGTTTCGAATTAGAAGATATTTTCAGTAAAGAGACTTCGTGCATGAGCGCGCATATTGGTTATGCTGGCGATGGCGCCGAAATAGTTTTGAACAGAAAGACAAGAACCCTTGGTAACAGCAACACCAGAGGCTCATTTCGACTTTTTAGCGTGCAAAGCTATGGTGCCTTTTACCAACGTTTTGCGGCGACGAAAGCGGCTTTGTCCTTGTAAACTAGCGAGAGAACAAGGCACCCCATGTTGAAATAAAACGGCAGAGCGGTGCCTGGCGAAAAGGTCAGGGGGAAGGCGGCACGCGCTGCTAATGCCTCCTCTCTCAGCCTGTCGCCACGGCTCACTATGTCTCTCTTTCTTACCCTAACGCTCGCAAGACGCCACTCCTTAGTTTTTGGTCCTTCCGAGCCACGTGACCTTTGCGCAGGATGTTCAAACCCCATTTGCAACCACCTGTTCGGCGGCAGCGAAGCCCTGCGAGATAATGGTAGAATAGAGCGCCGCGCCCTGCGTTCGCTAATCCTGCAATCACTTCCTGGTACGCAGCAGACGCACATACGCACTAACACATACCTGAGAAAAGGATACAAAGATGAACAAAAAGACGCACACAAAGGTCTCAAAAAGGGCCGGAGAAGAGAAACATCTAGAAGAACTGAAGTCCTCCCTAGCAACCAGGAATCACCAGGTCAGCTCTATCGATTTGGCCTACGAACGTGCATCGCATGTATCAACCAACGAAGTGCACAAGCAAAATCGTTGAGACGAAAGTGCCGCGGCACTGGCCATAAAACCAAACTCTCAAATGCATTCCCTACAATAAGCAGTATCGAGAAATGCAGTAAATATCGACTTAACAAACGTATCCAAAAGACCTAAGTGTCATCTTCCGGATACATTAGAGCTTGAAGGGTGATATATTGCGCGTTAAAATTGATTTTATTGATTGTTGGGTTTAACGCGCCGACGAAACGCAGGCGATGAGGCGCGCCGTTGTGGAGGGCTGCCGATTAATTTTGACCGCCCGGGGATGTTTATCCGGCGCAAAAATCTCGTACACATGGGCGTTTTTGCTTTTTGCCTCCATCAGAAAACCGGCTGCCACGGCCGAAAATCGAACCAGCGACCTCGTGCTCAGCAGCACAACGCTTTAAGCACTGATCCACCGCGGCGGGTGCATGTGAAAAATTGCCCTTAACAACCCGTCCAAGCCCTTTATTCCGGTATAGGTGCATAACTTGGCAAACTCTATAGACGGACTGCCTTCTTAACAGCATTGCCAGTAAATATGTTTGCAGAATAAATGAAGTTTCACGCGCAACTCTATGAACAGTGCGCATATGCTAGAATTCAGCCACAAGCAGTACATCCGAGAAATGAATCAGCCTATAAGGGTACACCTGAATGGACATCAGACGAATACACGTATTTGAGCTTTCATTGCCGCCGTGAGACACTTCAACCAGCCGGACCATAGTTTTGACGATCTCAAGCTGTATATACTCCAGTCGAACGTTAAGTTTAAAAGGACACCAATTAGAGCGAATCCGATTCCTGCGCAACACCATCGTCGGTGACGTCGCCAGTTCCAGCGGCCAACTTAAACAGCTGCTGGCACGACTACCGCTTCAGTGGGCAAGCGAGCAGCCCCGGCATCATGTCTCACGCATCCCGCTTCTGCATTTCGCAGGTGTGTAAACGGTTTTCGGTACATGCTAAGCGAAGTGATATCCGCTATTTACTGCTGCTCCCTTGCCCACACGTATTATGTGAAACGTTTTCCGAGTGCTTTTCTATGATCCTCATTTTGCTCTGTTCTGGTGACGTCGAGACAAATCCCGGGCCACGTAATACCCGTTCCCAGGCCCTGCTTGATCTAGAGGACTTACCCGAGGACCCTGCACAGTATACAGATATTCTTTTTCGTCTTCTCAAGGAGGCTCATGCACAGCAGGCGGAATCGTCAAATAACCACGCCGAGCTGATAGCCGACATAAAAGCTATAAAAACTGGGCGGAAAAGCATTGAAGCAAAAATTGGCGCTATTCAGAAGAGGTTAGACGCCGTAGAAGAAAAAAGGAAAGCATTTGATCGCATGGATCAGGACATGATACACCTTCAGAGCTTCGTTGACACATTAACAACTCAACAAGATAGCCTGCAATCATGCGTTGATGATCTGGAGGACAGGTCGAGACGCAATAACATCATTCTTCGAGGTATACCGGATGACCGCGAAACGTGGGAGGAATCTGAGGTGCGCGTAAGGAAAATTTTACATGGCGTTTTAGACCCGTTACCCGAGACTGCAATTGAGCGTGCGCATCGCTTGGGGCAATATCATCCAGGGAAATGTCGCCCAATTATTGTTCGATTCTCTAATTTTCAGACTAAAAACAAACTACTGT
Organism: Haemaphysalis longicornis; assembly: GCA_013339765.2. Lineage (NCBI taxonomy): Eukaryota > Metazoa > Arthropoda > Arachnida > Ixodida > Ixodidae > Haemaphysalis > Haemaphysalis longicornis. Next base: position 64,259,886 of record CM023453.1, read on the forward strand.
CCGTGCGCAAAAAACTGATGGAAAAAGATGTCTCAGTAAGCGAAGACTTTTCGCCCAGTACACGTCACGCAAGAAATAAGTTATACGAATTTGCCAAGACTCAGACTGACGATTTCCAGATTCGGTACAACAAGCTCGTAATGAACAAAAAACAGTACATCTACAATCCTGTAACTGATACCGTGAGTGAAATCTCTCCCCAAGTGGCGCCAACAAACCACAACGGGAGTGCTGCGCATCCGTCTAGCGCATAGGGAGGCGTGAGGGGCAGTGGTTGCCACGTTCCTTGCGTATCAGTTCTTTTCACCAACATTCGGAGTGTTACCAACAAACGCGATATTTTAGCTTCTGCCATAGATACGATTGGCGCCGATATAGTCGTATTAACAGAAACTTGGCTGCACTCGCACGTACAAAACAACGAAATTTTCCAAACCGCTCATAACTTCACAATTTATCGCTGCGACTGAAATAACCGCCAAGGGGGCGGTGTCCTTTTGGCCATTGCGAAAGACTTCAAATCCTACTGTATTCATATCCCAACGAACTTAGAAACTTTATGGACCATCATTGAACTCGGGTATCAGAAAATAATCGTGGGCGTTTGCTATCGGCCCCCTGATCATACTTCTGACTTCATAAACGACCTTCATGACATAACACACACAGTTTCTTCTCGTTATCCTCACCTGCCTTTATTTTTATTGGGTGATTTCAACATTCTTAATATAAATTGGGCTACCGAGCCACCTACCATCCTTCCACCATCAACATTAGCCAAAGAATTCGTCGACATGTGCTCTGCAGTTTCCTTCTGTCAAGTAGTTCATGAACCAACAAGAACAACACTTTCAACCGCCAATACCCTTGACGTCGTACTAACAACCAGACCTGACGTTGTTTCGAACATTACCTACGCACCGGGTTTAAGTGATGACTCATTGCTGCCGTTCAACATTAAGCTCGCGCGTCCGAAACCGCTTAAGAACACCAAAATAATTCGTGATTATAATAAAGCAAATTTTGAAGGCTATAATTTTGAAGGCATTTCTTGACACTTTTCTGGAGGGTTTTGACGAGCGCACTGTGCAAACTAATTGGAATCTGTTTGTACGTAAGGTAGATGAACTAACCAACAAATACATTCCCGTCCGCTCTATCACTACAAATTTACACGCTTCATGGTTTAATAACCACATTAAGCGACTATCTAACAAGAAGAAGCGTCTATACAGATTAGCAAAGCGTTCCAACAACGCTGCCCGATGGAATTCCTACAAATTAGCGTCTGCTGAGTACATCAAAGCAATTCAATCTGCTAAAGACACGTTTATCAATACCACTCTCCCATCCATGCAATCTAAAGATCCTAAAAAGTTTTGGCGCGTCATAAACCCAAGCAGTGAACATACGATAACCCTTACCGATAGCTCTGGTGACGCTGTAGCCCCCGAGCAGTGCGCTTTACTTCTCAAAAATTCTTTCACTCGTAATTTTTGTCGCACCATTAATGTTCCTGTGCCTCCCAAGAAATGCTATAACTACCCAGTCATGTTCCCAGTAATGATAGATTCTGTTGGTGTAGAAAACATAATTAAGTCCCTGAAACTTTCATCCGCCCCCGGTTGCGACCTGATTACCACCACGTTCCTTAAAGGTACCTGCTCCTACTCATCCATTCTTGCTAAAATTTTTCAACAGTCGCGTCACAAAGGCATATTACCAATCGAATGGAAGATTGGCAATATTGTACCATTTCACAAGTCGGGTGAAGAGCATTCCCCATTAAACTATAGACCCATCTCGCTTACTAGTATTCCATGCAAAATATTTGAGCACATTTCGTTCTCTAACCTTGCAAGCTTCCTGGAGTCGAACTCATTTTTTACGCGTCACCAACATAGCTTTAGGGAAACATCCTCGTGCGAAACTCAGCTTGTAACCTTTACACACAAATTAAACGTCATTCTTGATCAATCTAGCTCTGCTGACTGCATATTTATAGATTTTTCCAAAGCTTTTGATAAAGTCTGTCACAACTTACTGTTGCACAAATTAAATGAATTTAATATAGATCCCAGGCTTCTAACATGGCTCGAATTCTTTCTAAAAAATCGCTCTCAAATAATGTAAGTCCTGAGCCTAAGTGCCGTTCATTCCGGCGTTCCACAAGGCTCCGTACTAGGTCCACTGCTCTTCCTTATATACATTAATGATTTACCTTCCTGCATTACCTCTAATATTCATTTGTTCGCGGATGACTGCGTAATCTTCCGGGAGATAACTTGTGATGGTGATATAACCTCTCTCCAACATGATCTTAACTCCATTTCTGTTTGGTGTAAAACATGGCTCATGGAATTAAATAGTAAGAAACGTAAATTTTTACGCGTTTCGAGAGCAAAGCCATGAACTTCCAACCTATTACCTTGATAACACACCTCTTCAATCCGTGACAAACTATAAATACCTTGGGGTGCATATATCAACCGACCTGACCTGGACTGTTCACTGTAATTACGTAATTAAAAATGCTAACCGATTGTTAGGTTATCTCCGCCGCAACTTTTCAACGGCCCCTTCTTCCTTGAAACTCCTTCTTTACACTACATTAATACGATCTAAACTTGAATATTCTGCTGCAGTATGGGATCCTAGTCAGGCTAACCTAACACACTCTCTTGAAATGGTACAGAACAACTCAACTCGTTTTATACTTTGTAGTTACAACTGGACAGCAAGCATAACAGCCATGAAATCCAGCCTTAACCTGCCTTCACTTTCATCCCGTCGCAAAATGTTCTTTCTCCACTTGTTTCACAAGCTATTTCATCGCCCATCGCTTCGGGACGGTCTAATCTTGGCTCCTAGTTATATTTCACCTCACCTGGATCCTTCCCATAAAGTCGGGTTGCCCCTTTGCAAGACTCACGCTTTCTCTCAGTCTTTCATACCACGCACCTCTGAGGACTGGAACCGCCTTCCCGCATCAGTGGCAATCATTGAAAATCACCTTCATTTCAAAAGTGCGTTAGCTAATTATGTGTAATTTAGGTCATCAAAGTACGCTATTACCTGATGTTGTGTTGTTCCTGTACAGTATTTATTTTCTTGTCATTTTTCCTTTCTTGGTCTAATTTTCATAATTCCCGCGCCTTTGTTTGCTAAAAGCCTGTTAGCTAAAACTGTATAATTAGGAACTTCTGCTCAATGTAAGATTCACAGCTGCATTTTGTAAAACTTTAGTCCTTTCTTTTGCAACCACTCCCCTCTGTAATGCCTTTTGGCCCTGAGGGTACTTCAAATAAATAAATAAATAAATAAATCAGAATCAGAATGTAGGGAATCAGAAAAGGAAATGAGGGGCTCGTTGAATAGGACAGAACATAAGGGTTGGCAGTCAAGAAAACCTCGGAAACAAAAGGGGAGGATGTGGTGGGTCATTGAAACACATGAAGAATTTGGAAAGAAAGTGGAGAAAAAAAGTCCGCCAGGTGGGATCCGAACCCACCACCTCCAGAATACCGGTGTCGTGCGATAACCACAACGCTACCGGGGGGCGATTTTCCCCTCCACTTTCTGGGGTATTTATGCTGAGGCATGTTTGCTTCCAGTGCTTTTGGGTGGTAGCCAGCGCCGTGGGTTCGGATTCGGATGGCTTCAGATCCCACTTGGCGGGCATTTTTTCTCCACTTTCTCTCTTTCAAATTCTTCATTTGCTTCAATGACCCACCAAATCCTCCCCTTTGCTTTCCGAGGTTTTGTTGACTGCCAACCCTTATTTTCTGTCTTATTCAACGAGCCCCTCATTTCCTATTCTGATCCGCTACATACATAGCGAGAGCCTCTGTTCTGGCAGTCTTGGTGCCATAGGGATCTTAAGAGTGTTGAACGCTGGTCGACCACTCTCGACATGTCGTATACACTCGAGTCACGGCCCGGGGGTTCAAAAAAAGGTCCCCTTCACCCGAATAGTCCGAGTGGCGCTGGCTACCACCCCCTAACCACAGGAAACAAAAATATCTTAACATAGATACCCCAGAAAGTGGAGGGGAAAATAGCCCCGCCGGTAGCGTAGTGGTTATCGCACCAGACCGGTATTCTGGAGGTCGTGGCTTCGCATCGCACCTGGCAGGTATTTTTTCTCCACTTTCTTTCTTTCCAAATTCTTCATCTGTTTCAATGACCCACCACATCCTCCCCTTTGCTTCCCGAGGTTTTCTTGACTACCAGCCCTTATTTTTTCTCTCTCTTTCTCTCTCTCTCTCTCTCTCTATATATATATATATATATATATATATATATATATATATATATATATATATATATATATATATATATATATATTCAAGAAAACTTTGCACAAGGTAGGAACCAGGATTGTTGCTAACTTTTCAGCAAAGAGGCTTGACGTCGTCCGGCCCTGATGAAGGCACGTCACTTTGCTGAAACGTTGGCAACAATCCTGGTTTCTAGCTTGTTAGAAGTTTTCTTTTCACACACACACATACACACACATGTATATATGTATATACATATATATTTATATATGTGTGTGTGTATATATATATATATATATATATATATGCATATGTATATATATATATGTCTGTGTGTGTGCGTGTGTGTGTGTGTATTACCCTAAGGTTAGCCATGAGTATAGAACTTTTTACAGACATTCATCATTATCATCAACCAGGTAGTGTCAAGTCCATGACGAAAGCCTCTCACCAAGATCTTCAGCCATGTGTTCGATTGCTAGCTGAATTTATTAGTTGCTAACGTATTTGTGTAGTTTATCCCGCTATCAACCTTCTGCCGGGACCATATTGCATTTAAGATCTATTAGCGACCCCTTTGTTAAACAGATAGTGCACCTATCGTCAGTAGTTCGCATGACGTGCCCCCCTCCCTCAGTTTTTTCGCTCAAGTAAAAGCTAAATGCCTTGCATACAAGTAGTTCCACATACGAAGCAGTTGCGTGCTTATACCGAAGTGTTACCTAAGTATCTAGAAAGTATTGGAGTGATATTAATAAATATTTTCTTAACAGAAGAAACCTTCGTGCCACGAATGAGCGGAATACAAGTTATCTAGCTTCCACAATATTGAACGACGTGGAGAACGTGAATCAGACCACGTCATAATACGGAGCAGTCATTTTCAAAGTTAGTGATGATATAAATGTGTGTAAAATTTAAATTCTCAACATTCCCAACAACACATCATGCCAGAAAGAAATGTTTACAAATATTAAAAAATTTCGATATTGCGAAACATGGAGCACAAGCCACGGATACAGCACGGATTAAAAAATGTGTCGTGTCTTCTGGTGGATTTTCGCGGCACATGGAGAGTAACATGTTGCAGCATTTCACCACAAGACACTGTGCCGTGAATTATTTTGAACAAAAAAAAAAGATCAGCCAAGAACATTCTACATTTTTCGGGCGGAACAGGACGATGCAAGTTTTTTTTTTTTTGCGATGCTCCCCCACCCTCAACACAACGAAGTGGCGTGAAGCATGTAGTTTGAATTGGACTGTTATAACCGCTTGAACTGAGATTTCATGCTCCTGTTCAAACATATGTTCTCCATCTGCCTTGGTTCTAGCCCCATTACATTTTGTCCTACCATGCCTCACATGATTTCGTAAAAGAAACAAATACTCACGAAAAGGTATTTAAAGAGTTTCAGTTAAACGTTGTACATGCTTTTGCACAACAGCATACAGGTTTTTTTTATATTCAGCAAGCAGGCTGGTTTTATTCGAAATAAGTTACGTACTGATGACATACCGAGTAACATCAGATCAATCCACGAGAGGGCGATTCTCGTAGCTATTTTGGAGGCAAGGATTGTGTCTACCGTGGTACGAAAATAGCTTTGGGAGTGGCAGTGCATGTAAATGAATGCGTGAATTTGCCAAGGACGCAAAACAGCTATGAAAAATAGAAATAACCGCGCCCTTATAGGCTAAGGAGTTGTGCTTCTAAACCCAAGAATGCGGGTTCAATTTGCAGCCGCGGCGCCGCTTTTCTGATGGAGTGGAAAAGCAAAAACGCCCATATGTCACCCTTTCCCCAACCCCTCTCATTTCGGTGATGAAAACCTATTGCGTCTCTGGGCCTGGCAAAAGTAAAAATAAAACTTTACTTTTTTATTTGTGGGAGGGGGGTTCTTTTGTGATAATGTGTTCGAATTCACATAAGTAGAAGAACCATACGTTTTCTGGAATTGTTAGAGGCACTTCTTCATTCAAATATTCATCACTACCTGAGCATTTCTTTCTTTGTCTTGCAGGGATCTGAGCGGTGTGATAGCATTCAACACAACGGACAATGACTGGGAAAATTCATGCATCACAGTGTGGTTTGGGGGGGCTGTTCCCTGGTTCTTCAAACGCAGCTGCCACGAATCATACCCGGTCATTTGTCAGGACATCACAACGGACAGCAGTAAGTTCACGCAGGCTGTGCGGGCACCCACACCTGCACTTCATGTATGACACAGCGTGGTGGAGGGCCTAGAAATTTCAAATTCAGTTTATATTAAATAAAACAGTTCACGCCGGTTTCCTTTAAAGCTTGCCATGGTTAAGCGCTTTCTATAGAAATATTCTGTCCGTTAACTTGAGCCAAATACAAGCCTCTTCCGCTTCGAAACTTTGCCGAACATGACGCTGCCGCCAATGGAAGGCGTGATCTCGCTGGGATGGTCAGAAGGAAATACGTAGCGTTTTAAGGAAATCCGGCTTGCCCATCAAATTGAATTTGGGCCAAAATGCATACAAAGGTTTCTGTCAAATCACGCTAAAATTCATTCGCAAAATTTCATCTTTGTGCCTAATGCGAAACGTAAAGAGAAATCCCATGCTTCACAGACGCAACAATAGAACATGAATAGACAGATTGAGTCTTGCGTTGGATACATTTACACTTAAATGCTGCATCAGTCTTGGCTGCCGCGCGTTGCTTTAACCGAGGTAGGTAATGGTTGACAGTACTCATTAATGATGATGATGATCATGTAAGCGCGTCAAGAAAAATAAACTCTTCCCGTTGTGATAATCAAACCTGGGTTCCTCGCGTTTTGAAGGTGATGCCTTTTTTAAGGCACCATTTGTAAACTGTTTTCATTGCGCTATTCCAACACGGCCATACGGGTGTAAAGATCAGGAGGGTTGAATGGACGTACACAAAAAAAAAACATTATGCACCGCACTATCGAACGACTACGATGTTTGAACACAAAGCTTTGGAAGTGGAGAAATCATTTGACAAAGGGACACACTGGGCACGACATCGCTATCAACATGGGCTCACAGCCCTTCTTTGTACAGGTCTTGGCCTGCCTGACTGCAGTGACCCGTCCGATGTACAGAACTTCGGATAACCAGTTACCACCGCCATTTACTGCAAGCCAGCGCATCTTGTTGACGGATGTCAGCCAAGCGGTGCTGCGCTTTCTTACCTTCCCGGATTTCTTACCTTCCCACATCTCGAGGTTTGGCGCAGACGACGTATCCCACCTGGCAACATGGTACATCGAGCGACATCTTTAGCGTGGGGGGATTACTTAGCCGCCACGACTCCGTTGGACAAACGGGGCACGACATGGCTACCAACATGGGCTCACACCCTTTTTGTACAGGTCTTGGCCTGCCTGACTGCAATCGCCTGTGCAATGCATGGAGTTTCATACAATAACAACTAGAGAAGAATTTTGCGCTGCGATCTTCCGCCGCAGTGGGCGTGGTGGGTAGTTCTGGATTCGGATTGGCGCTCGATGGCTTGCGGAAGTTACTATGGATTCAATTGTGCAGACAGTTTCGTTTTCGCTTTGGACTTTCATGAACGCATTTGCCTACGCGGTATGTTGAAAGGAGCGTTGAAAAATACGTTTCTCCTTGAACTGAATGCCGCCCGCGAACTGACGCCGCCCTGAGTAGAAATATTTTATAACCCAAGGTTGTTAATCGGATGGGTTATCAATTCATTGTCGCAGAGCGAGCGCGAAAACAAAAATGACGGCGTTCCGTGCGGTGAAGTTGTTTACGAATTAGGAGTTGCGGCGCCACTCATTCGGCAGAGCACATAAAGAGAATTTATTAATTAAACACAGGTTACAGCTAGGACCCGCTGTAGTTAGCTACTACACGGGTCGACAGAGCACAGGATTTACGTATTGTGCCACAGAGGAAAAGGAAGTGAAGATCACGGAAGTTCACAAAACAACTAGTACACCGCACCGAAGGTCCTTTACAATAATGTCCGAGGCACGAGACTCAGACACCATAGTTCACGCGTGGGAGTGAACATAAAAACCACGACAGTTCACACACATCCGTTCTATGTCCGTACAGAGATGCATGCGCAGCCAGGCTGCCTAAACTGCGCCTTGGCCTCAAACATACAACTCCTTTCAGCACGCAAGTTTCACCTTATTAATAAGGCACGACACACCATTGCACGGTGTTATTGGCAACCTTGATGAAGCGGGTAGACCAACGCATGAGAAAAGATTCTTCACCCAGCGCCACCAGCTCATGCTGCAGATGCTCTATGGCCATTTTTCGAACACGCCACAACAGGGGATACATGGCACGCTGTGGTCGTGCCTGCAAGGCGGCTACACCTCGCTGGCGCCGCACAACAAAGGCACCCACACACAGCAGAAAGCTGACAAATGGGTCTTTCGATTTCGTGTGGGCTCCCAGCCTAAGCTCAAACATTCTGCTGAGTAAAACCCAGAATGTGGCGGCCACACAACACTCAAAAAGAGCATGCTCTAGCGTCTCAGTGTGTCCGCATTGCGGGCACCGGGAAGAGCGAACCACACCAAATGCTGCAAGGCGGTCACACGTCGGCAGGGCCCTCCAGCCCCGCAGCCACCCGAAATCACGAACGTCTGCAGGAAGCACCGCTGACGTTAACTGTTGCCAGCGGGCCCCGCGAGACTTCTCTTTTTGCCGATCATTCAGTTGCCCAATAGCCAATTTCTCGCATATATCAGTCGCAGATGAAGCTCTAATATCCAAATCTGGGTTGGCCGACTGAAAGCCTCTAAGTGTTTTAGCAACGTACCTGTAGAAAGCTGGCGGCTGCACGGCTGTAGGTCCGGGAATGGGCACATCATAAAACAACAAGCGAGCAGTACCCAAGAAGTAGCGAAGCAGAGCCTGCCCCGGGTACTCATCATCGTCTACTAGTTCCCACACACCGCGTAACGCTAGAACACTTGACATCGTGTTCAGGCATGGCAAGCTAAAACCCCCCATGCTGCGGGGCAGACGCAGCAAAGCGCGCGCCACTGACTCGGTCTTGCTAGCCCAGAAAAATGACCCGAATTTTGTGGCCAGCCGACGAGTTATATCACGAGGTGGTCGAGCTACCCTCGCCACGTAAAAGAATGCCGCTGACACGCACGACTTAATGATATAGCTCCTCTCAGAGAGAGACAGCTTGAAAGTCGACGCTATGTTTATACGTTTGTCAGCCGTGTCTAACAAACCCTTCCACGTTTCACGAGCAACTTCTCCAGAGCCATGGAAGACTACACCTAGCACCCGGACTTTCTTCACCCACTGTACGTCTCCAGCAAGGTCACTGGCAAGCGACCCAAATCGTAGCGCTCTGCTTTTGCCCTTATTCAGCCGGGATCCAGACAGCTCACCATACTCCAAAAAAAGCCGTGTAAACGCTCGGTAGCTCTCCTCATCCCGGAGAAAAAGGGACACATCGTCCGCATATGCAGAGACCTTAATCTGACCTTGACCGGGCAGCGGGAAGCCGCGGATGGAAGGACACGCTGCCACGCGACGCAGAAGGGGGTCCAGGCATAGGGCAAAGAGCGAGGGGGACCAGGGACAACCCTGCCTGATCCCGCGCGTAACTGTGAAGCGTTCACTGAGGCGGCCACTGACAAGCAGCCGGGCGGTCACGTTCGAGTAAGCTAGCCGAAGGCAAGATATATACTCCGACGGGAAACCGTACAGACCTAAGACACCGAGCATGTACCGGTGCTCCACTCTGTCGAAAGCTTTCGCCTGATCGACCGATATGAAACGACCGGAAATGCCGGTTCTCGATGCGAAGTCAAATAGGTCGCGGGTCAGGGCTAAGGATGAAAAAATTGACCGGCCCGGCACGCTGCACGTTTGCGCGCAGCTTAGTATGTACGGGAGTACATGGCTCATTCGGCGGGCTAAAATGGACGCAGAGAGAGAGAGAAACAACTTTATTGACAGTCCGGCATGGGATGGGGGGTGGGGTGAGACGGGCGTGCTAGACAGCCTGGGGCGGCAGCCTACTCATGCCAACCCGTGAGGGTGACGTTTTCGGCTGCTGTCTCGCCAGGATGTCCAGCACGTGCTGGACCACGTCTCTTTGGTCTCCAGGGTCTTGGCTTGTGATCTTGCTGCGCATGGCAGGAGGCATTGCTTCGTCTAGGCGGTCTGGGGGGGTGCAGTTCCAGAGCAAGTGTCTCTGGGTGGCTCTTGCTTGTTGACATTGTTGACAGATGTCTGTTGTATATACGGCGGGGCATATGTGTCGTGCCAGTACGGGTGTCCATATAGCCTGTGCTTGTATTTGTCGTAGTGTAGTAGCTTCCTTGCGGGTGAGGTCTCGATGGGGGGGTGGGAAGAGGCATCTATTTGTTCTGTACCACTGGAGAATGTCTCCGTAGGAGGTGATGGAGTATTCATCGTCATTGGACCGAGGTGCCGGGTGAATCGAGGGGCGGGGTGGGGACCCGCGGCTGGTTAGCGCGTGTGCCTCCATGTCTGCCTCTTCATTCCGGTTCGGTCCTGTGTCTAACTGCCCAGCGTGTGCGGGGAACCACTTGATGGTAATGTTGGGGCCTGATGATATTGTGGAGCATATTCTGGCAGTTGTATTATTGACGTTGTTTGTAGCGAAGTTGAGTATGGCCGTTTTCGAGTCGCTGAGGACCGTGCGGCATTTCGGAAGCGTAAGTGCCAGTGCAATGGCCAGCTCTTCGGCTTGTGTGGGTGTCTTGCACTGTATGCTTCCAGATGTTTGGAGTATCCCAGTGTCGGATGCGAGGACGGCTGCTACATACGTATCTGGTTGTTGGGGGTATTGTGCTATGTCCACGTAGTAGGCGTGTGGGTCTTTGACGTGCCACTTCGTAAGGGCCGTGGCTCTCGCCGACCGTCTCTCTTGATGAGCCTGTGGGTGCATGTGCTTAGGTAAGGGGGGAATCCGTAGGCGTTGGGCGAGAGTCCGGGGTAGCGGAGTTGCTTTCTTTGGAGCCGTTGTAGGTGTATTGAGTCCGATTCTTTGTAGTATTGCTCGCCCTGTCCTGGTCTGGGACAGTCTGTGATACTGAGCTGTGCTTTGGGCTTCTGCGATTTCGTCTGTCGTATTATGTACTCCTAATGCGAGCATGCGGTCCGTATTGGTGTGGGCGTATAGTCCCAGTGCTGTCTTGTAGGTTCGTCTGATCATTGCATCTATCTTTAGCTTTTCGGCCGCCTTCCAGTTGTGGAAGGATGCCACGTAAGCGATGTGACTTAGTGCAAAGGATTGGGTGAGTCTAAGTAGACTATCTTCTCTCATGCCTTGGTATCGCGTGGCCACTTTCCGGAGGAGTCGAGTGGCCATCGTGAGCTTGGCGTGGAGTTTCTGCACTGTGACGTTGTTGTGGTGCGAGTCTTGTATGTGCAACCCGAGCACTCTGATCGTTGGGACTTGTGTTATCGGCATTCCGTCCTGGGTGACCACATTGATGGGGGTGTGTTGTTTGGTTGGCCTTCTCGTTCCTGGTGGTGGGATCACTAGAAGTTCGGATTTTGTTGGCGAAAATTTGAGTCCAGTGGGGCGTAGATGTTCTTCGACTGCAGTGACGGCTTCTTGGAGGGCCGCTTCTATCTGGCTGTCACTACCCCCTGTTGACCACAACGTAATGTCATCTGCATAGATCGTGTACCGGATGTTACTAACTTGTTCGAGTCTTCTAGCTACGCCGATCATGACTATGTTAAACAGCAGAGGGGAGATTACGGAACCTTGTGGGGTGCCCGTGCTTCCCAGCTGCTTAGGTGGGAGTTGCAGTTCCCCTGCCACGAGCCTTGTGATTCGGTTGGTCAGGAAGTCCTTGATATACGCGAAAGTTCGCTGTCCCATATTGAGGTTGGACACTTGCTGAAGTATTGCCGAGTGGTGTACGTTGTCAAAGGCTCCTTGAAGATCTAGTCCGAGTACTGCTCTGTTGTCCAGGGTGGGGAATTTTCGATCAATGATTTCGTGCTTGAGAAGCAACATGGCGTCTTGGGTGCATAATTTGGCTCGAAATCCCAGCATCGTGTCTGGGTAGATGTCGGATTCTTCCAGGAACCGTTGCCAGCGATTGAGGAGTACGTGTTCGAGCACCTTTCCCACACAGGATGTTAGAGATATAGGCCTCAGGTTGTCAATGTGGGGTGGCTTGCCCGGTTTGGGGATGAGTACCGTTTTCGCAGTCTTCCATTGTTGCGGGAGCTTGCCCGTGCGCCAGCACTTGTTGAAGTATTTGGTTAGGGCTTCTATTGCTGTGTCGTTCAAATTTCGGAGCGCCTTGTTGGTAACTTGATCTGGGCCGGCCGCCGATTTACAGTTAATGGTTTGAAGCACTGCACGCAATTCCCATTCTTCTATATCGGCGTCTAAAAGGTCATTGGGTGCGCCTTCATAGTTTGGGAGAGGGTCTGGTGGTGTTGCAGGGAGGTACTTGGCGTCCAGGCGTCTTTGTACTTCGGCTTCTCCCAATTCTCGGACGGCTTTGTGGATGGTTCTGTTCAGCGTGTAATGTTGAGCGCCCTTGGTGGTCTGGTCGTTTAGTAGGTGGCGCAGGAGATTCTACGTTCTGCTTTTGTGAAGTTGGCCATCGGCCTCTTGACATACTGCGTGCCATTGTTGTCTGCAGAGGGTTGTGCTGTGTTGTTCTATGTCCCGGTTAAGTTGTGCTATGCGTTTTCGGAGTTTTCGGTTGTGGCGTTGGCGTTTCCACCGCTTCTTCAGGGAGTTGCGTGCTTCTAGGAGGTGCGCTAATCTACTGTCTATCATTGGAACCTCTTGCTCCGCTTCTAATGTCTGAGTTGCGTCCTTGGTTGTAGCGTTTAACAAGTTGGTCCATGCTTCTATGTCTTCGATGGTATCCGGTGTTCTCTCGTCTAGCTTTTTCCTGTATTCTTTCCAATCAGTGAGGTGCTGGCTCCATAGTTTCTGGGTAGCCGTGGCGATGGGTAGAGTAATTTCGAGTATACAATGGTCGCTACCTAGCGTTTTCTCCAGTATTCCTCCAAGTGATACTTCGTGGTGCAGTGGGTGTTCTTATGAAGGCGAGATCTGGGTTGGTGTCTCGTTGTGCCGAAGTTCCATTTCGAGTAGGTGCGTTTGAATCGTTTAACAATTGGTAGCCTGCATCCATGGTTTCATCATAGAGGCTGTGGCCTTTGGCTGTGGTATGGGTGTATCCCCAGGCTGTATGTTGTGCATTGAAGTCTCCGCATAATAGGGTGACGTTGGGGCCGGCAAGTTGTTGTGTTTTGTGGACGAGGGTGCGAAACTTCTGTTGGTAGTGCTTGGGGTTGCTGTATATGTTGATTATGAACGTGCTTTCTCGATGTCTTCGTTTCCCGGTTACTATTTCAACTGTGGTGTGCTCGATGGCGCCGTTAGGGAGGAGGTCGTGATCGATTGAGGTGAGATTCTTCTTGACCAAGGTACAGACCCCTTGCCCTGCCCCTTTTCCAACAGTTCGAGCGCTGGGTGGCTTCGCAAAGGATCGGTATCCTGGCAGGGTTGGTGGGGTTTCGCTGTGTGTTTCTTGGAGTATTATTACGTCTGGTCTCTTGGGGCTTTGCTGTATGTATTGCTGTAATGACGCCTTCTTCCCCTGAATGCCATTGGGATTCCATTGCCAGATGAGGAGGTAATGTGGTGTTGTGGCGTTGTGTCCTGGGTTAGGTGTGGCTGCTGATGCTATTCCGTCCATTGTTGAGGATGGATTGAGGCTTGTTGCGGGTGAGTTCCTGGCGTTGTTTGCGCTTTTATGAGCGATTCCAGCGTTGCCTGTATGTTCTGGATCATTGCCATCATTTGTTGGCATGTTTGTCCGAGAGCGTCGAGGCGTTGCTCCACCCCGTCGAGGCGTTCGCTGTTTGCTTTAACGGCCTGTTCGAGTCTGTCCTGGCGTTCTTCGAGGCTGTCTAGCCTTGCGTTGATTCTTCTTTCTCGTGCATTTTCGAGTGCCCTCTTCTTGGGTGCTGGTTCACTTGTCTTAACTGTGTTCAGCATTTCGGATTCTTTGCTGCTAGTGTCTGTGGCGATGGGGACTTGTGTATCCATGGCTGAGGTGCCGTTATTTTCGCTCTGTGCTGTAAGTCCTTGGTGGGGTGGCATTGTCGGTACCGGAGTTATTTGTTGTTGCTTGGCGTTGAGGAGCTGGTCCAACTTGGCGTTTATGGCTTGTATATGGGCATCTTGTTCGGTGATGCGTCGCTTGAGCTGGTCGTTCTCCGCTCGCAGTGCTTGGATGGTAGAGTCCCTTTGTAGACGCAACAATCTTACAATCAGTGTTGAGGAGCGTGATAGGCCTGTAGGCACCTGGGTCCGAAGGGCTCCCTCCTGGCTTCGCTATCAGTACGACACGACCCTCGCGAAAGGATTCCGGCCGCTCTCCATGAAGAAGAAAGCCGTGTATTTTCGAAGCTGACGACGGTTTCGAATCGCTTGGAACAGCCACACCTTTCATGCGAACGCCGGCTCCTACGGCGTAGACCAGCTGTACCGGTGGCTGAAAGGAACGCACCTTGATAAATGTCACTAATTTATGCAAGAATAACTTTTCCAAATGTAATCACCTTTTTTTTATGGCACAAAACCTTTCTGTATTACAAACTACAAGCGCCCAAACACTTACAAATAGTTTTAAGGAATTCCGCGTCATTCTGTATTTGTCGGCCAATGGCAAACCAGCTTCACAAACCTCCTCGACGCCGCATCTGGTTTTTATTTAAACGCGCCCTTTTATTTTGTACAAAACCAGTTTTTGTTCACTACCTTTCTTGTTCGCCGTTTAATTTGTAAACGGAGAACTGGGCAATACAAGTTTTTTTGTTAAGAAACACAATTTCTGCAGCCATAGGCCCGTTTCGATCCTACGCAATCCGGTTCCAGAACTACCCAACATTAACATTGAAGCGTAAGCGCTGCCGCAGTGTTCGCGTTGACACTAGCGCCAGTTTCCCCTGTCGTTATTATTGCATGAGACTCTATGTCCGATGTGCAGCACTACAAATCACCACTTACCACCGCCATTTCCTGCAAGCTAGCGCATCGTGGTGATGGATGTCAAGCAAGCGGTGCTTCCCTTTCACCCCTCCTTGGTATGTGTCGCACATCGCCATGTTTGGCACCGATTTCCCGCCTGGAAACCTGGGACAGCGAGCGACTAGGCTTCGCGGGGCACAAGTACTTAGCCCCCCCCCCCCTACTCTGTTGGACACACGGGGGCACGACATGGCTATCAACATGGGCTCACAACTCTTTTTTGTACAGGTCTTGGCCTGCCTGACTGCAATCGCCCGTCTGATGTACAGCACTACGGATAACCAGTTGCCACCGCCATTTCCTGCAAACCACTCCATCGTTTTGACGGATTCCAAGCAAGCAGTGCTGCCTTTTCCTCCCTTCCCTGATACAGGTCGGACATCGCCAGGATTGGCGCCTACCACGTTTCCCACCTGGCAACCTAGTACAGCGGACTCTCGTTCGGACCTGCAGCGACATTTGCACCAAGCACGCAGAGCTGTTGGGGCTCAGGTTCAGCACGCCGAAGTGTGCCATACTTCACTGGGGCGACACGAGCGCACTACCAGATGGAGAAGCGCTGACAGTGCAGGGGAAGCCTGTCTCTTTTGCAGCGACGTATCGGTAGCTGGGAGTGGACTTGACCACCGATCCAGCCTACTTGTCTGCGCATGAGCGGGGGCTTCGCGAAAAGGCACTGCGCAGCCAGAACATCCTGACGGCCCGAATCCTCTGGTCCTTCAACCGGGTGGAGCTTGTCAGGAGCCTCTGGAAGATGGTGCACGTGCCGGTGCTCACGTTTGCTAATGCTGTGCTTTGCCTGTCATCAGCCACACGGGAGTACTTGGAGAGACGACAGAGGGAGGTGGGACGACTGGCCCTGGGTACCCATCGGTCGACACCAAATGAGGCAGTCTCAAACGATGTAGGCTGGTCCTCATTTGAGGCACGAGAGGCCATGGCCAAGCTCGGTTTTGACATCCGCGCATGCTCGCTTAGCGACACGCTTTGGGTACAGAGGGTTCACCGATGTAGGCTGCTCGTAGGTGACGCCACTAGGTGGAAGAAAAGGGTGCGCGCACTGGCTCACAAGAACGAGGTGCCACTACCGGTCTTAAATACCATCAAGGAGACCAGCCTGAGTGGGAAACAGCTGCGAGAGCGTGTGGTGGCAGCCGAAACAAGAAGATGGGTGGACAGGGCCGAGGCGAAACCATCTCTCCGTCTGTACGCGTCACACAAACACACCATTTCCCAAGAGCACTTTTACGACAGCTTGCCAGGAAGTGCGATGCTGTTCGAAGCGCGGGCTGGGGTGTTGAGGACGCGGATTTGGAGGCGGAAATAGGACGATGCAGAGGAGGTGATGTGTGCGGTGGGGGGTGAGGAAGAGGAGACGGCAGAGCACATTGTGTTGCGTTGCGAACAATTGAATCCCCACCACCCTAGTGATACCACCATGGCGGAGGCGCTAGGTTTCATTGCGCATCCCCCGCCAGGGGGCACACTGGGCACAGACGACACCACGGATGCTAGTGGAGCGCCACCGGGGTGGGTGACTGGTGACGTGGCGCCGGTTCCGGTCGGCACTACGAAGCGTCGACTGGAGGAATGACGAAGACGCGCCCGTTAGCGTGAGGAAAGGAGACGACGAACAAAACTCTTGAGGGTAGGACGCAAGGGGGATTATATGCCCTCAGGAGTGTTCTTCCGCTACAAATGGGCAGCCACCAAGCCATCATCAGCATCATCAACAGCGCACCGCGTGGCCCGAGTACTTAGCCCCACTACTCTTTTTGACACATGGGGCGCAACATTGCTGCTAACAAGGGCGCACACCCGTTTTTTGTACAGGTTGGTTACTTACGCTCTGCTTCATGCTACGGTATCTCGAATAGATATGTTATTGCGGTGTTGTGCCCTCATGCTGTATTTGAGTGTGCAGCTTCTATCAGGAGGCGGTGTTTTTCTGGTGTTGAATGTATGTTTACGTGCACGGCCCGTATTCTCTTAATGGTGTCGGGGGACGTTGGAAGCACCCCTGGCCCTGCTGGTGACACCCCTGGCCCTTCCGGCCCTCATGACAGCCAATCTTCTCATGCCAGCATTGATCGTATGTTTAAAATTGTAAAGGGGTTGGAATTAGGGAAAGTGCAGTTTTTACGCAAACTAAAAGAAGTCAACGAAAAACAAGTTGCAATGCGCACCTCAATAAAAGCTTTGCAAAGCAGGGTAACCGTTTTTAAGAGCAACGTTAACTCATTGAAACAGACTATGCCTAGCGCATTACCTGAAAATAATCTTGGTGGTTCCCCAAAACGATACATCACTTAGCTAAAAGTACAACTAGAAGACGCCAGTAACAGACCTCGCAGAAACAACTAAAGAATTCATCGTACTAGCGAACACTAAACAGAGACAAAGGTAAAAGAGGCGAAGAAACACACACTAGAACTTCAAATCAGTTTATGCAACGGAAACACGAAAAAAAGCCTATATGTACATGAAACGTGGAGAGGGTAAAAAGCAGCGAACACAAACCAAATAAAATAGTATCGCACTCGTCCCAATTGCTCATATAACAGAGCCACCTCACAGTGCCCGGCAATTCTAAGCTTGCGCTACGTTATAAAAAGTACTGTTCTCTTCTATACATTCTATTAAAACAGGCAAAAAAGCGTTACTATGAATCCGAATTCACTAAACATAAAAACAATCCTAAAAAACAGTGGGATCTACTGAACAACTTTCTTAACACATCCACAACTAGCACTGCTACATGTAAAATTATCCATAATGGCATAACCTTGCATCAACCCATTAACATTGCCAATGCTTTCAGTGAATACTTTTCCTCTTGTTACACGCACGCCCATCAGAATATAAATGTGCGTCATAACATCCAGCGTGCTAGCCAGTCATTCTTTCTTTCACCTGTTACCGCAAACGAAGTTTGTGCCACGCTTTCTTCTTTAAAAAATACAAGTGCTGGCCTGGATAGGGTTTCTATACGTCATTTAAAATTGGTTGGTCATCTCATTTCCGACACGCTCAGTAACATAATCAACCTTATCTTCAAAAACAGCGTTTTTTCCTTCCTCCCTAAAAAAGCAAAGGTCATACCCGTCTTTAAAAAAGGCGACCGGCTGTCAATTTCTAATTATCGCCCAATCTCTATTCTTCCCACCATTAGTAAATTAATTGAGCAGTTATTTGCTAAGCGCCTGAACAGCTATTTATGTAAATTCAATCTTCTGAGTGATTGCCAGTTTGGTTTCCGATCGGGGCGTTCTACTCACCTAGCCTTACTTTCCTTAACAGACTATATAAAAAAATCAATCGACACCGGAAATTTTGTGGGTTCAGTTTTTTTTAGATTTCAGTAAAGCATTTGATACGATTAACCACGCTGTTTTGTTCGAGAAATTAGAAGCATATGGGGTAACAGGGCCACCTCTAACATTATTAAAAAGTTATTTGCTCAACAGGCAGTACACAGTATATGTGGCTGACACCTTCTCTGAAACCAAAACATTTAACCAAGGTGTACCCCAGGGTTCCATTTTGGGTCCGCTGCTCTTTATTCTGTATATTAATGACCTTCCGAATTTACTTCATTCCTTTCATTGTGTCCTATATGCCGATGATACCACAATATCCTTATGCGATAAATCTATAACTTCTCTCACCTCCAATTTGAATACTGTGCTCAATAAAGTCGTTAACTGGTGTAGCGACAATTACTTAGTTATTAACCCACAAAAAACTAAATTCATGATTTTCAGGACTTCCAAGAGGCAGACCAACCTTCTCCCCGCCATTATTCTCGGATCTCACACTATTTACCCGTCCGAACAGTCATCATTTCTCGGCATCGAACTCGACCCTAGCCTTACATTTTGTTTTCATTTTGCACTACTTAAGCAGAAAACTGCATTTGGAATCCGGGCATTATTGAAGGCACGGCCGTTTTTTTCTCATCATGCACGGCTATCATTGTATTTCGCTTTTATTCATAGTCATATTAATTATGGCATTACTTCCTGGGGTAATGCATATTCTTCCCATATCTCTTCCGTTCAACACATCCAGAATCAATCCATTCGCATTATTACATGTAATTCATATCGTACTTCAGCTCTACCTCTTTTGCGCGAGAACAATATATTACCAGTGAATCAATTATTTAACTATAACTTAGGCATATTTTTTTACAAGTTACATCACTGTTACGTTTCATACGATGCCATAGATCTTGTTCACTTAAGGACAAGAAATTTCACCAGGTTTGCAGCCAATAACAACTTTTTATTACCTACTGTGCATACTAATTACGGCAAGAAAACGTCTTGCTTTGCAGCAATTTCATTGTGGAATGGCCTCCCTCTCAACATAAAGTCTTCATCATCCATAACCATCTTTAAAAAACGCCTCAAAGATTTTTTGTTGTCGTTAACATAGGAAATCCACCTATATTTCATGGTTGTCTGCAAGTGTATGTTCTTGTATGCCTTTATTTTATAATGTTGTAGTTCACGTTCGTTTCCTGTTGTTTTATTTGTCACTTTGTTTAATTCAGTGTTTGCTGATTCTCAAACTTGTGTCTCTTGATATTTTGATTTCTTTTTCTTGACTAGATATGGTCAGGTATATTTGTTTTGTTTTGCTGCCTTATATATTTGCGTTGTGCATTTCTCATCGAGGGTCCCGTTACAGTCGTCAGACTTTGGGACCCTCGCCTGTATAATTATTTGCTTGTATGTTTCCGTACAAATAAAATGAATTTGAAAATGAATTTGAAAATGAATATCACTCGGCGTAAATTAAACTTACACGTGTGTTCGGCTATCGCCCCTCACCCGTGCACAACCTGCTCCCCCTCTCCAAAAAAACGATTTCCTTTGCAGACAGTGCCAAGGATGGTGAACTGACGCACCTTTTCCTATCTCTGTTTATCATGAAGGCCTCAAAAATTTCTCGTTCTATCTGCGAGGAAGACCTGTACAGGATGCGCGGAAAATCTGGAGTGCAATCCTTGCACCTCCGGCAGTGATCAGCCAGGTGGCCAGTCCCCATCTGCGCCTTCAGAGCCGCTTGGTGCTCTTGCAGCCTTACATTAAGGCACCTGCTGTTTGACCGACATAGCATTTCTTGCGCCAAGCGGCTGGGAAGGCGCAGATGGGGGCCGGCCACCTGGCTGATCACTGCCGGAGGTGTAAGGATTGCACTCCAGATTTTCTGCAGACGCGCATCCTGTACAGGTCTTCCTCGCAGATAGAACGAGAAATTTTTCAGGCCTTCATGATGAACAGAGAAAGGAAAAGGTGCGTCAGTTCACCATCCTTGGCACTGTCTGCAAAGGAAATCGGTTTTTTGGAGAGGGGGAGCAGGTTGTGCATGGGTGAGGGGTGATAGCGGAACACACGTGTAATTTTAATTTACGCCGAGTGATATTGGCGGGCACTGTGAAGTTGCTCTGTTATATGAGCAATTGTGACGAGAGCGGTACTATTTTATTTGGTTTGTGTTCGCTGCTTTTTGTGTTCGTTGTTTGTGTTCGCTGCTTCTTGGCCTACATCATGACGTAGTTTAAAGGATTACAGGTTATTTGCGTAATCGCACCCAATGTGTCCTGATAAGCAGCAGTCTATCCGGGGCTGTGAGTGTTAGTTCTGGTGTTCCGCAGGGGTCTGTTTTAGGGCGCCTGCTTTTCCTTGTATATGTTAAAGATATTGTAAGTTATTTGACCTGCAAGTACGCCTTTACGCAGATGATTGCGTTGGTTATCGTGGTACCGAAAGCCCAATTGCCACGGGCTATTTTTAATGTGATCTAAACCATAATCAAACGTGATGGGAGAAATGGAAAGTGACTTTAAATGTTGCGAAATGTAAGCACATCTCTTTCACACGCAGCCGCAACCCTATTTTATTAAAATACACTCTAGGAAGTTTGTCTCTTGAAACAATGTTGGATTACAAAAACCTTGTTGTCTATTTTTCATCTGACCTAACCTGGAAACGGCAGGTTGTACAGCTGTCCTTTTCAGCATCCCGCATGCTAAATTTTCTAAAGCGCAACTTCAGTGATGCTCCTTTAAAAGTTTTAAGGAACTTTTATATTTCACCAACGTAAGATCTATTGCGGAGTAGGCCTGCTCCATTTAGGACCCACAGTTTGGTAATTTATGTGGAGTGCTAGAACGCGTTCAGAACCGCGACGCCTGATTCGTAACTATAAATTACAGTTTTAACACTAGAATTACGTCCCTTTAAGCAGAGTTGGTGTGGGAAACTCTAAGTAGACGTCGGTTGCATAAAAAACTTGAACTACTTTACCGTAGTTATTTTAAATAGACTGGTATGGATCCTAACATTTTATCACTACCCCGCACTTTGTATCTGAGCGACGCGACCATGAATGGAAAATTTGTAAAATTGACGGCCGTCCTGAGGTCCACAAGGGCTCTTTTTCCCCCTTTTCCTTGGTGAATAAAATAAACTACCAAGTAATATGGTTAATTGTACATCTGATCCACTGTTGCACGCATGCTTGTCACACTTGTAATGTTTTTCTTTTCTTTTTTTCTCTTCAACCCCCCTGCTGTATTGCCTTACCGGCGCTTCAGGTACATGAATAAATAAAAAATAAATAATAAATAAATAAATAAATAAATAAATAAATAAATAAATAAATAAATAAATAAATAAATAAAAATCAAAACCATTGGGATCAAACGTACTACAGACTGCATGGTAGTGAAAGTCAGAGCTCCAGGTGACGAAGTTCGACCTGCCTGCGAGTCAATGTTCAAACTCAAACGACAACCAAGGCACCACTAAAAGATAGCTTCGTTTCCAACATTCGTCGTTGTGTGACGTAGGTTGCATGAGTCATTTTAAAAATGATTTCTCTGTAATGTGCGGACCGACGGCCAAACATCTTTAATTTCCCGTTTCTACAAGAGAAGGTCTCTTATAACCCGTGTATTGAGACCTTGTGTCGCAGTGAAGACGGCGTCGTCGGTGGCCTTGGTTATGAGAAACAAATCCCGTAGCGTCGCCTTGCGGCACGCACTTACCTAGGATTTCAAGCCGCTACTCCGACAGATGGCGTGTGAACAAAAGGGGTAGAAAATGCTCGCTAACGATATTCCGCTTCTACAGTTTTAAGGGGGAGGCGTTGTATGCCTCATCACAATCGAAGTAATGGTAAGACCCTGTCCCAACAGATGACGTGCGAGCAGGAGCAAAAAAAAATCACCCCTCCGAAAGTTTTCATGCAATGAGGATGCAGCCTAAGAAAGCTCTCTTATTTAAAATTTAAGAGCGAAAGCCAGTGCTCTTCCATCTTTTGGAAGGCCGAGCTCGGCTTCTGTATTTGTTTGGAGGCAAAATACCAAAGCACTCACGCGGACGATATTTCATACACTGGAAATAAAGCAAAACCCCAGTGATTTGTACTTGCGCTATATGAGGACTTCTTTGTGAGCTAAAATGTTGTGTCCGACTTTTAAAGCAGAGTTTCAATGTCTTACGCAAAACAAGTTCATTGAGTGACGCGTTTACAGCTCTTCGTTTGTTTATAAAAGAGTCACAGCAGTAGCCACCTGTCCATCGTTGGCATTGATTGTTTTTTGTTAACTTTAAAAACTAACCCTGTTTAGATCTTTCCAGCTCGCTAAAGTTACTTTAAAGAAATTTCTCCATCAGACCACCTAATATACACAGGAAGAAGATAAATATCACAGT
The DNA here is from genome assembly GCA_013339765.2 of Haemaphysalis longicornis. Lineage (NCBI taxonomy): Eukaryota > Metazoa > Arthropoda > Arachnida > Ixodida > Ixodidae > Haemaphysalis > Haemaphysalis longicornis. The sequence goes on from CM023453.1 coordinate 64,282,955, forward strand.
ATTTTTGTTCATGAGATGGTTCAGAATGCTGCTTTTATATAATGTTTGTCGAGACAAATCTAGTTCGACCCTACATTTCTTTCAGATTACTCGGCACAACTAAACAACGATTGCGGTAAGACACTTCGTATTTGCCGCAGCCTGTGAGCTTTCTACGGCAAAACTTACACCAAGTCAGTGACTAAAACGTTATGGCAATTTGTGTATTTATCGAGCCGGATAATTTATGGGGCAAACGTTTCAGTGCGAAGCAAGCGTTAGCCCGGGCGCTATTGGATATGTATTTTTGGTTTCTCAAAAAAGGGTAACCAGAGCACCATCGACACTTTTGTGAAGTGTTTCGTCACAGAGCGGGCGGTAATTGCTAAACTGGTTGGAATTTTTATGATGTTCAACTGTCGTTTGGTAGTTCTATTTGGTTTGACTCGCGTTCGCACTTCGGAGTGGCTGAAAAGGTTGTAGATTGTGTGATATGTCTAAGAATGGCAACACTTTTTGCTTTTGTGCCTGTCCGTATTTAGACAATGAAGGTATGCGTTTTTGTGCCAAATAAACTACATAATATTCAACGCTTGTAAATAAATTTTTTTCTCTTAGTCTTTGTCTACCTTTGCACTCCTATGTGTTCTGCTTATGACAGCAGTTCCTTCGCGTCGTTTTTCTCGTGCTTACTAGTGCTAGCATGCAACTTGCACAAGACAATGTCACGCGGAGTTTCAAAGGTTGTGCACTTATTTCTTACTGTTCCTATTCATTGAATTCCTTGTTTCAGTCCGTCTCAATCAAACCTCAAAACTGCTGAAATACTGTGTGAGCAAGAGCCGCATTTTCGACTTCGCCGCTGGCTCGCAATGGTGTGGTGTGCAAAGCATGGCAGTCCTGAGTGGCAAATCACTGCGAGAGCTTGTATTCAACAACACGTCCATCCTCGAAAAGCACGGGAATAATGTCGATCGCTTTCTCGTGTGGGACAAACAGCTCAAAACGTAAGCGTAAACATACGTTCCTTTTCTTACAAACAGTACAGCCGGTAAAAGGCTTGTCTATAACACAGCTTTCGCACTCTCAGCCCTATCCTGCCCCGCCGGAGCGGAATTTGAATAAAACTACTGAGGAATTCTGAAGTCTTAGCCCTTCGCTTTTGCCTCCGACATGTTTGGAACGAGTATGTTTCGGCAGTTTTCGGTTGCAGCCGGTTGAAGTTGAAGTCGCTGTTATAGACAAGCGTTTTACCGACTGTACCAGCTCTTAGTTCCAGATTTGGAACCGAAGCAGTGCAGCCGTTTTGACATAATAAGTGTACATATTTCAATTCATTTATTGTGTTTTGCTGTATGTGAGTTTTAATATTATGAAGATGAATTTATTCCTCACAATGAATGTAGTACAGTGCCATGAGCAAATAGTTCTGATGTCTCAAGACTACCATAACTTTTATGAGTAGCCTGAACAAAATTTTTTCAACGAGCAGGGATATCACTTTTACTCTGAAGTGAGTTACTGACTTGTGGAGATATTACGGAGATTTTTCTTAACATGAAAAAAACAGGTTTAGTTTCAGCAGTACCAAGTTGTCAACTGATTTTGTGTAATGGAGCATTGGATACGCTCTAGGGTGTCACGCAAGCCGCGGTCCTGAATTCATAGCTGTCCGATTTTACTGTTGAGGTGATTTACTGTTGAGGTGAGAAATAAACTTTGTGACGAAAATAGGGTCAGAAAAACGACATGGAGGAGTTGTAATCCGACACCGTTTTTCTGAAATCCTCAGTACTAGTAAGCTTTAGTACTGGACGTAAGCGATTCCACGCCGATGAAGTTTTAAGTATACATGTAATTGAATATGTTATAGTCCTTCATTTAGGGCTCCAACATTGCAGAAATGATGTATGCGCTTTGAAATATGAAAGGAATTAGGAGATAACCCAACTTACATTATTTAAAGCATAATACCTGTTTGACATGCTGTGAAACAAGAAAAATTCTACGACGCTTTTTATTCTGTGTTCTTGTTGACATTGTGTACGACGATGGCTTGAACATGCAATTGCAAATAATTTTCGCATAATGGGATAAAATATATCAGTTTTAAAAAGAAACGGTATGGTAGCACTCATGAGCGAATGTCTTGCGGTTCTAATAATTAAGCAGAAGGTTTGCTTGAGCTGCGTCACATACCAAATGACCCAGTTTTTCTGGATGCCAGGCACATGCAATGGCTTGCGATAAAGGGTTGTGCTCGCATTTGAATACCACTGCACTGGTTATGCAGATGTTAATGAATTCTTTGTGAGGATTCTTTGCCTGTGTGTCTTTTGTCTTTAAGACACACAGGCAAAAGGGTAAAGAAAAATTCTAAGTCTTTTATTCTTACACTTGAGTTGTTTCATACATGTGAACAAGGAGAGTGACTGGCTGCAAATTGGAACCCTAAAATTGCAATCATTGCGTGTTTTAAGGCCAGTGCTGTATATCAGCGATCGGCAACTTTTTGGCTCGGACGATCGAGTGGCATGAAGGCGACAGGGGGGGGGGGGGGGTGACGGAAGCGGCAGACGGCATTTTCGAGGAGAGGCGTCTTTGCAGGCAACGATAGCAATGTTGCACAACGCCGTAATATAAGTGATGTTTACTAACAGCCCGCACGCTACAAAGAAGCTGTGTCACCAGGCCTAAACTGATTCGTCGGCTTTTATATAGGCAATGACAAAGAGAACGGGGGGTGGTGCTGAATTCGTGACGGGTCCGCGTGTTGCTGAACCTGGTGTACAAGCGTATAAAAGAGTAAAAATGCGTACACATATTGGTACAAGGTGCGCAAAAACGGAGCGCGCTGTAGGACAGTGAAAGAGCACCCTCAGCGGACTGTTCGGGAAAGGGCGAGGCACCATAGAACGTTCTATATACGCCACATTTTCTTCGCCGGCTGGGACCGGACCTTCGTTCCGCACAGCTATGGGTAACGATGCACCAGGCCCCAGTAACGGGCAAGGAAGACTGCCAAAGTACGTCACGGTGAAAGAGGCCATACCAGTTTAAATTTTATTGGCGGTGGGGTGTTTGAGTGGCGCCCTCTGGCTCTGACGTCAGCTCAGGGACTCGCGCCGTTGTCGTCTGCTACACTCTGCTTGTGAAGAGAAGCAGCAACTGTGCTCGGGATCACCTGCTTTGATGTTTTACGGAATTGAATGAATGAATGAACGAAATAATGAATTTATTTAGAAGGAAGAGATCGCACGCCACGTACGGGGGAAGAGGATTGGGGAGAGGAATAAACCAATGGGGGGATGGGGATCAATCACAACTCCTGTCCGCCCCGCACACAGACCACTTGATTTAATTCATTTTCGCAATACCTGTAAGTCCAGGAAATGTTCACAGGGCCAATAAAGTTTCGTTCACATCGCTCGAAGGCGTTATCCAATTAAAAGCGTATTTCCAGTAATTCACTTATTTTTGCCAGATTCTCAACTCTGAATAACTTTACGCTGTATCCCGCCCAAGTCTGCGACATGAGAGAAAGAGAACCTTCTTCAAAGCATCGGTCAGACGATCGTCTGTAACTCGTCGTGTCTAGTTTACTTGCGATGTTCAGTGCTCAGAGCTTCTCGATAAGCATTCAAAATGCGTAGGCGTCCCTAAAGTACATTTGAGATGCTCTTATGAAGACTCAATGGTTGAATGCTACGCACTAAGCAGCGGGCCCCTACACGCCGATGGCACGGCAGAAAATAAAGCGCCTGTCTCTTATTTCTTTCATTGTTGGCTTGTATCAGAAATTAATGTTTTTTTTTTTTCCGGTGCCCAACGCTTCAATTTGTCTGCACCGCCACAAACGTCTTATTAGCAAGTTTTGGGAGGTTTTGCAGGCTCAAAACGTTTTTGTGAGTATTTTCTTGAGGCTGTACGCATATATACCGTCCTTCATACCGTCCTCCATACATACCCGCTCACAAATGCACTAAATAGTGTACGTGCCAGTTTCCAGTATAACAAAATTCGAAACCGATGAATATATCCCAGCAGCTCTTTGCCGTTTTCCAGCACTTCCTGGAGTAAAGAACAAATCCTGGCCTACTCTGATTGGCGTGCTATAATTGAAGAAAATTATTCTTATTCTCTTGTCTTGGACTGAGGACCCACTAACGAGCTAGATTTTACTTTAAAAAATGTTTTCTCCTCCTCTCCTCCTCTTGAGTGCAGTTTTACTCTGCGCATGTCTTACTATTGCAAAGATATAGCTGTGGGAAATCTACCGAAAAAGCCCTCCAGCTCTGAACGAAGATAGTGTTACTGTATTTTAGCGTGGACTTGAGTACTTTTGTTCAGTAATCCTCCATAGTTATTATAGAAGCCTGGTATAAAGCCAGCACGCCCCTATATACACAGTAGGTTATTTGAAGCTCAACCTACCGTTTTTGCGGCCCATAATGCATGTCGGCATACTTTTATTCATTGAAAACCAAAGGGATGTGATAAAATACTTTTGAGCTATCGGTAAAGTTGCGAAAAATTTTACTTTACATACGATTAAATGCCTTCTGCCAAAGCCTAGAGCCCCGAAGGGCTGGAATTTGTTTAGGTCTTGCATTTTAGCTGTTGTCGCTTATTAGCAGCTGTCTGTTCCCTTTGTTCCAAAGATTGCTGAATATAGAAGCTGATGCCTATCTGCGACTCTTCGCGCTCTGCACACGGTAGGCTTCGCAAGGAATGGGGCGACGCCGACAATGTTTCTTGTGCAGCGGTATTGAAACGTACACATCAAATCACGCCTTGAACTAGTGTATGCGATTTCAAGCCTATTAGGATGATAAAAAGTTCCCCACATGCAAAATATGCTGCGAACAAGCATCAGACGTCAACAGAGCGCAAAGAAACAGCAGGAAGATTAGCCTGATTGAAGCAGAAAACAAATGCGAAAATCCCTGAGCCGACGTCACGGATGATGATGATTATGATGATGATGATGATGATGATGATGATGATTAAATGCCTCCTAGCCTATCTTAGTAATTTAAATTTAGTTAGCCCTCAACTCGGATTTCTTTTTAACTCTGCCCTACCGCTACCCCTGCAAGGGATGACACTTTATCGACTTCCCTGCTTTTTTTTCCACCGAATACTCCAGCCGCTGCTTAGTAATACCCACTGCTGAGCAGTTAACGCTTCCATCAACTGCGAAGCCCAGTGCCTCAGGAAGTAGGACTTTCCCCCCAATTCTAGCCGGCTGAATCATTTGGCATTCTATTACTATGTGGTCGATTGTTTCCTTATCCCTGCCACATCCCACACATGTCTAATCCTGGGACGAATATTTGCTCGTGTAGGTTCGAGTTATCAAGCAGCTTGCCCGCGCCTCAAAGAGCAACGCGCTACCTTTATTGTTGTCATAAAAGTTCTCTTTCCGGATCTCTTGTTTGCTTGCTTTATAGATTCCCAGTGATCTCTTCTTTTCCATCCTCTCTACCCACATGAGCGTCTCCGTTTCCGGAGTCGCGCTTCGGAGTCGCGCTCACCCCCAGTAAATGAAGCTGCTCCAGCCGCCTTACGAGAGGAACATGGTCGTTCTGGCAGTTGACTACAGTCAACTGCTGGTCAACAATAGTCCCATACGACCTTCGCCTTCACATTCTCTAAGAAAGCTCTAACTATGCTACGGAATTTTGATCTTGTTTGTTGTTTGGTTATTCGTTCAAGTTTTTTCCTGTAAAGTAGGTATATCCGCATTAAGTTTGTACAAAGAGAAAACGTCGGTTTATTGCTTTTCGAATTGCTCATATTTTGTCTCTATTGTGTCTTTTATGGCTGTAGTTTATTGTGCAAGCGCGGCCACTGTTAGAGGTAACTCGGAGCGCCCGGCCGCCCTACATGGAGCACTACGACGGGCGCCGCGAGAATCTTGCGGCCCATGCGCAATCAATGCCTTCTTAAGGTGCATGACGCGATAGCGTTACTGCGACTCCCAGAAAACGTTTTGGAACTAAATTGCTGCATTTAAAATATGGCCTTCACGAGAACTGAACGTCAGCGAAGAGGGAAGCGCTAGCAAAAAGGCGTGTTTAATCGCCATCTTCCAGAAGAGATTGAGACCCTCCATGCTTCTGTGGATGAAGATGGGAGCGTGAAAGGGTGCAGCTGCGAGGTTTTGGCTCGTGTGAGGGAGAAACTAGCAGTGTTAGCGTTTCAAAGGGTTTCTTTTCCGATTTCTTTGCCGGACTGAATGTTTTTGCTTTTTTGCGAAGAGAGAGAGAGAGAGGCAAAGTTGAGATCTTCATTTCGGAATAAAATTCTCGAGGCTAGACCATCTATGCAGAAGGTCTGTGCCTTGCCCTTCCAATCAGCTCGCCCGGATCCTGAGATAACGCGCTGGCCAAAACTGCCTTCAGTATTTCAATAGAAATAGAATGAGCTATGTTTAAGTTATTCGCCCATGAGCATACCCCTGTACGTGCCTAGGTTACGCAGAAGAGGGTAAATGCTTCTCCGTAATTAGCGGAGTTTTAAGTTAATCTATGATGTTCCCAAAAAACATATTTTGCTCACATTTATCGGTAGATACTTGTGCTGGTTTATCCACCACAGGTTTCGCAATTATTCGGCACCGAAGCCCCTTTAGCAAAGAGGAAGATCGTGTTTCTATGTGTAGGATTACGATACGTTAAATTTTTTCGGAAGGGGAATGCTGTTTTCCTGGTCGAAAGTAGCCAGGTCTGCGTTAGTTCGCAGACCTTTCAGTAGGTGCTCGATTTTTTCAAACCCTTGTGCCCGGGTGTCCTAGTGACGTCCTTAACTTCATTCATTGTGGACTGGAAGATATTCACACATCTTTTAGCTATTTCGCCTACAACAAACAGTGTAATGCCCTTTGAGAGTCTGTAATGTTGTTGCACTTCTTGTTTGCCACTTCAGCTGTTTTAATTTCCAAGAGAATGGCTCCAACATCCGCGTAATTGTTCCTGTAGGTATGAGAGCCCTGCAGTCACAAGGATTGCCAGAAGAGCCACCTACGACAATTGCGGCATCCTAATATCCTATATCCCACAGCCGGTGTATACTTTGTTCTGGTGATATTTCACTTTCCTTGAATTAACTTGATCCTGTCACATTGCCTTTCCTTGCGTACGTTTGAATCCATGCTTTCAGTTGAGCGTTTTTTTAGAGCAGCCGGTGCATCGGTGAAATGACCATGATGGCTTACACTCGAAAATTCCCCATGAGGGAAAGGTGAAGGGATGGTACTGTTTTCCATACGATGACCCTTCCCTATTTCGTCTTCTGAGCCACGCCCCTGGTGCCAGGCAAGCGGTTTGTCTGGTTTCTTCGCGTATGTTTTAAAGACAGAATTTGGAGACCCTTTCAATTTTAACCTCATCAACAGCCCATTCAGGTCTACGGCAGGACTAATGCCTTCAGCCGCTCCGGTGCGCGGCTGACCAAATTTATTCTTTGCCTCCGAATTTTCTTACTTCTTTCCTCCATCGAGGAAAAAGCCTTACCCTTCTTTTAGCCCCGTCTCTGTCCGTCTATCCTATTACGCTGCTGGCCTACCGACTGTCAGTTTGCCTCACGCTGAAATTGCAAATAGGAGGGCTCCCTTATACGCTGTCCGGATGATGGTGTTCGCTTGATCTTTTTCGCTGCGGGTAAGTTAGAATGGTACAGGACGCACAGTAAAATCCGCCTTGTTATCAAGGGCTTCATGAGTCTTATCGTTTCATCTCCCATTTTTTCTGTCGTCTTGGTTAGGCGGTTCGTAATTGGGCAAGTGGTTAAAGATTTTCTCTTTTTTTGTGATTTTCAAGCCCGCTCCGTGCGTTGACTCTAGGGCACGCCGATCATTCTTATGCGACTGATATCGGGGAGAATATGCGTACCTATTTTCAGGGTGACTTCTAACTTTGCTAAGTTGTGCCTTTCATCGTTTTTCAAACACCGCTTGCAACGGAATCGTTGCAGAAGAGTCGCGGGAATATTAAAAAATTGTCCGCGTATCTGCTCCTTTCGTTGCAAATGTCGACAAAAGATGATAGTCTTTATCGACTTTTGCCAAGTAAATTCCTCCCTTCGCCTTCCCGCTCACCTCTCATTTTGTTCCTCTTGCGTCGCGCTCCTCCTAAAAATGAAGACGCCAAAGGTTTGCTTAAATCATTTTAAATTTACCGCGTTTCACTTCTCTAGGCCGGGTGTCTCGATGCCAACGCTGCCGTACGGCGAAGACGCGCGTGAATCGAGGCGCCATACTTCAACGTTTATAGAACCACGTTTTCTTACTCCACGTGCGCCTCAAGAAGAACGTGGAACCTATCTAGTGGAACCTTTCGTAACTGTTCCTGGTTGATTTCTTAAAATGGCGCCAGAAGCTATAGTGGCGCGCGCGACAGCAGGCGACGGCGGAGTGATTTTTTTTTCTGCAGTTGAAGAAGCAGGTTTACCCGCCGCGGTGGGTCAGTGGCTAAGGCGTTGTGTGGCTGAGCGCGACGACGCTGGTTCGATTTCCGGCCGCAGAGGCCGCTTTTCTGATGGAGGCGAAAAGCAAGAAACTCCCATGTGTACGAGATTTCGGTGCGCGTTAAAGACCGCCAGCTGGCCAAATTAATCCGGAGACCTCCAATACGGAGCGCCTCATCGCCTGCGTTGAGTGGGCGCAATAAACCCTACAATAAAACAAATATTTCAGTTAGTTTCTGCTCATATTGTATTTTTTTCTTGATTTCTGATTGACTGGGATTATTTCTTTTACTCCTGTTTTAGTTTTTGGATGCAATGCGGGGGCCGACATCAGTTAAGGTGGGAAAGACGTCGCGGTGGCTCAGTGGGTAAGGCATTGCGCTACTCAGACCAAGGACGTGGGTTGAATTCCCGGCCGCTTCTGCAGTGTTCCTGATGGAAGCAGTAAATAAAAACGCCAGTGTGCCCAGGTTTCAGCGCACGTTAAAGGTCCCGAGGTTGTCGAAATTAATCTGGAGCCCACCACTACTGCGCGCCTCGTTGCCCGGGTGTGGCTTGGGCACGTGAATTACCGAAAATATGAATTCTTATCGACCGGTGAAGGCGTGCTTTTATTGTGATGGCGCCAGTTTCGGGCCCGACAGGCGACTATATCTGCCGAGCATGCTACCAGCAATAGAACGTAGAACGAACTTTACTGCGCAGGCGTGGTATCTGCTCGAAGTGCGTGTCCTTCCTTCTGTGTCCACCGTAGTATTATTGTCCTCCTTTTCACACTTTCGTTGCTGTTGTGTCATATTCAGATTCAGGCGAGTACTCGCAGCTCGCTGTCTCAGTCGAACCTTCCGGGTGGCAGTGAGGACGTATTTCCGTGGACGCTTGATGGGCACGCCTTGTAGCGGACGGCTGGCAGGGACGGCGAATCGAAAAATGAGCCCAATATCGCCCTCTCTTTAAAAAAAAACGAATATCAATTGAGGTATCGAGCGTGCATTGCTGCACAGATACTTTTTAGAGTTGAATTGTTTGTTTTGCATCACAAGGAACATGATGATGGAGCCCTGAAAAATGAAGAATAACAGCTTGACGCATGGCACGCCGCCATGCAGTCAGGTGCAAAGCGCACGAAAACGCGTGCAAGTAACTTTTATACTCTAACATACGCTAGCAACTTGACGGCGCCGTATGCCCCCAGTTGGCAGGTATACAACACATTGAAAACTTGTTCACGCAACTCTTATACTATAATATACAGTGAGATGCATTGCGGTTAGACAAACAATATCGCAATGGTACGCCTTGGTGCAATGGCACCCCCTTAACTACGCCTTCCACTTCCGTAGGGTCATGTTTGTTACAGAGGTATGTTTACAGAATCTTCATTCTTGCGAAACAAAAATTCGCAGCACAAGCAATGTTTTCAATACATCCATCCGTGAGCGGCCACGCGCGACGTATTACAAGTTTCCCAACTCAACATTTCGAACTGTTATTACGCACACTGACGTGTATCGGTATTCTTTTTTTCCGAATGTCATTGAAATATGGAATAAACTACCAAACGATGTTGTGGAGTGCTCGGGTGTACATGAATTTTAATTAGCTATAGATATGTTTTTTAGAAATAGTGCGTCATTCCAAATCTGTTCATGACTGTGCGCTAATAGAGTATCTTATTCACCGTTTTGTTCCCTCACCATATTTTGTTTCCTTGGTTTATTCTCTTGCCGTATTTTGCAGTGTTTTGTTCATCACTGTGTGTTATTGCAGTGTTTGTTCCCTCCCTGTAACGACCCTCACTAGAGGGTCAACAGTATTACCAAATAAATAAATAACTAAATAAATAAATATGCACCTGGCTGGTCTAGCCTGCTCCTGCTGATGTGCTATCTATGGTGATCAGAAGACTTTATAGCACTTCCTATTGCATTGCCGCGATTTTTCAATGATGAGCCAACGTCCTCTTCTCAAAGGCATTGCGAAGAATTGGTCTGCCTATTTCCATTTCCGTACTACTATATTTCGGGGCCACATCACTGCGGTATTGCCAGCGAGGGTTGGCTGCAGCCATTCATGCCCTGTTAGCTTTGATCCTTGCATGTATTTTTTCCGGTACAAAAAGCTCATTTGCTCTATCGCAAACTCTACTTACAACTTTCAACGATTTCTATTTTCTCTCTTTCTGCGTATGAATCGCTAGGTTTATGATTTCCCTGTGTTTTAAGGGGGCACATTAGCCCTTCTCACACCCGATTGCTGGACAATCCCCCAAGTGGGTATGTGCCAAGTCACCAGGAACAACAACAACAACAACAACAACAACAACAACCTCTAACTGTGGCCGCGCCTGTACACGATGTTGTATGCCTAGCCCGAAGAAAACAAAAATTGGTTTCAAGCAACGCCAGTGTTGACATTATCGTTTGCTTTGACAGGGACAACTCCTGATTGCCCTAATGAGCAGGAAGGTCAGAAATGTGAGCCAAAGATATAAACGTAGACACATATTATCAAACCTATTTTAATCGTACCATAAGCAGTTATACGATGTGCGAATAGGAAATATTGCTACTTATTCGAGGATTTTTAATCTGTTAACTAATTTTCGTGGCCATCATTGCAGGAATTCACTCACACTAATCATGGTCGCGGTAATGTTGGGTTGGGTAATCATTATAGTTTCATATTTGGAATGTTTTTGCTAATGCAATCTAGTGCGACAAGACCGAAGCTGAAGTTTAATGCCCATCACGAATATTTATTGGCAATTTTAGGGACGACAGCTTCACTATATGCGCTGCTACCAACCTGACCGATGGATGGGTGACAAGACACAACCGACCGTGCTCTGAAAAACTTCGAACAATTTGTAAGTCTTTCGATGAGGGAGAGATCCAATGTATCTCCGGGGCTATGGAAAACAGGTATGGGTGGATGGAACAGGCGATACTCTTTCACTATCTAGGCAACCACTTTATTTAGGGACAAAGCTATACTTAGTGGTAACCCCTACTGTAAATACAACAAACCCACGGTGTGTTTATAGAATATAATTTCTGTACCTTTCTGTGCTTCTGGCTTGCGAACAGAGCGCTTCAAGTGAGCCTCCTGGCAGAGGATTGTCTTTTTTTGCGATTTTCCGCGCACGATTAGGATTCCTAATACCCCAAGAACAAGATATTGGCCACGCGGAAAAAACTTGTCTTATTGAGACGTGTTTAGCTAAGGATCGTACCAAATTGCTCCATGCGATAGACACGAAATGGGTTTCTACACTCTTAGGCAAAAAGGACTAAATTAGGGACTAAAATACAGCCGTTAGTCTTCGCGGACGACCGTTCATCTTCAAGGGGAGTATCTGCGGCAGAGTACGTGCCGTGTGCATAAATGCGGACTAACTGTTCGTCCCCGCCGATCTATAAGGAGTAACGGGAAGACGAAACGCACGCAGTTAGTCTCTTTGCGGCGTCGTTAATCCCCTAATGGCGTCGTCGTTGCCCTTTCGCGCATATGTCTGCGAACAGTTTTATATTTCCAAAACACAAGCTTTAGATGGTGCCACCGGAGAAAATATTGATGTTAGTTATAAGAAAATCGCCTAGGGTTAGTAGAGCGGCGGGTAATGGCAAGGAGCGGAGAAACGCGATTTCCATACGCTTCTCCGCGAGGTTTTGTTGATACGCTGTGTTGCATACGATTTGTGCGAGGTAATAACGGCCAATGAAAACTTTCAAGCACCTTAACAATAACGCAACAATTAGTGACAATAGCAAAAGTGGATTCCTGAGCCTAATGAATATGTATATGTTTAACAGACGAGAAAAAACGCATGTTGCTGATGACAACTGCAAAACAAAAATGCTCGCTACAGCTAAGCGTCTCGAAGTTATCTTTTACACTCGGTACATAATTGCCTTGGGCACCAAATCTATGACAATGCTGCAACTGCTGTAATACCCGCTTGAATTCCCAGTCGCAATCGTCTAGCGACGCAAATTTGAAGAATTCAGGCTAAGCAAGACCGAATTCGCTTTCGCCGATGCACGAAAACATGGCATGTTTCCTTATTCTGACACTCACACAGACGACACCTTTCACATACGTTACATAGAGCACTTAACATATGTATTGTCATGAGGTGTTCTGAGCGCGGGAAATACAAGAAAAAAAAATTCCCCCGCATTTCCCCGAAGGGGAGTATGAGGAAGTGCGAAGCACGGGGTGATGCTATGAGGGGGAGTTTGTTGAAGTTTGGTGGCATTTTGCCCGTTAGTTACATTAACACCCCCTCGTGATCACGTTCGGCTTAACACGCCTCATTTGTCCCTCTGCGGAAATCTTGGTGAATTAACGTGTATGTTCGAGAGGAGGAGCGCACCGCACCGTAGCGCACCGCAGCTGCGAAGCGCCGACCGGAGTGAAGGGAGAGGAGGCGCAGTCACGTGAGAGAATGCAGAACTAGCGGGTTTGTAGTATCACGTGTACACCACGCAGTTATCAAGCCGCTATAACGCCGCTGAGTCGCCAACGCACGCCGCTGACGACGTAGTTTGAATGCGTTAAAGATATAAGGCGCGTTACTAACATTGATATCGACGTCGCGTCTGTGGCTTAGTCGGTAGAGCGTCGCGCTGCGGCCGCAAAGTCCGCAGATCGAAACCTGGCGCCGGATGCTGTTTTTTTTATATAGTATAGTGGCCTGGCTGGCGCGCCGAGAGAGGGTGGTGCGAGCTGGAGAGTAGTAAAGGGGCTTTAGGAGAGTAGGCGAGGGGGGAGAGGAGGCGCTATGCGAGCGCCCTCACGCGTCGGAAATCTCCCCCCGTTGCTAAGGAAGACGAGGAGCGCGCGCACCCGCAGCTGTTGCTATGCGGACTACGGCGGCGGACGATTCAGGCTCGCTTAAGAAGTGCATTCGCACTTATTCCTGGCCAATCTCCCACGTGGGTATGTGTCATGTCAGCGGCCAGGCAGCGCGCGCCCATCTCCCCCCGTTGCTAAGGAAGACGAAAAGCGCGCGCACCCGCAGCTGTTGCTATGCGGACGGCGGAAGGTTCGGGGTCGCTTATAGGAGGAGGAGGAGGTAGCCTTTATTGTGGCAGGAAGACTCTACGTCAAGTGGGGGAAGGGGAAATAGAAGGGGGGGGGTTGTAACTTGGGACATCTTAAATGCGTACAGTTCGACCCAAAACAGGTGGGCTCCTTAAGAATGCTGAAGAGGCCGCGTGGGGGGAGGAGGGCAGGCTCACGACTCTAGACTGCTCGCGCTAGACCGCTTTTTAGGGAAAAGTGTGCAATTAAAGCCAGCATGGAGGATTCCAGTGTACGAGGGTCGATGTAAAGAGAGGCTGTATTTGGAGGAGGCTTGAAGGTTCTGTAGGGCACGAACTTCGGGCAGTGCCAAATTAGGTGCTGGAGATTGGCGGGAGTGGGGGAGGCGCAGAAGGGACATCGAGGCGGTAGAGACGGGGTGTACCATTTCCGGAAGGTCTCAGGGGTAAAGCTAGCATTAGCAAAATATTTGTTTATGAAAATTTCGGCTGATCTTGGGAGCGGGGGCAGGGCGGATAAAAAGCCGGTTGGAGTCAGGGCCTTGAGGCGGTCTTTTTTTTCCTTTTTGTAACGTAGAAGCTGTATCGCTGGTGGTAATGTCTCAGTAGGTGGAGGAGCCAAGTCGGGTAGCAGCGGAGGACTAGAGGTTATACACTCCCAAGTGCATTCGCACTTAAAACGGCGGGGAAAAGGCGCAGCAAGCGTGCGAGTGGCAAAGTGAAGAGAAAGAAGGGAAGATTGAAAAGAGGCTCGAGACAAGGGAGAAAGAGGAGGAACGAGGCTCGGGGGTTCGAGAAAGATCGAGAAGACATCGAGGGCAACCAGCGGAGCGTCTACCCCGTGGTAGCCTGGCGGACCAGCGGCAGTCGACCGGACTGCGGGTACGCCTATCCTGTGAGGACTCTGCGCTTCAGCGGCAGTCACCCGGACTGCGGGAGCGCTACCCCAAGCACTGCTCGTGTTCCCGCCGACCAGCTTCTCGGGCAGACCAACGGTAACGTCGTCATGGCGCCGTGACTGCGCTCAGATGCCGGGGCCACGCCGCGTCAACGACATCAACCGCCAGCGGTAGCCGCCTTCGACGGGAGCTTCTACTCGTCGCCGCTCCCGCCGCCGACAAAAACTGTGAGGCCCTTGAACGATTTCGCGCGGCTTGGACTCGGACCCCTCTGGCAGCGCCAGCGTATTCGCGTGCTACGCCAGACTTCGCGGCAGCTTTATTCATTTTTTTTCTCCTTCCTATTGTGCCTTTTATTTTTTTTATAAATATTTACGTTGTTTGAATTTCGTCACCTGCCTCGTCACTTGTGAGCCGCTCCCACTACGGCCCTGAACCTGCCATAACATCACAAGTGTCGTCCGCGACAGGACTCTTCTAAACATCTTGAAGAGCAGGACGTAGAACCGAGCGGAATTCACGAGTGAAGTGGCAGCATGGACCTCGAAAAGACTATCGCTCTAGGAAAGGAATTGGGTTACAAGGACGCGGAGCTTCGGGAATGGGTGAAGTTTGAGCAGGCTCGATTAAGGGAAGAACGGCTGGAAGGGCGTGAGGCCGTGAAAGAAGCTGCAGAACGCGCGAGGGAAGAAGCGCAACGGGAGAAAGAGGAATCCGAGCGGGAGCAGAAGACATTAGAGATGAAGATCCGCTTGCAAGAGCTCGCGAGGGATAGCGCGCAAGTTGATCGCTCAGCACCTGAACCTGTACCTTCGGGACACGCAACGGCTGTCAGCCCTCACAAGCTTATCCCGCCTTTTGATGACAGGAGAGGCGATCTCGACGCCTATCTTGTCAGGTTCGAAAGAATCGAGCTTTCGCAGAAGTGGCCTGAAAGTGAATGGGCAGTAGCTCTGAGTATGTGCCTCGCGGGTGAAGCGCTGACAGTGATAGGGAGAATGACCCCAGAGCACTCCCTAGATTACAAAAAAGTGAAGCTGGCCCTGCTTCAACCATTCCGCTTCACTTCGCAGGGGTACAACGAAAAGTTCAGGAATGCGAAAGCCGAAGACGGGGAAACTGGCGTACAGTTCGTTTCTCGCCCTGCTGGCTATTTTGACAGGTGGCTAGAGACGTCCGGCGTCGCGAAAACTTTCGACGAACTGCGAGACAGAATGATTGGGGAACAATTCATGAAGTACTGCCACACGCAACTAGCAGTCTTTATCAAGGAAAGGAACTTCAAGACAACTAAGGAGATGGCAGAAGCATGCGACCACTGCATGGAAGCACAGGCCATCAAAAACTTGGGTAAAGCCCGAGATGAACCGAGACGGGACCAGAGGTCAGATCAGGCCCCAAAATTAACGAAGACCCAAGGTTGCTTCATCTGCGGCAAACTAGGCCACCGTGCTAGTGACTGTAGAATGTCAGGACGGCATGGTAGCTGTGGCAAGTGCGGAAAACCTGGCCATAGAACTGAGAACTGTCGAGGCAAAGAGGGCGACGCAAAACAGGTTTCGGCTTGCACCGTAGCGAAGCGCTGACGTCTACAGATTAGGACTCCCGAACAGCCAGGAAAGAGCGATTCAAGGATCAACAAGTTCTTGGTTGAAAACCTACCCGTGGTGACTGGGGAAATGTACGGGAAGCGGATATCGGTGCTACGAGACTCCGGCAGTAATACCGTAATCGTGCGCCGTGATCTTGTGCCAGACTCTTGTCTGACGGGCCAAGCTTCCAGTGTGGTGTTCGTGGACAAAACTGCGCAGCAACTTCAAGAAGCGTACGTCAAGGTCCACACGCCCTACTTTTCAGGGATGCTTCTGGTGAAATGTAGGCAGGATCCCTTGTATGATTTAGTACTAGGGAACATACCAGGAGGCAGACCACCCAACGACCCTGACTGGAAATGGCATCCACATGTTGATGAAGCCAAGACAACCCCAGAACGCTATCAAGAAGCAGCTCAGAGCCCGGGCAGCTCTAATACTGCGATGGACTCTCAGAAGCTCGTGGCTGTCGCAGAAATCGACAGGCTGCCTACAGGTAGCTTTAACATCGCGGAGGTCACGAGAGATGAGCTCAAGGAAAAACAAGAACAAGATGACAGCTTGAAAGACTGTTTTCGACAGCGGGGGACAACTTTCACATCCAGGAGTGGCAACCACTACAAATATGTCGTAGACAGGGGATTGCTGTACCGGCAGTATCACCTTTTGTCTGGACGCTCATTCAAGCAGGTGGTGGTACCTCAACCTTTGAGGAACGCAGTGCTACAGATGGCACACGAAGGCATCATGGCCGGACACCAAGGCATCCGCAAAACAACGGACAGGATCCTTGACGAATTTTACAGGCCGGGCATTCATGCCGACGTGAAGCGCTTCGTAAAGTCCTGTGACATCTGCCAAATGACTGCACCGAAAGGAAGAGTAGGCGTGGCACCGTTAGAAAGTATGCCGCTCATCGACACTCCGTTCTGGAGAGTAGCAGTCGACCTAATCGGCCCGATCAGACCCGCTTCCGAGAAAGGAAACAAATATATCCTCACTATGATACACTTCGCGAGACACGCTACGCCGACGCCGTCGCGCTACCGAGCGTTGACAGCGTTCACGTCGCAGAAGCGCTTCTCGAAATGTTTTCTAGAGTGGGACTTCCAAAAGAAATCGTCACGGACCGAGGGCGAAGCTTCACCTCAGGGCTCATGCAAGACGTCAACCCACTCTTGTCCATCAAGTCCCTCCATACAACACCTTATCATGCCATGAGCAATGGACTGGTAGAAAGGTACAACGGCACGCTGAAGACGATGCTCAGACGGATGTGCCAAGAAAAACCAAGATGCTGGGACCGTTACTTGCCACCGTTGCTTTTTGCGTACCGGGAAGTACCCCAAGCCAGTCTCGGATTCTCGCCTTTCGAACTGATATATGGCCGATATGTCCGGGGACCTATGACAGTCCTGAGAGAACTATGGACTGGCGAGGCCATGGAGGAAGACGTACGGACCACCTACACGTACCTCGTCGAGCTACGACACAGACTCGAAGAGACGTGCAAAGCTGCCCAGGAAGAGCTGCAAAAGCGAAGATAACACAAAAGAAATACTATGACCAGAAGGCCGTTTCACGACAGCTTAAACCGGGAGATCGCGTCCTAGTTCTCCTTCGAAGTGAGGCTAACAAACTCACGATGCACTGGAAGGGTCCCTTCACGGTTGTTCGAAAGTGTGACGACCTCGACTACGAAGTCGACTTGGGCAAGAAGACCACCCTCTTTCACGTGAACATGCTCAAGAAATACGAAGAACGACAGCCGACGTATTCGAGTGTAGCGGCCATCAACACTATAGAGGATGGCATTGAAAGCGAAGAAATACCCTTCCTGCCCCTTCAACAGCAGCAATCGTTCAAGGACGTGTGCATTTCAAACAGCCTATCGTCGTCGCAAACTCAGGAGGCGCAACAAATATGTGAAGACTATCGAGAGATCTTCAGCGATTTGCCAGGCAAGACCGATCTGGTAGAATGCCGATTGGAACTGACAAGCACCACGCCAGTTCATGTACGGCAGTACCCCCTACCATTTGCCTTAGAGGAGGTCATCGAAGCAGAGGTGCAAGACATGCTTCGCTTGGGAGTGATCCTGAGATCACAGTCTCCATACAACGCGCCCCTCCTTCCTGTAAGAAACCGGACAACACCATCCGTCCTTGCGTGGATTACAGGGAGCTGAGCAAACTACTGGTTTCCGACAGCGAACCGATACCTCGAATTGACGTCCTCCTAGCCCGTGTAGGGCCAAAGAAGTTTTTCTCAAAATTCGACTTCACTAAAGGTTACTGGCAGGTACCCATGGCATCTGACAGTCGGGAAAAGACTGCGTTCTCAACCAAGTCCGGGCTGTACCAGTTCAAGTACATGCCTCTTGGCATCAAGACCGCCCCAGCGGTCTACGCTCGACTGATGCGGAGAGTTTTTGAAGGCGTGGAAAACGTATATCACTACTTCGATGACGTCCTGGTCGCAACTGAAACGTGGCCGGATCACATCATTGCATTGAAAGAAGTATTCCAGCGAATCCGGGCCGCAAGGTTAACCGTGAAACCTAAAAAGTGCGAAATAGGCCCACAGACTATCACCTATCACCTTTCTGGGTCACAAGGTAGGAGATGGAACGGTGCAACCAATGGATAAGACGTTGGACAAAATATTAGGCTCAAAAAGACCTCAAACTAAAAAGGAAGTCCGCTCCTTCCTAGGCCTCACAGGCTACTACCGAGACTTCATCCCGGACTACGCTAAAATAGCGAAACCACTGACAGAGTTGACCCGCAAAGGAGCTAAAAACGTGATTGACTGAAACGACGACAACGAGAGAGCTTTCTGCACTCTGAAGCAAAACTTGTCGTCCGCCCCAATTCTGCGTGCAGCAGACACGTCCAAACAGTTTGTTCTTCGGACAGACGCCTCAGACAAGTGCCTTGGAGCAGTATTTCTACAGGAATACAACGGCCAACTGCACCCAGTTTCTTATGCCAGCCGAATGCTTTCTCCACGAGAAAGTCGTTACTCAACGGTTGAGCGCGTATGCTTAGCGCTTGTGTGGGCCGTCCGAAAATACATTTACCTGTATGGAAAGGAATTCATACTGCAAACGGACCACCAGGCCCTGCAGTACCTTCAGACTGCCAAGCACTTGAACAACCACGTGCTTAGATGGAGCATATAATTTGCAGAAGTATTCCTTCACGGTCCACTACATCAAGAGATGCGATAATGTAGGCGCCGATTTTATGAGCCGCGTCTAGGCCCTAGCAATTTTTTTTTCGCGCCACTTTTGCCTGTTTACATCCTCCGTTTTTTTTTTCACGAGAAGTTGTGAAAGTGCACGTGTTCTCACCCGGCAACTTGCTTTTGCGGGGGGTGATGTCATGAAGTGCCCTAGGCGCGGGAATTACAAGAAAAAAACGGCGGGGAAAAGCCGCAGCAAGCGTGCGAGTGGCAAAGTGAAGAGAAAGAAGGGAAGATCGAAAAGGGGCTCGAGACAAGGGAGAAAGAGGAGGAACGAGGCTCGGGGGTTCGAGAAAGATCGAGAAGCGATCGAGGGCAACCAGCGGAGCGTCTACCCCGTGGTAGCCTGGCGGACCAGCGGCAGTCGACCGGACTGCGGGTACGCCGATCCTGTGAGGACCCTGCGCTTCAGCGGCAGTCGCCCGGACTGCGGGAGTGCTACCCCAAGCACTGCTCGTGTTCCCGCCGACCAGCTTCTCGGGCAGACCAACAGTAACGTCGTCATGGCGCCGTGACTGCGCTCGGATGCCGGGGCCACGCCGCGTCAACGTCATCAACCGCCAGCGGTAGCCGCCTTCGACGGGAGCTTCTACTCGCCGCCGCTCCCGCCGCCGCTAAAAACTGTGAGGCCCTTGAGCAATTTCGCGCGGCTTGGACTCGGAGCCTTGTGGCAGCGCCAGCGTATTCGCGTGCTACGCCGGACTTCTCGGCAGCTTTATTCATTTTTTTCTCCTTCCTTTTCTGCCTTTAATTTTTTTTTTTTTGATAAATATTTCCGTTGTTTGAATTTCGTCCCTGCCTCGTCACTTGTGAGCCGCTCCCACTACGGCCCTGAACCTGCCATAACATCACAGTATCGAACACTAAGACAGCACTTAGCTTGCGCTAATTTGTGCGGAAACAAATGAGTCGTCCGATCGCCCAGCTACCTATCTCAACTAGGCGACGACGAGTTGATTGTTATTTACGAGAAAAACTATGGTTGTGAGGCTCTACTTCGAATCCAACTGAGCAATAGTCCCTAAACCTAGCAAAGCGCTCAGCGCAAGGCGGGAAACCCGGTCACGTTCGCTTGCACAGATAGAAATTCGGGCACCAGTTACAATAGATCTGTTGCGTTATGCACAGAATCACACGCTGTACACTTGAATATTATCTACCGCATCTACCGCCCGGCGGCGTGGTCCAGCGGATGGCGCGTCGGGTTCTTTGTGTGTATTTCCGGGCGTCAGGGGTTCGATCCATGCTAGTGCCGGAGTTTTTTCCTTTTTTCTGCACTGTACGCCGTTCGTGCTTGGGGAGTATCGGAACGAACCATCCGGGTAGGGGACTAACCGTTCGTCCCCTCGCAGTTAGTCCCCAAAGGGACTAATGCTTGTGGCAGAGGCCGTTAGTCCCCGAAAGGACGAACTTTTAGTCCTTTTTGCCTAAGAGTGTACCGCTTACCGGAATAGACCGGAATAGACGTATTGGGTAAGAAGGCTGCATTCAAGCATATGCGTTCAAGGTTCGAATGGCAATGCCGACTTGACTCCCCTGGTTTATTTTGCGCACACTGTTCCTAATTATTTCAACAGATTTTTGTCAAGCAGCGAAATTTCTACGCGCCGAGCATTACCGACTGACAACCAGGTTTTTTTGTTGCGCCTAAACAAAAATGATTACGTGTTTAAAATCGTCATCAGCGATATAGACATAAATTTTGCAGGAGAAAGAGAATGTTGGGGTTGTTTAGACGTCTGAACCGTGTATGAAAATTACCTACGAGCGAAACTATACCAATGACTTCACCATATTTGTAAAGCGATTATTTACTAAAAAGCTGAAGCAGTTGGAACGTTATACCTGTGCCTGCGTAGCCACAGCAAACTCGGGGAACTTGCACGGCACAATTGTGAGGAGCCCTGGCAGCACTATAAAACAACCCGCTTGTGATATCTCGTTTTAAATATGTATGCCAATTGGCAGAGATGGAGAAAAGGCGTCGGTGGATTTTACATCAGCTGTCACCGCGTTTCCAAAGTTGTCAAACTAGCAACGTCATCTAAGGTATCCGTGTGGAATAAGCCTGAACTCTTCAGCAACTATAAACATTTTGAAAAGCAACTTGCCATAAATGTCTGCAAAACGGCCTGGCTAAATATTCAACTATGAAAGTCGAAAGTGTTGATAAAACCCGAAGTCATCACCAGGATAAAAAGATGATCATCTACGTTATTTATATGTCATCAGCTCAGTATATTGAACGTTGTAGGTAGGCCTACGTGGTGCAGTCATTGATTTTCAGTGTCAGCACCGCAAGATGGAGAAGAATGAGAACAGTTGTATTGAGCCGCTGTTCTGGTATGACTGAAGAGACAGTCTGGTTATTGTTTATGATTGGCCATCGTGTCCGGGCTACGAGAGTGCTGGTGCTATACCGCTTCTTTTATCTACATCAATTTTTCTCTCCTGTCTCGCAACTTTTCCTTCGCACACTCACATGCCCTGCTGAACGTCCTCACTATATACCGAACTTACATGTAAGGCGTAGCAATGTTATTACCACATTTATAAGCTGAGGATTATAAAGTGTAGCAGATATTGGACGTTATGAATGTGTAAAATAACTTGCAAATTGCTATTATCTGTGCACCAAGGTCTGATGCCCGCGTTTAGTCAATGCAAAGCTCAGAGGCGCTACAAAAGAAAAAAAAATGTCAGTGTTTGTGATAGATGTTACTCGACGAAGACCTTAAGTTCTTCATTGCAGTTGCAAACGTCCTGTGAAAAAAGCACTTTACGTGAGAAGTAAGGAAAAGACACTACCGGTTCATAGCATTCGAAATGGAGTTAGCAAAGTTGGATTCCCATGCGTTACCACTGCGTTAACCTCAGGCTTTACCTGCAATAGTAGAAAAGTTAGAACCTTGCGTGGTGCACAACAACTGAACGTGACGGCACGTCACTGGATCTTGTGTACCGCAGGCGCGACGACCTTCGCTACTGGAAACCTCTAGCGTGGGCCCACAGTCTGACAGTAGAAACATATGGCGTAATCGGAAAAACAAACGAAAGGGAAAGAATTCTGAAACGATGACGTAAGAAGAAATAAACCTGTCGAACAAAATCGCGCGAGGAGATCAAGGAACCACAGTGAGGAGAGTGACCCCATACAGCATGTGGCACCTACGAGGCCGTTGTTGATCGCCACTAGGTCTTTGCCTGCGAAAAACGTAAGCTGACGTCGGTGCCAAAAAACATATTTTAAAGGGGCCCTGAAAGGCGTTTTGAGCACACTAAATGAACTAGCGCAATCGTTAGATTGGGTCGTCAAGTTCAGCTCTGCCAAATATTACTCTTTTGCGTGTAGCGAAAAGCTCACCTTTTCTTGCAAGGTTTTTCACCCTTTTCTCACCCTCCGCTGCGTGTTTTTGGACGCCGCAATCTTCACATGTCTACGTCATCCATTCCCAGATGTTTGTCATGAGGTAGACATCCTGCTATTGGGCAGCTCTTTCACGCCCTTCTGGCAAAGAGATGTGTCGTCTGCTCAGCGTCGGCTCGCCGGCTGATCTGCCAGCGGAGTTCCGGAGTGCTTGGACATTTTACGACAAATGAAACAAATGTATACAAACGCTTAACCGTTCGTACTGAATGCAACACGGCCATAACACGACATGGATATTATCTCACGCGAGTAAGTACCATAAAGAAAGCGTTGAAGCCCCGTGGCACTTCTTTCGCGCAATCGCAGAGAACGCCCTGAGCCGAATGCCCGGGTTTGACGCATACATTTTATTCAACTTCAAAACAATCCAGAGATGCGTTTCGAATGAACACAACGTCACACCATGCGTTGCAAGTATGAACCGCGATTGACAGACGATCGGTTGCTTCCTCCTGCCCCTCGTAAATCCGGCACTCACCTCGCGCCCGGTTTACGGGGACGAAGAGCAAGTCACTTAAATTTGGCGCGCAAGCCGAGAAGGCTTTTAGCCAGGCACACTGCACATACCCCATGCGAGGTTGAGTCGTACGTCGCTCGAGAAAGATAATCCAGACCATGGGAGGCACTATCCACCCGTAGAACTACAACGTCACATTTCATCGCGAAACGAACGCGTCCGCAACACAGGAAGCGATGCAGACACACACACACAGCTTCGGTCGCTGCCTTGACTTATAGCTACAAGCTTCGTTCGGACAGTCAGCGATGTTACGACGATACGGAGCTCCATGAGGGCGACGTGCTAACCACTTGACGTATTGAAAAACGCAGGGGCAAAGAACTTGCTTCATCGGAAGCAAAAAATCTTTCCTTCATCTCGTGCTACTTTCCGCCTTGTTGCGGCCTCACGTACACACGCTATTTTGCTGCTAATAGAGAGTTTTAGTACAGCGTTTTTTGGCTTTGCATACGCTAAATGCTGCATTTTTGCGTCCCGCCACGTAAACACCGTGAGGGGAGTTTTAGTAGAGCGTTTCATCAGTTTTGCGTAGCGACACGCTAATGCATACGGCGCCCTCAGGCGAATGTTTTGTGAAATGACTCGCCGGCTGATCTGCAAGCGGAGTGCCGCAGTGCTTGGACATTCTACGACTATCCAAACAAGTGCAAAAAACGCCTTCCCGTCAATGTTGAATGCAGCACATGTGTGCAGCTTGTCAGAACACGGGTACTCGCTAGCTCGAGTGCGGCGCTGGTTTGCTATCGCCTACCCGTTCATCGCCACTGATAAAGCGATCCGATCCGGTGCGTTTTGTGCACGGGTTCGGTGTCGTTTTAAAATGTCTTTTTTCACATGCCGCCGGCAGTAATTACCACCGCCGCAAAATAAGACCCGGCACCAGCGGGGCCACATGATCTGAGACGGCTTTTTGGATAAACAGTGCGCGGTGCATCAAAGGGAACGAGCGCACAATTCTCCCCGTGCGATGCGAGTTCACCGAAGATAAAAAGTCACGTGCCGCCGATAGCAACTGCAGCAACGTACACCGCGAAAGGGCAAAGCCAGGCCACACACATGCGGCCAGGTCTTTCGTTCACTTTTCCAGCCTTGAACGGAGTGCGGGATCCATGTCCATGGTGTTAACAAAGATGAAAAAGCCGAAGGAGCTTGCCCTTAGCAGACGGTAGTATAGCTGAGGAGCGCAATAGCGGAAGTACGTCACCGCTGAGGAGCTCAGCATCATGGGATGGAAGGCTCGCGCTCCGTCAACAGCGAAGAAAAAGTTGAAACGAGGAGGAAATACGGCGCGACGATAATACGCGGTTTTTGATTTACGATTTCTCAGCTAATACTCATCGCTTTAACAAACGTCTTGCAGTAGGAGATTGCTAATACATTGCTTTATTTGGTTACATCTGCATCCATGCATCGGCGGAAGGTATTTCACGACCCCTTTAATTAAATAACTTTCTCTTACAGGAGAAATACTAAGTTCGAGACAACAAGAAGACGCTCCAATTACTTCGCCTGAATGAGCGCCACGTAACGCCACAGACAGCGCGAGCCTGACAGGGAAAGATTGCTTTTTAAAGTCACCTGCTTCTTTGAAGCGCAGAGATCTTTATGGCTCCGCCTTGTCGTAGCTAGTTCGCTGTCACGCTGTCTAGACACCGCCGCAATCAGGCGGCGTAGCGACTTAACGCATTCAAACAAAGCTCCAGGGCGTAGTCGCAGCGTAACGAACCCAAATAGAGGCTTCGGGAAACAGGCGGTTTATATAAGTCCCAACCATTCGCAACTCGATCGTGAACCGCTGGCGGTTTTTCGTAGATCTAGACGTTTGTTTAGCGTAAAGAAAACTGCAGGTACTTTTGAGGCAAAACCTGTGTAAATACCCGACAACCCCGCGCTCATATAGTTAGGAGCGCCCATTGGGATGCTTTTACCATAGTAAAAGAAAAAAATTAAAACCGTTCAGCGCAATGTGAAAGCTGTCGGAAGTGCAGAGCAGTGATTCGACATAATGAGCTGTACCGCCGTTATACGCTTAGTGGTACCACCCCATGTAATTGAAATTTCTCGCCTTCGAAGTGCTCGCGCTCCCACTGCATGAAACTGCACCAGCAGGAGTTCTTTTCCCTTTGTCCTTTTCTCCCCGCACGTGCTGGCATGGCACTACCATATTTTGCGTTTTCGTAAAAGCCAACCCAACGGGCGTCTTTATATAAAGAAACCCGGTCGCTGCCGGTTGATTACGTAAATTTTTCCTCAAATGTACAGAGTTTTTTTTTGCGCTAAACAACGGGAACATGTGTGACAAGCGCCAGCGTTACACGAATCTCGAACGCTTATGAAAATATAAACCACTTGGCTTCCGAACCCTCTCGGGTACGCCGCCAACACCAGCGTTACTTGGATTAGATTTGATTGGATTGGCCACACTGGCCGAGGCTGACCAGTTTGGCGTAGCTCTTGGAGAGCCGCGCTGCGCAAGCGCGAGGATTGGATTGGATTGCGTTGTATTCAACTGGATTGGCTTGGTTTGGATTGGATTGCATAGGATTGGATTGGATTGGATTGGGGAAGGGACCGTTACAGGCTACACCGTAATGCCGTTGCAATATGCTGGGTTCCTGCGATCGAACTAGGACGACAAGGCAAGCGCATAAAGTGCTCTGCACTTAAAAAGTTTCCGCCAAAATGCCAAACCCCACGCGTTCTATATCTACAGGGCACTATATCTCAACCGTCTTCGTTTCTGGCGAAAACATTTGTTTTTTTTTAGGAGTGCACAAAACTGCGGTTGTCAAAATAGTTCACGTTTATAAAATACTGGCCTTGTGCTGCCTTCTTGTTACAGGTAAAAGAAAACACATACGTACTTGTAAGCAGCCACCGGCGAAGGTCGACTTTCACATTGGCAAGTACTTGCATTAAGAGTTTTATTACCTGTCCAAGCAGGAGCACCAATGTTGCCATGTACGAGCAGTCTGATATTGTTCCCTTCACACGTGCGGATTACAGAGCGTACTGGACGACGACCCATACCAGAAATGTGCATGAGCCAGGAAAAATTGACATTTCAAGAGAGCGTCAACCTGTGCAAAGATCTTCACATGACTCTTATCCCGGAGCGGCGTTTGGTGTCAGAAGAAATTGACTGGCCTTGGCTAATTTATAAACTCATTGGCTCCAACAACTACTGGTACCTGCGGTATGGAGGGTACGGAAGAAAGTTTCGTAACCTAAATAGGGTATAATTTTCGAATTAGGCTTTAGTATTTGCTGGTCTGGAAGCATCCTCCAATGATCTAGGCAGGAACGGGGTGGGTCGGCATAGGGTAAGTTTCACGGCATGAGATTTATAAAAAAGCCCGTAGGTGGCATCGGGGACACCTGGCAATGTTTTAGTTACTCCAATGGCTGTAATCTCTACGTGTAAAGCATGCGCGGTGTGATGTACACAAACATGTATTCGAAAAAAAAATAGCAGGGGATCGCGCACCCCGCAAGGGAAACATCATCGCCCTAGTGTTGTCAGAGGACGGCTCTGAAATAAGGTGAATAGCGCACAATGGCGACTGGCGCAGAACGGGAAATCACTGCCGGACGATTAAAACAGCAATGCCTGAGGATGACATCCGGTGCCTTCAGTAGTACAGAACTGACAATTTCTGCACTGTCACAGGCTGCATACGGTAGTAAAGCAATCCTAAAATATTTTTACACATTTTATATGAAACTCACTTAAACTAAAAAACTGCAGAAGTACAAAGAATTACCCACCATTTCGGAGATATTTTTACCCCGCTTTGCTTCAGTGTGAACGGCTGATGCCGACATTTCTCTATGAGTAGACAAATACGCTCGGCTATGTTCATCTTTTGTAATCATAAAGCCTCCGATTGTTTTGGTTTGTTTGATAAATTTATATTTACACTGGTTACGGCGATTACAGGTCTTAACTTCACCAGTTATGCACTTTTTGCTCGCATAATAACATTTTTAGAAGTCTTCGACCAATTACCTCTGTTACGAAAAGGGAAGGCCGATCTTCAGTGTTTATTGGCGCCGTCAAGAGAGCGACGCAAAGCCGTGCATGGTAGTCCAAGCGCAGCGTTCCGAACTCGTGCGTGTGCCTGCTGCATTCCGCGTGCGTGCAAACGCGCCACTTCTTTCCCATCGTCTCTAAAATCCTCATCATTGTCCATGTTGGCGGCAGATTAGAAATCCGCAACATCCTCCGCGCCCACCACATGCTCACTCGCATAGTTACCAAAGGCACAGGCACAACATTTGCACTACTCAAGCAAATTCTCTACTGCATGCTAGCTGCAGTGGCTCGGTCCATGTTCCCGTTCTTTCCTATACACTTCGCCGATTGTCAAGTTTCCAAAGCGTAGCACGCAGGCATATCGATGACTCCGTCAGTCGGTAATGGTGAAACTGGAGCAGTTTGCAGCTTGAAAAGTGCGCCCACTTCGCAACGTCCGAGTTGTGTCTTCACGGATTTTCGGCCGCGAACTACCTTGGAAACATTGCGGCCTTCAACGAGAGTATCGCTGACCCCACGGTGAAGTCGCTCATGACCGCTGTAAATGGGGTGGGTTATAGTGATGATCTTCGCACAGTTGTACCAGACATCTTTCTTTGTCCGATGTGGAGCTGAGATTCGGTTCTATTTATGGTTACTATTAAATGACGATGCTCCTTCGAGGACGTCGTTCAAGGACGACGTTCTCACAGTGTCTGAAAATGCGTCAAAAGCGTCACGAAGGATAGTGGTTCTTGACGCCTCTAGGAGGGCCTCACGATGCGGCGAGTAGAAGGCATGATCCGGAACACACGTTCCCTCCACAATATTTTCTGCGTGGTCACCCCACTGGCATTGCCTCACAGCACCTTCGTGCAGTCTTATCACGTCTTCGTTTGAAGAAAGTTGTCGAGGTACTCCGTGAGCTCTCGAAAGGGCATTCTTGCCATCGTCGTCCATGGAGACCGGTGTGGACTTCGGCGGGAGTTTGATGCCTTATAACGTTCATTTCAAACACAGTTGAGTCGGTGGATCTGCGTCCGAATCCTTCACTGGGATGCAAGTTCGGCGTGTTTCATAAGGCCAACTGCGTATACCTCCGGAAACCGCCAAAGAGAGGAAGAGAAGTCTTCATTCGCGTGCGCGTCCGTGCGGAGAACGCACACGAGGCTAGTACCTTTGCATCTATTGCTATCTTCCCGAGATAACGGTCCTTGTAAGGTCCATCCCAGGCTTGTGCTGACGGCGACCAAAGCAGGATTCGTTTCTTCCCACTGTACTTTGTTCGTTTTTGGTGTGAACTTCCAGATCTGGTCGGATCCAATGAGAAGGCTTGCTCCTTGCTTGAACTCCATACCTGGGAAAGCAAATGGTGTCAGCCAGTGGCTTCCCCTCGGCGACCAGGCGTTTGCAGAAGCGTGTTGCCCTTCGGTGCTTCAGTTACGTCTTCACAAATGAAAGGCACGACGATGGCTTCCACCTCAGCAGACGTACTGTCATGTTGACTGCGGATGGTCGCTCTGACAACTTTAAACTTCTTCTTGGCACCTCCAGATCGGCCGAAAGCACTGATCGCCAGATCGACTTCGCCAATTGCAGCTAACTTGAGCTCAGAGGCGACGTCTTGTCGGATGAAAGTCCGCTGGCTGCCATTGTCAAAAATTCCACGGATGTAGCAGCAATGCGCCGAAGTCATAATCCACGCCCTGAACGTCTGTAGTAGGACGTCACTGGAGAGTCGCGGGATGGCTGATTTGCGCGTGTTGACGTGCATCGCTCCATGTCGTGTTTCTACAGTCGATTCCGACGGTTTCCGAACGGGGTCAGTGGTGCACATCGTGGTGGCGTGGCGGCGCCTACATGTCCGACACCGGACCTTCTTTCGGCAACTCCGTACCAGATGTCCCTTAGCCGTACATCTAAAGCATCGGCCGTCACTTGCTAGGCGGGTTCGCTTGTCGGCCAAAGGGATATCGCTCGGACATTCTTCTGTGCTGTGATCTTTGGCGGATCAGAAGAAGCAAGACGAAGTCTGTGCCCTGTTGTGCAGGACGGCAGCGGTCGGAAAAGACTGCTGCTTCTTGGGCCCTCGGTCAGCCTCCTCACTTCGTTGAGGCTTGCTGATCTGTAAGCTTCTTTCCCTGCACTCGACTTCCACTCGCAGGAAAGACAGCAGATGTTCTACGTCCTGGGCAGAAGAACTCTGACTGCTGGTGGAAGCGGTGCTGGCAGCAAGGCTCTGGTGTTTGAAGTAATCGACAATAATGTCGCCAGGTAGCACCTTTAAAAGCACTTCATTCAGCATAGCCGCGTAAGAAGAAATTCCAACACCCAAGCTTTCCAGTCCTCGCCGGTTCATTTGCACGTGGTCGTACAGCTTCCTCAAAGCGGGCACGTTGCTGGCTGAATTGACAGGCTGGAGCTTCCGCAGATTTTCAAAATGCTTCAGCTCGATCACTTTGGAATTACCAAAACGATTCTTCAAAATATAAAGAGCATCTTGATAGCAGGACTCTGTCACTTGCAGGCCAGCAACGGCTTCAGCAGCAGCTCCGTCAAGAAGCGAAACCAAGTAGTGAAAACGGTCAATATTAGAGAGCCGGGGATTCTCGTGTACGGAATGGCGAAACATGTCCCAGAAAGGTTGCCACCGCGTTATCGCTCCGTCAAAGCGCAACAGTTCTAGCTTCGGGAGACGTGCTCCAAACTCACGAGTCGGTGGTACGGGCTGTCCGGTAGAAGTCGCAGCCCGGCGGTCTCCGCTGGCGTCATCCAATGGAGGAGCAGTCTGGAGCGCCGAAGATGACTTCACCACCTCCATGTGATGCTCAAGTAAAGCCAGTGCGCTGGTCGCTGCGTCGTCATACTGCATGACCGAAGCGTAGTCTTCCGCTGCTTGTTCGTCGGTCAGGTGGGCTTCAAGCTCGGCGTTAAGTGCGGACAATGCTGCATTGCTCGCTCGAAGACGCCCGTGAAAGACACGAAGGGTGGAAAGGTCCATCTGCTGGGACTGTAGCAGCTGGTCCACCTCGCTGATGATCTTCGTGTTCATAGCCCGCCGTGACGCACGCTTGCTCTTGACTCGATCCATGCCGGTCGCAACTGAAGAAAAGGCTCACCCAGCTCGTAAGAAGAAGACTCGCCGCAACGCTGGCTTGCTTCCCGAGTTTTCGGCACCAATGTTACGAAAAGGGAAGGCCGATCTTCAGTGTTTATTGGCGCCGTCAAGAGAGCCACGCAAAGCCGTGCATGGTAGTCCAAGCGCAGCGTTCCGAACTCGTGCGTGTGCCTGCTGCATTCCGCGTGCGTGCAAACGCGCCACTTCTTTCCCATCGTCTCTAAAATCCTCATCATTGTCCATGTTGGCGGCAGATTAGAAATCTGCAACAACCTCCTTTTACACTCTTTTATCGAATGCCTAAGTATGCATCCAAAATATCATTTGGTGCACAACCAAGGCATCCTTTGCTTGGGTGATTTTTAATCGTTTTTATTATTACTTGCGGCACACTTTTTGGTGCTTTTAAATTTTTCTTTCTACTGTCTGTGTATTTCAAAGGGACGAGCGATTGTATGCTCAAAATGTTTACCATTCGCATGCACACCTGTCTTATGAAAGTAACATCCAGACGACCACTGGCATATATGTTTTTTGTAGCAGCGACGATTTAGAAACTATAGTTAAGATTATGGAGCTGCAGTAATACCGCGTTAACCCGACGTAGTAAAGAGCGGAAATATTTCGACATAAACCGATGTTCGAGATAAGCCAAGTTCCGCGGATTGCAATGAAATATCGAGTTGCCATGAAATAGCGTTGCAACGAATGCGATTCTACTTATTAGCTCTTTAACACCAGTTTCCAATCTGGCTTTTTTTAAAGGTTTGAAAGACAAAAAAACATGCAAGAGACGTTCACGGGCTGGTTTTTGTGGCACTGGAATTTTACTTATCAGAGAAGAGGTCCGTAATGCTCGTTTGCTTTGCGGTCAGACTCGGGCCTATTCAGGATTCCTCTAGCTGCTGGCGCATTGCATGAGCCGATCTTCCCGGCCGCTGCACTCAGACGTATTTCGTAGCAAGGGTAGCAACTTCCTCGTTTCAGCAGATGTCGGCACCTCTCGAGGAGGTTTGTTGTAGTCGCCCCCGCCTTCGCCGTCCCCTCCTTTTGGGGTCTTTTCAAGGATATCGGCGTCCGTAAGTTCTCCTGTCACGGGCACAGCCTGCTGTATCTACGCGTGTCTCTATCGTCACATGTCGTACCACAGGGCAGCTTGCCAGAGTTTATATGCCTCTACCATCAGACTTCACGTTCAGGAAAAACATAGGCTTTGTGGTAGGCGTGGTTAAACGAGAAACAATCGAAGGACTTAGGCCCGGAAGCGTCGCGCCAACCTTGTGAAACGGTCCGCGGATGCGAAATTTTCGTTCCACTGTCCATCAAGATTTCCAGATATTCGCAGTTTGGCCAAAAATAGTTCGAAAAAAGTGCAACAAATACATGGAAAGTATGTCAAATGGTTCGGTGCCGCGGAAAATTTTGACTTAGCCGATTTTCGAGATATGCCAGTTCGAGTTAACGAGGTAATATTGTATTGTCACGGGCCCTTGTCACACGGGAAGGACTTCAACGACGGAGCCAAGATTAGCTCGGCGTTGCGCGATGGCCAGCCTCTCATTTAGGGATACCTGCCAAGAGACTGATAGGAAAACAAAGCTCATACATAATCATAAAAAAGACGATAATGGCGCTCAGAGCCGTTGGGACGCACGCTGTGCTTCGGGCATTGTAGCTGTGTTACCATCCAGTGCCTTATTGTAGTTACCCACTAATACATTTCATTCTAACCAGTACCTTTGCTGGTGTGCAGGTGCACCACATCTTGTGGTGAAGGTGCATCTTGTACCTGCATCTTGTCGTGCAGATGCAAGTTCCCCACCTCTCTCCCGGCAGACGTGGCACACCACAGAGATTCGGAGAGGGCGTCAGATCGATTGCGGGATGATGCCACCCAACCGTGAGCCAGGACTCACCAACCCGCTGGTCATTATCTCCCCTCCCCGTGACCCCGGCTTTTTGTCTGGCTCTGACGATGTGGATACTGATGGATGGCTCAAATATGTACGAGCGAGTCAGTGCCCACAATGACGCACGCATGTTGTTAAATATACCTTTTCCTCTCAAAGACCCCGCACTGGTGTGGTTCCGAACCGACGAGGCGAGGCCGTCAAGCTGTGATCCATGCAAAGTGGAACTGCATGATTTTTCAGCAGGTTCGTGAATCGCCAGCTTGCAGCAAAGAAAGACACCTCTTCACGCGTCCAGTCTTTCACCGAGTCTGACATGGCAAACATTCTAAATGTTTTGGCGCTCTATTGAAAAAGGGATCCTAGCATTCCGGAGTCCTGGAAGGTTGGGCACATACTCAAGGACATTGCTTATGATGCTTTTCATACGTTGATTCGCAAAGATTGCCGGATAGTTATGTCCGTCCTGAAGGAATGCCGGCGGTTTGAGGAAGCGAAGTTCCCTTGTATTTCCATTTTATCCAGCTCGCTCCCACCCCTGCCACCCCTTCGTGTGCAGATGTGGCGACGCCACCCCGCGCACCACTGACTGGTGACCTCCCGAAACATTCCGAGCTTGTGACGACGATAGTGCGCCGCTAAATCAAGGGCTTGACTCCGGCTATCGCGCATCAATAGAGACATGACCGGAACGTTGCAACTGTGGCACTTTTTGAGCCCGTGGTGCAAGGATAGGTTTGCAACCTGGGCATTAACACCGTGTGTGCTCTTTTGTGCCCGCACACGCCTGAAACCTGTCCCGCTTCTTTTTCACGGAGAGGAATGCCCCGCCGTTGCGACACACCACCCCGTGGCCGACAGCGCAGCCCTACGGACTGGGGAACCACTGATGACCTGCCATTCTGTTTTCATTGTTCTCGCGTTGGCCATGTGTCCCGCTACTGCCGGTACTGCTGGTCGTCGTCGCCACCGCGCAGGTTTCCTGAGACCACTTTCTGCAGCAATAGGACCTGCCAAGTCCTGTCTGGCTCCGAGAAACGGGAAGTTTCCGGCAGTACCCGAACCAACCGTTTTGGCCGCTCACTGTCCCCACAACGTCGCAAGTCTCGTTCGCCCCAAACTCGACGCCCTTCTCCGCCTGCTTTGTACGCAACTACATCACCGGGAACGTAGCCTATGCAGCCCCCAGAGGCGATGCTTCATTTCCGCTGGGACGAAACTGCTCTCTTTACTATAACAGCAAAACACAATCTGCTGGAAGTTGATATTGATGGTCTTCGTCTGGACGATTTAATAGACACGGGTGGGAATATTTCGGTCATGAGATCGCACCTTCGCCGCCGCTTTCACAAACCTATGACGACTGCTCCTTCAACATTGTAAGAGTCGCCGACGGCTGGACACCCAAGGCAGCAGGTCTGTGCACAGCTCGAGTTGGCATCGCCGGACATAAAATTCTAATTGTATTAGCCTTCGTTGACGCCATCGCTCATGACATTACTCTTGGTCTTCACTTTCTTACGGAGCACGCTGCGCTCACAGAAGGTGCCTCTGGGATTCTTGATCTTTTCCTGCTTATCGCACCTGTTGCCGATACTGAACTACATCCAAATCTATGCTTTGCCGAACATCTCCGATTCACTCCAAAAACAATAACCTAACCTTTCTTTGTCCCCGTACCCACCTGCTCCACACGTGCAAACACATTGTTTCACCTCTTACTGACGTCCTCCTACGACACAACGTGGCACTTTTTGATACAGTCGTCGCAGTCGCACAAAACCAAATGAGCTTGCCGTTCTCGAATTTTTGGTCTTTCCCCCAAGTTCTTCCGAAGGGAATGTCACTTGCCATTGTTTATCCCCTCGATGTATGCCAGCTCTCAGCAGTGTCCATTGATGTCTGTTCATGTGCTCCCGACGGTCCCGACGGTCATCCACCGACCTCTGATGACATAACGAAGATGATGCCGTCAGACTTTTTTACATCAGAAGCTCCCGAACTGCACGAACTATTTGAATCCTCAAGGGATATCTTTGATTTTGGGTGACCGTCCGTTAGGCCCCAACTCAGAGGTGATGCCTCGCGTCAACAGCGGGAAGGCGAGCCCTATACACCGCCGCCCATATCGGGTGTCTCATCCGGAGCAAGCAATCATGCAAAATGAGGTAGAGAAAATGCTGAAAAAGAATGTCATTGAACCTTCATCAAGTTTATGGGCGTCACCAGTCATTTAGGTCAAAAAGGAAGACGGTTCGTGGCCTTTCTGCGTTGACTATCGGCATTCAAACAAAATCACCAAGAATGACGTTTGTACTCTTCCTCGTATAGCCCATTTCTTTAATTGCCGTCCCGGTGCGTCGTATTTCTCGTCTATTGACCTTCGATCTCGATATTAGCAGATGGCTGTTGATAGTATGAACCGAGAGAAGAACGCTTTTGGGACCCCAGATGGCTTGTACCAATTTAAGGTCATGCAGTTGGGTTTTTGTAATGCACCTGCGACATTTGAAGGGAAGATCGACTCGCTTTTGCGCGGTTTCAAGTGGTCGACGTGCATATGCTACTTGTATGACTTCGTCTTGTTTTCCCCAACATTTGAGGCACTCCTCCAACGTCTTTCGGACATTCGTGCCGTCTTCCGTCGTACCGGTCTTTAGCCTAACTCGTCCAAAGGCCATTTTGGCAGCAAAGAACTGGAGATGCACGGGCATGTAGTTGACGCTGCTGGTGTGCGAGCGGAACCTGAAATGTTCACGCCATTAAAGAGTTCCCTGTCCCGCGATCTTCGAAAGACATTCGCTGCTTTGTCGGCCTATGTTCCTACATCCGCCGCTTCATCGAGAATTTTGGTGAGACAACCCGCCCACTCACGGATGTTCTGAAGACCGATAAATTGTTCTTTTGGGGACCTCTGCGCAAGACGCCGCCTTTTCTACTCTCTTTGAACGCCTGACCCATTGTCCTAACTTGGCATATTTCGAATATTCGGCTCCCACCGACGTTCATACTGACGCAAGTGGCCATGACATAGGACCTGTACTGGTCCAGCAACGCGCCGGTAGCGCTAGAGTGATGCGTACGACAGTCTCCTTTTATGCCCTGACGAACGCCATCACACAGTCACAGAGCATGAATTCACCGCACTTGTATGTGCTATAAGCAAGTTCCGTCTATTTTCGTACGGCAAATCAATTGCTGTTCTTTCGTATCACCATGCCTTTTGCTGGCTTTCCTCTCTTAAGGACTCCACCGGACGACTTGGTTGTTGGGCATTACTACGCCAGAACTGTGACTATTCGGTCGTCTACAAGTGTGGCTGAATGCACAGGGACGCGGTCTGTCTGTCTCGTCATCCTGTCAACCCACCTGGCGCTACAGCCAATGACGACAACCCCTGCTTATTCACTCAGTCGGACGTGATCAACATTGCTGACCATCAATGTCGTGATCTGTTGCTTTGAAACACCATTTAACGTCTCAAATCCGAGCCGGAAAACGCATCTATGCGTGCATTTGTGCTCCGCGATGGCGTTCTGTTGCGCCGAAATTTTCGTGAAGCACGCCTGACGAGCTTCTCGCTGTGCCTCAGCATCTCCGCTCTGACGTCTTTTGAGAGATTCACGGCGCACCTACAGCTTGTCACATTGGCGTGGCTTAGATTTACAACCGCGGGCGTCTGCGCTTTTACTTCCCGGACTTTGACGGTCTCTGCGGCGATACCTAACGGTGTGTGACCTTTGGCAACGCCGAACAATTTCTCGTTTGCTTCTAGCAGGCACTGTTCTGCCAATCGGCGTACCTCCTGAACCATTCTTCCGTGTCGGATTGGACCTCCTCGGCCCTGTTCCCTTGTCACGGTGGGGCAACAAGTGAATTGCTGTCTCCACCGACCAGCTATGCAACAGACGTTGCCGACTTCCTCCTACATGCTGGAATTTTGCACAATGGGGCTCCTCATCCTCTGCTTACAGGCCATGGGCGCTATTTCTTGTCTCAAGTTATCGACCAACCTCCTTCGCTCCTGCAGTAGGTAATGCTGCCTTACGACCGCCTATCACCCCCAGAAAAACGGACGTAATGAACGCTTCAACAATATCCTCACAGATATGCTCCCCATGTACGTGCCCGCCCACCACCATGACTGGGAGGTTACACTACCCTACCTTACTTCTGCGTTGATTTCCTCTCTCCTCGACAGCGCTGGCTATTCTCCTTTCTTTCTATACTTTGGCTTAGAACCTACGTTTCCATTGGAGACTGTGGTGCCTAACTCAGAGACGTTGACAATTGTATATGCACGAGACACCGTTGCAAACACTGGTTTGGCCCGCCAGGGTGCTCGCGCCAGGATATCGACGGCACAAGCAACCCAGAAGGGTCGGTACGATCAGCACCATCGCGATGTGTCCCTCTCACCTGGCGCATTAGTACTCCGGTGGACCCCGTCGCGTCACGCCGGCCTATTTGAAAAGCTGCTGTGCTGTTTTTCAGGCCCTTACTGCATCATCCGCATGTAACCCCCGTGACTTGCGAAATCGGTGCCCCCCCACACTCGCCGCTATCATCGCATTCAACGTCGCAGCTCGTCTACGTGTCCCGTGTGTATCCTGATTATTTCCGCGACACAAACTCCCCCTAGACTGTTCCGTCACTTGCACCGGGCCGGTGCTTTTGCCGCCGGAGGTTATGTCGCAGGCCCTGTCACGGGAAGGGGGCTCAAAGATTGAGCTAAGATTAGCTCGGTGTTCGTTGATGGCCAACCCCTTATTTAGGGATACGCGCCAATGCATTGAATGGAAGCCTCGCTCGCGCATAACCTTGGAAAAGCAGACGACGACGCTAAGAGCCGTTCGAAAGCCGTTCGGACCTACCACCTACGGGCTAATACCTTTCATTGTAACCATCAGCTGTGCTGCCACGTCACAGTATTTTTGCTATCGCTCCTATTTTTTTGTATTTTCGCGGAAGCAAACTATCTGCAACCTATATTTTTCAGTACAAATATGAACGTTTCAATTATATTAGTTGGTATTTGCTGGATGAAGCCGAGGTAAGTCGCAATTTCATCTTAGGACAACTCTTGTGCCACTTTTTTCAGAGACCATTCCAGGTGTGCGTTAATCATAAGGTTCCGTCCTACTGTGATGGCTAACTGCTCCGAGAAGCACCGCGCAGTGTGCACAAGTAAGAATTTTAAAAATAATATTGTTTAAAATTTTTTAAAGAAATGGGTGATGTTTTTTATATAATTTTTACCTATTAAGTTTATTGAATTCCTCGCTTGGAACGTATGCCTGTTTTTTTATTGTGTCAGCAAAGTACCTGACCGCTATTCAAGGTATCTTTCGTCGGCAAGCATGCACAGCGTGTTATAGCGAAGCTGTTTAGCAAGTCGTAATTTTGCATGTCCGCATTCGAAAGTGCCTAGACGACGCCGAGTGCGCACACATGAGCGAAAGCCTCGCGGTGACCGCGCGGCAGTTAAGAAAATCGAGAATAGGCGATGTCACCAATTCCGTGCCTGGCGGCGACACCTAGTGTCCTGGTCAAGACAGACAAACTCTACCGTTCACCGTAATCGTGGACACTTGCTCGGAACGAGAAAGACACGCCATCGCGCACGCCGCTCCAAGGTGATGTCCAACGATTGTCCCTTTCAAAAAATGAAGGAAGCGCGCACTTACACCAACAATCATGCAGTAACGGCCCTTGCTGCAGCGAAGAAGAAAATGGACTGCTATCGTGGACTTAAACCGTCGTGATGGTCGGAAACTTCGCGGTAGAGCTTCGCTACCTTCAAGTCTTACGCATTAGCATTGGGTCTGCGCAGACCCAGCGTTACCATGGTCATTCTCGTGAGGCGCAAACTTCGTCCTCAGTTTGCAGTCAAATGTGCACAACTAATAACCGTGAACTTAACGGCCAATTTTTGTCACGCGGTATGTCTATACGAGAAGGAATACGGAAGTTTCTACGACTTGTTCAAAGTTGAGCATACAATAAACCGGAAAGACGGAAAGTTCATGAATTCAGGATCCCGCGGCAGAACCGACATTCAGCTCCAACCGAGAAAGCAGAGCTTATGACACAGGAAGCCATCGACAATCTAACACGCTTTAACACGGAGTGCGCAGTAGAAGTCGGAGGTGCGACCTCTAGACTTGATTCTGGTAAACTTGCCCAGGAGTTGAAAGATTTAATTAGGAAATGGCAAAGCACAACAATATCACCCCAGCTAAGAATATAACTAGCGGAGCTTTCGAATTTAGTAAGTGTAATACAGCCTGCTTACAAAACTATATTATGGAAATGATTGAGCATGCTGTAAAGA
Organism: Haemaphysalis longicornis; assembly: GCA_013339765.2. Classification (NCBI taxonomy): domain Eukaryota; kingdom Metazoa; phylum Arthropoda; class Arachnida; order Ixodida; family Ixodidae; genus Haemaphysalis; species Haemaphysalis longicornis. The sequence goes on from CM023453.1 coordinate 64,321,515, forward strand.
AGATTGCAACCTGAATGCAGTGAAGAGGCGTGTAGGCATGCAGAAAAATCAGATTCATGCTTTTAAACCCTAGCAAGGCAATGTCATCACAAGTAGGCATAGAATTGTTATAGTAGCCGAGGAGATCTATAGAGATCTCCACAACCGCCGTGACATTTAGGAAAATACCTTAGGAGGCAGTAGTTCAGAGGAGATAGACAACCCACCAGTAACGACAGAAGAAGCAAAGAAGGCTTTGCGGGAAATAAAAGGGGGCGAACCACCTGGTGAGGATCAGATAACAGCAGACCTCTTGATAGACCGCAGGAAAATTGTAATAGAAAAACTGGCACACCTGTATACGCAATGCCTAATGACCGCGAGTGTACCGGAATCTCGGATGAACGTGAACATCTTCCTATTCCATAGGGGAGGTGACATGAAGAACTTCAAGAATTACAGGCCGGTCAGCTTACTGTCACTAGCCTACAAGGTACATAGCAAGGTACTCGCTAACCCAATTTCTGCCACCTTATATTTCATTCAACCTGATGAAAAAGCAGGGTTTTGTAAAGGCTATTCAACAATGGACCCTATCCACACGATAAATCAGGTGATAGAGAAATACGCGGAGTGCACTCAGCCCCTATATATCACCCTCATTGATTATGGGAAAGCATATGATTCTACCGCAACCTCAGCAGTCATTCAGGCGTTGCGCAATCAGGGTGTAGACGAGCATTGCGTAAGAATACTAGAGGATATATGCAATGGGTCCACAGCTACCATAATCCTCCATAAGGAGAGCAGTAAAATACTTGTAAAGAAGGGTGTCAGAGAAGCAGGTGCAATAACCCCAATGTTACTCACAGCATGTTTACAAGAGGTATTCAGGAAATTGTATTGGGAAGTGCTGGGCGTAAGGGGTAATGGAGATATAGAGCGCTATGTCGGGGCAAAAGAAAGGAGCCTCGGACAGGACGCCTGTTCGTCGGCAAGACCAAGGAGATTCTATTTTGTCAGAACTCAGCGAGACCCCCGTATCCTCGTGCGCTCGCGCGGCCCCGCAGCCTGTGTCGCCATGTCGATTGGGCTGCTCCGCGAGGAACGGCGCTGGATCCAGCGATGTCACTGGAGCTGCTGCTACAGGGTTCCCCCCCCCCCAAGAGAGGAGTGGGAGTGGAGATCGAAAAAGTCATGCGAAGTTCCAGTGGACACGGCGGGGTTGTCTTGTCGTAGGGGGCACAGCAGGTTCTAACGAAGTGACTTCGGCGAGAGGCTCGAGGTACGCGGGCGGCAATCGTTTAATGGCCACGGCGTATTGGCTTTCATTGATGTTCACGACTAAAGTAGTCGAGTGACGGTGAACGACCGCATAGGGACCAAGGTAATGAGTCCGCCTTGGTCCACGTCCGGGTCAGTAGCGCACGAACACATGCGTGGCAGTTTTGAGGTCAGGCTGCGCGTAAGTCGTCGGGTACTTTGCTAGGCGTGTGGGTTGAGGTCGAAGTTGTCAAAAAACCTGTCGTAGGTGATCGACGTAGTCACTTGCACGGAGAGGCGGCGAAGACTCGCCCAACAAGTCCGCTGAAAACGCAGAGGTGACGAGCTCAGCAGACGTGCACAAGAGGTCCACTTTGAACGCGCTCCTGATTCTTAGGAGCGTCAGTGGTAGTCGTTGGAGACACTCGGTTGGCCAGCCGTGCGCAGTCAGTGAAGACTTGAGGTGTCGGTGGAAACTCTCGACGAGGCCATTTGACTGCGGGTGGTACGCAGGTGTTCGGAGACGAGTCGTACCGAAAAGGTGCAATAGTTCTGTGAACAGGGACGTCTCAAACTGCTGGCAGCGCTCGGTGGCAACAGTGGAAGAGCATCCGTAGCGCGACACCCAAGTAGAAACAAAGGCTAGAGTTACTGAGGCGGCCACGTTATCGGGAAGAGGGCAGGATTCGGGCCAACGTGTGGAGCGGTCAACACAGGTCAGGATGTACCAGTAACCTTAGAAAGAGGGTACGGGCCAACGAGGTGAACGTGAATGACAGAAAAGCGTTCATCGGGCCTGAGCTATGGCTTGGCATGGGGAACGGAATGCCGTTGGACTTTTGAACGCTCGCATGGCGTGCAGGCTTGTACCCAGCCTCGAATGTCAGCGTTAATACCTGCCCAAACATAGCGGGACGCAATGAGTTTTTGAGATGCCCGAATGCCAGGGTGGGTCATGTTGTGGATGGCGTCAAAGATGCGGCGACAATGTTAGGCAGGCAAGAATGGCCGGGGAACACCTGTGGACGTGTCGCAGACGAAGGTCACACCACGAAACGGTACTTCTTCCAGCTTAAGTGCTGTGGTGCTCCACGCAGACGGGAGAGCTCGTTAACGTTGGCTTGCGTGGGCGCTCTGGGCGCCGCCGCTGCGACGGCGAGCGAGAAGGTTGATGACAACACTGCGGTGAGATATCACGGTTTGTTGCGGCAACGATGATCTCCAGACGATCGCAAAGGCTGTCAAGTCGAGATGAAGTGGACGCACTCGAATCAGGAGCGGGGTGCGTAACGAATGGAGGAGACGGAGGCTTAGCCGATGCAACCGCGGCCACTTGAGAAAAGGGGTTGGTGACCTCCATGACCTTGTCTGCCAGCGCGGCGAGAGGCTGCAGCTCCAGGGCTGCGGCAGTGGAGAGGACCATTTGGACGTTGGAAAGTAGGCACTGCAGGAAAAGTTCACGCAGCAGTGTGTCATCCGTGGCGTGAAAATGCGTGCCAAGGAGTTGCTTAATGTGCCGTAGCAGTTGGTTTGGCCTGCGGTCACTGAGCTCCTCGGATGACAGCAGCTGCTGGATGCGCATACTTTCCGAAGCAGCTGTGCGCTCCGGTAGGGCAGCCTTGAGCTGGTCGTAAGGCGCTGCTGGGGGGTTGTGGTGGAACGAAGCGAGGATGTCGGCGATCACCTCTGCGGCTGACGGTGGAAGGGCTCCGACGACGTGAAGAAATGTAGTTTCTTGAGAGGTGATCCGAGCGAGCTGCAATTGCGCCTCTGCTTGCAGAAACCAAGTAGTCTGGCCGCGCTACCAAAATTGCGGCAGTCGAACTCTCAAGGCGGAGGCCGCTTCACCGCATCTCGTGAACGGGTTGAGTCTTAGCTGTCGAGGGACATGGCTCTACATTAGCCTGGCGTGTTCCGAAGTATCGCCAGTTGTAGGACGCTATGTCGGGCAAAAGGAATGACCCTCGGACAGGACGAACGTTCGTCGGCAAGGCCAAGGAGATTTTATTTTGTCGGAACTCAACGAGACCCTGTGTACTCGTCCGCTCGCGCGGCCGCGCAGTCTGTGATGCCATGTCAATCGCGCTGCTGCGCGAGGAGCAGCGCTCGATCCAGCGATGTCGCTGGAGCTGCTGCCACAGAAAATACCTCAGTAAGCTCTCATTTGCTGATGACGTTGCCTTGCTACGTAGATCTGGGGACGATTTTCAAAGCATGATTACCGCACTGGACAGGCAGAATATAATGGTGGGCCGGAAAATATATATGCAGAAAACTAAATATTACTTAAAAACCTCGAGAACGCACAGCCGTTTCAGATAGATGGCGATGCGGTGGAAATTGTTAAGGGAATATATCGAAGGAGGCGAAGTAATGACAGTGGATCCCAACCAAGAGGCAAGAGATATTTAGAAGGATAAGAATGGGCTGGTGTTCATTCGGCCGGCATTCTCAGATAATGAATGGCAGCAGATTATTGTCCCTGAAGAAGGAATTATATGACAGCTGCATCTTACTGGTACTACCCCACGCGGCAGAATCTTCGAGGCTCACTAAAAGGTTTCAACTCAAAATAAGGACGGCTCAGCCAGAAATGGAACACAAGATGATAGGTGTAACATTAATGTGCAAGAAGAGAGTGGAGTGGGTCAGGGAACAAAGGCGTGTTAGGGACATATTAGTAGAAATTAAGAAGAAATGTGTGTGGGCAGGGCATATAATGCGAAGGCAAGATAACCGTTGGTCATTAAGAATAACAGAGTGGATCCCTAGAGAAGGCAATCGTGGCAGGGGGTGGCAGAAAGTGAGATGGTCAGATTAGATCAAGAAGTATGCGGGGATAAATTGGTCACAATTAGCACAGGACCAGGATAATTGGAGATCCAATGGAGAGGCCTTTGCCCTGCAGGGGTTGTAGAGACGCTGATGATAGGGACGCTGATGATGAGGATGACAATAACCACCTTTCCACACATGACCTCCCTCTACTGCTCCCCCTTTCAGTGAAGCTGCACTCTTTTCATCCTTCTAAGGAGCCGCGCTCGTCGAGGTCCATGTCTTAGTCTACTGAATTCCCACTCCACTGGGCCAGTCGACTCTATATCTGTCCTAAGCGCTGCGGTGTTTTGTAATGGGCGCTTCTTGCTTGCTCTCTATACTTTGCCTGCCTCGCCATCTGGTGTGACACCAGTAAGTCCCCTCTGACGGATCTTCTCCGACACGAACTGCAAGGAGCGGTAGAAAATCTAGGCCTAGACAGAACCGTGTCATTGGTCCGTCCCTTGAGCTCGGTGCGCTATTCACCACTGCACAATTATAATTCGACTATAGGTCGAACACAGGTTGACTACAGGTATTGGTCGACTTGGGGCGCACTGGCAACTTAAGGATATCTCACACATCCTCATCATCACCTACTACAGCCTATCTACGCCCACTCCAGGGCAAAGGCCTCTCCCATTAACCTCCGATTACCCCGGTCCTGTGCTAATTGCGACCAATTTATCCCCACAAACTTCTTAACCTCATCTGCCCATCTAACTTTCTGCCACCGCCTGCCACGCTTGCCTTCTCTAGGGATCCACTCTGTTACCCTTAATGACCAACGGTTATCTTGCATTCGCATTACATGCCCTGCCCACGTCCATTCCTCCTTCTTAACTTCAACTAATACGTCCTTAACACGCGTCTGTTCCATGATCCACTCCGCTCTCTTCTTGTCCCTAATGTTACACCTATCATCTTCCGTTTCATTGCGCGCTGAGGAGTTCTCAATTTAAGTTGAACCCTCTTAAGTGAGACTCCAAGTTTCTGCCCCGTAGGCGAGTACAGGTAAGATGGAGCTGTCGTACACTTTCTTCTTCAGGGACAACGGAAGGCTACCATTCATTATCAGAGAATGCCTGCCGAATGCATTTTACCCCATTCTGATCCTTTGAATAATTTCTGCCTCATGATTGTGATCTGGTGTCACAACTTGGCCTAAGTAGATATATTCGCTGACTACTTCCAATGCATCGCCACCTATCTCAAACCGCTGTGCTGTCCCGAGGTTATTGATCATTAGTTTAGTTTTCCCCATATTAATTTTCAGGCCCACAGTTCTACTCTGTTTGTCTAGTGCGGTAAGCATGCTTTGCAATTCGTTCCCCGATTTACTACGCAAGGCAATGTCATCAGCAAATCTGAGGTTACTGAGGTATTCTCCCATAACCCTTACTCCCACCTGTCCCCAATGCAATTTTCTGAATACTTGTAAACATGCTGTGAATAACATTTTAGAGATTGTGTCTCCTTGTCTCACGCCCTTCATTATAGGTATTTTAGTGCTATCTTTATGGAGGATTATTGTAGCTAGTGGACCCATTGTAAATATCCTCTAGTATTCTTACATAATGCTCATCTGCACCCTGATTCCGAAATGCCTGAATGATTGCTGTGGTTTCGTCAGAGTAAAAAGCTTTCCCATAATCTATGAGGGTTATATATAGGGGTTGACTGCACTCCGCGTATTTCTCTATCACCTGATTGATCGTGTGAATATGGTCCATTGTTAAATAGCATTTACAAAACCCTGCTTCTTCATCAGGTTGAATGAAATATAAGGTGGCAGAAATTGTGTTAGTGAGTACCTTGCTATGTACCTTGTAGACGAATGACAGTATGATGACCGGCCTGTAATTTTTGAAGTTCTTCATGTCACCTCTTCTATGGAATAGAAAGTTGTTCACGTTCATCCGAGATTCCGGTACACTCGCGGTCATTAGGCATTGCGTATACAGGTGTGCCAGTTTTTATATTACAATTTCCCCGCCATCCTTCAAGAGGCCTGCTGTTATCTGATCCTCACCAAGTGCTTTGCCCCCTTTCATTTCTATCAAAGCCTTCCTTACTTCTGTCGCTACTGGTGGGATGTGTATCTCCTCTGAACTACTTTCTCTTTCGGCATTATCCTGGATGTCCCGGAAACTGTACAGATATGTATAGAACTCCTGGGCTACTATGACTATTTTATCCTCATTTGTGATAACGTTGCCTTGCCTGTCTTTAAGTTTATACATCTGACTTTTCCCCACGCCAAGACGCCTCTTCACTGCTTTCAGGCTTCTTCCGTTCTTTCGGGCGTATTCGATCCTCACCATATTATATACTTCCTTGTGTCAGGTCTTACGCTTATTGATTACTTCGAAAAATCTGCTAGTTCGATTCTCTCAGCTGGGGTGGAGATTGTCATGGTTTGCCGTTTCCTAATTACATCTTTCGCCTCGTGGGAAAGTTTGCCAGTATCGTGTCTAGCCATCGCGCTCCCGACTTCTACTGCACACTCCGTGATAATGCGTGTAACATTGTCGCTGGCTTGTGTGGCAAACTCTCAGTCGTCGGTTATAGCTGAATATCGGTTCTGAATATCTCACAGAAACCCACGTGATGACGAAAAGGCGGGAATGACAGGAGAACCAAAATCTGCACAATTTGGGACGCTGGCTTCTTAGCAGTTTAACCTTCCCCATTGATATCAGAGTAGATTAACTAGCGATAATCCACAGACCCAACCAGTACAAGAAAGAATGCGAAAATAGTAGTCATTGGCTTTCCTGCCTTCTCTCCGAACGGGAATATAGATAGCCTTTCCCAAACGATTTGGTAAAGCGCTACTAATTTGGCACGCGGCGCGCCCAACGGTATTTGAAAGAGTAAAAAAACCTCCACATGTTTTCTTTTTCTTGATCATCAAGTGATCATGTAGCCCGCTGGGTAATGGAAGTGGGATATTTTATATGAAAAGAGGTGCAGTTGCCGGTAGCGTAATGAGATTTGCTGTTGACGTTACAAATGGCACGATACACTTCAGGCAGGAAGATGACAGCACAGTTTGAATTATCTCTGAACGATCGGGTGCTGTGTTGCTGCAGACACTGTCGTTGCCGCAGACACTTTCCTTGCCGAACGATGACTGCGACGAACGAAGTTCTGAACACCGTATGGTATAGGACGCACTTTATTCTCGGGGATAAGCGTGTAACTTGATTTAAAAGGCTTATATTTGATTGAAATGGATTTTATTGTAACATGACCAAGCTATCTGCGTTGCCTCACAATTCATTATTCTCCCTCTGTTTTCCCAAAAGCATTGTCAATCCGTCTTCTGTTGTAGGCTGCAGGAGGTTGCCTCCAGTTTGTTCCTGCAAACGAGTGTTCTTTTGTATAACAAATAAATCAGCCAACTAGTGACAGCGTAGATTTTAAGCAACCTGGCGAAAGGACTTACCTTAGAACAAGGTATTCGACAATAACTGTGAATCACGTCATGAATCAAGCTATAGAAAATTCCAGAGTGTGTAATAAGCTCCTTTACATGGCACCTGTACACTATGAAAAAGGTTTTGATTAAAACCGCAACAGTGCTAGAAATATTGAAGAACCAGGAAGTAGAGGTGGTCAACATTGGAATCTGTACCACACATGTTAGCTGCAGGCAGGGTAACAATTCAGAAGCAAAGCGATACGTTGGCTGGAAAAAAGAGAGCATGACAGTGAGACATCGTCGCGCCAAATTCAAATCATGTCTCTTTGCAATATTCAGCAAGCCTGACGTGGACTACGCAGGAGTACGAATAAACGGAGAATACTTTAGCCATTCTATGTTTGCAACCGATATAGTCTTTCTGAATCCGTCTGCCGATCACCTGCAAATATTGCGTTGGGGATATGATCACGAAGCTTGGACGTAGGGCGGAAGACCAATGGACATAAATTATAAGTAATGATGAATAAACCTACTGAAAGCACACTATTCAAGCCTAAGAAACGGAACTCTTATTGGAGTGCATGAATATACCTATTTTATATAGGGTGTAAGGGATGACCCCAACCACGCGGAAGAAAGCCTCCGCAGAATAAGAATCGGTTGGAAGCACTCTCCAAGCACTGGCAAAATATGAAGATCAGGTTTCCTTTATCACCGAAGAGAGTAGTATACAACTAATGTGCTCTTCCAATGATGAAATGTGGTGGAAACTTAGCATCGTTCCTAGGCTCTCGAAAATAAACTGAAATTGGCTTCATTGGACGTGGAAGGAAAGGGAACAGAAGTAGTACCCAGGAAGATGAGACGCGCTTCCCAGATCAGGGAACAAACTCGCGTAGATATCATTGTTTAAACTGATAAAACTGAATTTCTCTCCTCGTAGTCAGACGAAATGACGACCGATAGACAACTAGGGCAACATAGTGGATACCGAAATACAGGTTTGGGAAGGTAGGCCAATAAATCGACGGACGGACTAAATAAACAAATTTGGAGGCCAAGATCAGACCCTGGAAGCACGAATGGAAGCATATAGATCTCAAAAGGAGAAGACTTTGTCCTACAGTATACCGGAGTACTCAGTTGGTAATGATGATGATCAAGAAAGTGACCAGCCGTATCATGTGGAATAGCAAAGAAATTTTTTAACTACTTCCTTATGAGTCAGGGAAGAGTACACGACAAAGCTACCGGTCTCTATCTGGATGTGACTGCCTCCTAGGCTTTTAGCAACCTTGCCTCCTTAGGCCCTTTATCACTCCAGACGCTGCTTTGCTTCTTATTGCTTCTTATAGCCAATAATCGGACTCGGCCTCATGCAGGAATTTGTTGTCGATAACAAGCCCTCAACTAAACGTTCAGGCCGGTCTTGTCGGCATGGCTTCATACGCTCAACAATTTGAGGCGTAATGGTGTGACCGTAGCGAGTGGGCCTAAACGTTACCGCGTCCTTCAGGTAAGACGGGCTCGAGTTGGAACATCCCATGCCTCACATTGCGTTTAAAGAAACAGAAGCACCCTGCCTACTGCCATAAAGGATGCTCGTACTTATCTCTGCTGGAACATCTGCCACCCCGCAGCGTCTAAATGAACAAATGAATGGGTATTTTCCCTTTATCTGCCTAGTTTCAATGGTTTCCTTTCTTTCTCGCTTTCATTATTCCGTGCCTGTGTGACTGTGTACACAGTGGACATTCGTATTCCTGTACGCATGGGCTCCTTCTATGGCAAATTTTGGTAATTCTTCCAAGGTGACTTTTGTTGAACCATCCACTATGCGTAGTTGTCACCTCCTCAACTTTACAACGTATTTTGCCAACACCAGTATTTTCAAGTACACTTTGTTTCCCAATGCAATACAGGAATGAAATGCATTCCACGACTCAACCCGCTGTCTCCCTTTTGCGTAACTTGTGTATGATATTGAGAGGCCTTTATTCTTCCTTGTAGAACACTGTAAATTCACCTTGTTTCTTTTACGCATCGTATTTTACCCACTCCTGCAATAGCCCTGTTGGGCTGCAGTACGTAAAAATAAATATGTAAATAAATAACCAAACATTTTTTTCAGGGCCCTTATGGCAATGTAACGAAGCCGGTTACGTTTACGAGCAAGTCAGTCCTGAAAACTTTTTGACAGAACTACAGGATGTGTGGAAAGCCGCCATTGTAAGTAGGAACGTATTTAAAAATACAATTATTAATATTATGCTTGACATTAGCTTTGTGTCGTTCATTTCTTAATGCACCTTCTTCTTGACCACCTAGTCATCAAGTGACACTGAAGAAATATTGGCCAATCTAGAAGCCGTGGCAAACAAAGTCAAGCATCCATCCGACATTGTTAATATGCCTCATGACTTAGCAATGGCGCTAGAAAGTACTGAAAAGAGTATGAAATACATCACCGATCAAACGAGGCTCTCTGCATATACAAATCAATTGGCGAAGACGCTGGTAAATATCGTAGAGGAAACATTATTGAAGAGCAAGATTATGAAACAAATAAACGAGGTAAGCCTCCTGCAGATTCCTCTAGAATTACAAGTTTTTTTTGGGGGGGGGGGGAGGGGGGCGGGGCAGTGGGCGGGGAAGCACATAGCGTGTATGGTATTATGTTTTGCGTTCTCTGGCTTTATTTCAGAATCAGCGGATTGAAACGGTTTCCTGCTTGATTAAATTCCTCGAAGATTTCGCCGTCAAATACAACCTTAAAAGAAGCCTCTAGACGTCGAAACAAAATGGAGCCACCTTAAACATCGCAATCCTGAACTCGCACCACCTTCCAGTCTAGCTATGATCCAAAAGGTGTCTGAAAACACAGCCCGCATCTTGCCAGAAATTTATTAAAGCATTCAGAATTTGCCCTCCGCAGCGTAACAATGTTTAGTCTCTTGCGTGACTATGAAGCCGTGGCATTCAAAGAAAGGTATTTGCAATTTTAGCATACGTGCCCTCGATGATGCCATCGTCTCGAATACTCGAGACGATGGGAATGCGGTGCGAACTCGTGGCAAAAAGTTGGATTGAAGGGGGAGTGGAAGTGGATTTCCTCCCTCTACTGGTGGGACGGTAGATAAGAAGCTCTGATTTTTCGGGTGAGCAGCAGAGGCCACGGGGTGTAACGTATTTTTCGACTGTGTTTATGGCTTGCTGGAGAGTGTCCTCAATGTGACCGTCACTACCGCCGCACACCCACAGTATTACATCGTCGGCGTAAAGACTATGCTGGAGCTCTTCTATGCTATTGAGGAGATTGGGCAGACCGATCATTGCCACGTTGAAAAGGAAGGCGGAAAGAGCCGAGCCCTGGGGGATTCCCCTACTGCCTAGGTTAATTTTGTCTGATTTAAGACCGCCAATAGTGATAGTAGCTCTTCGATCGGTGAGGAAGTTCCGAATGTAGTTGTACACCCTCCTTCCGATCCCCAGGCTGTTGAGATTCTCTAGCATTGCCGAATGTTTGACGTTATCGAATGCTTTAACAAGGTCGAGCCCGAGGACGGCACGAGTATCTGTTGACGAGGAGCGCGCTCCGTCATTAACGTCGTGTTTCAGTCGAAGCATCACATCCTGTGTCGAGAGTTTGGGGCGGAAGCCAATCATGGTGTGTGGGTATAAAGAATTTTTTTTTATGTAGGCGTTGATCCTGTTTAGGATGACATGCTCCAGGAGTAGGGAAATCGGACGAAGGTTTTCAATTTGGAGCTTTTTACCGGATTTTGGGATGGTGGTTACGTTGGCCGTTTTCCATTGAGCGGGAATGTGGCCCGCGTCCCAACACACGTTAAAGTAGCGAGTGAGAGTCTCGACGGAGTCGTCATCTAGGTTGCGGAGTATCTTATTTGTTATGCCGTCCGGCCCCGGCGCTGAGCCGATCCGGAGGGCCGCAACGGCAACCCGTACCTCACTTAAGGTGATAGGACTGTCGAGGAAGGTGTTAGCACTGCCCGAGTAAGGGGGGAGCGTTTCGGTAGCCGAAGGGGCAATGTAGAGATCCTGAAGGGGCTGGAGAAGCTGTTTGTTGGTTCCGTTAAATTTGTGGAGGACAATATTAAAATTGTGTCGTTGCGTGGTCTTACTTTTGTCAGGGTCTATGAGACAACGCATGATCCGCCATGTCTTAGCCATACCGATCTCTTTCTCCATGCGATCACAAGCCGCGTGCCAATTTTGTCGCAAGAGTTGCTGAGTATAGTCTTCGATTTCCCTGTCAAGTCGAGCGAGCCGACGACGCAGGTTGCGATTTAGTTTATATTTGCTGAGTCGATGTCGTAGACTGTTCTTGGCCTCCCACATGTGAAGAGGCCGTGCGTCTGCTTGACACACGCCTGCCTCTGCGGCTATACTTTTCGTAGCTGTGTCAGCATTTCGACGTAGTTGCTCAGCCCATGCCTCAATATCAACTATCTCTGCCGCTCCGGAGTCGAATTTTGAGTAAGAGTGGAAAGCTCGTTCTGCTGCAGGAATTTTTCGAAACGCGTCCCAGTCGACCAGTCGAAGCGTTTTCCCAGATTTATGCGTAACGCCGCCGAAAACGCTTGTGATGGCTACGATGTAATGGTCGCCACCAAGATTTTCTTGCGTGTTAAGCCAAGTGGCCTCTCTCTGCATGTTTTTAGTGAAGCATAGGTTAGGTGTCGTGTCTCCACTCACACTATTGCCGATTCGGGTTGGGTACAATGGGTCTGTAACAATGCTGAGACCTTCTTGTTGGGCTCTAGCCAAAGGCTACGACCCTTAACGGTGTCCCATTTTTATCCCCACTCGGTATGGTGGGCATTAAAGTCGCCTACAATAAGTAAAGCGCGGCCACGAGAGATTTCGAGAGTTTTCCTTAGGAGGTTGGTGAATTTAGACTTGTTCTTGGTCGGGCTATATACGTTTAGGATAAACCTTCTACCACAGTCCTTTTTTCGGGTTGGAATTAACTCTACGAGAACGTGAGCCGCCGACGCTGTGTCCGCGCCGGTCTCCCGGCGAATGGCCGTGAGGTTGCGCCTAACGAGGGTGGTGACAGCCGGTTTTAATTTGGATGATGTTACGGCTGTGTCTTCCTCCATGTCGGAGAAGGACTTGTAATTTTGGAGCCTGGCAGAAGCGCCAGTTTCTTGGAGGCAAATTACATAAGGAAAGGCGTCCGAGTGGTTACGTTTTATGTGATGTTCGAGGTTCGCTCGCTTGCGCCGAAACCCTCGGCAGTTCCACTGCCAGACGGTAAGTTCGTCAGGCTTACGGGTGGTCTGATTAAGGGAATTAAGCATGGTCCGCAGGATTTCTGAAACTGTCCGCCGAGTATGGACGGAAGTAAGGTTTGGTGGGTTTGATGGGTCCCACTCCCCCTTCGCGCATCGGTGTCAGATAGGTGTTTTCGAGGGCTGTGATGCGCGCGTTCTGACTGGCGATCTTAGCATTAATAGTGTTGCGAATTTGGCAAGCATGATGTCGAATTTTGAATTGAGGTTCTGACAAAGGGTTTCACTGAGCTGGTCCCCGATTTTGTGGAGCATGATCTGAGTGACATACTGAACCTGACTATCAGGTCAAGGGGGTGCGGTTTGATTTTCGGGTTGTGACTCCGTGGCCCTGCGTTTCGGCGGCGGAGAGGTAGCATGGACGGTGCCCACCGCGCTTCCGGAGTTGCGCTCCAATTTTTCCGAGGCCACCGGTAGGTCGGAGCTGCCGGTAATGTCCATCGCGCTTACGGAGGTAGGCTCAGGCAATTCTGCGGCCACTGGGTCGGCGCTGCCAGTAGCTTGGGGTTGCTGTTCTGCGGTAGTAGGGGCGTGGGTGGAATTAGTTTGGGCTGGACTGCCTTTGAGTTGAGCTAGCTCTGCTTTGAGCGCTCGGTTCTCCAAGAGAACCATCTCTAGCATCTGGTGGATTCGGATAAGTTCGTAACGCGAATTGGAGTCTAAGTCGCAAATGTTTTGATCCAGTGTGCCCCTACCCTTCAGCTCGTTTGTACCGTGGGAGACCGTGGCTGCCCAGCTCACCTTGTTTTTGTGGTTGTTGTGGGTGGTCCTTTCGCCGCCGCGTGACGTGGATCGGGATGGTTGCCGCTGGAGGCTCCGGTCCTCTTTGCTCGGTTGGCGACGGATTCCCGTTCGGCGGCCTGTGTCTCGCCTGCTTTGCCGCTCTTCTTGGGTCAACCGGGGGAGGAGCTCGAACGATCCCGGCATCTGTGCAGAGCCCCAGCCGATTTAAGAAGCCTTGGCGAGTTGCCTCCGTCAGGATTACCGTGTTGTTGTTGCTGGCGGTCTTGCTGCTCCTTCCTGCGCTGCTTGTCCCACTTGCGCTTCTTCAGTACGTAGGGGGTTTGGTAGCAGAGTCGGCATTTCTTTTCCCCGGTGGCGTGGTCCTTGCAACAGAGTGCGCACTTGGGCGCGCACGAGTGGTCCTCGCCCCGTGTCTCGTCGCCGCAGAGCTTGCATATCTTCTTATTCGGGGCTGGGAAGACATCCCCGCGGTGTCCTAGTCGGCCGCATCCGTCGCAGATTTCATGGAGCTTCTTGTGAAGGAAGCAGCGATACTCGGCCCCGCGGTAGTAGATGTAGTGCGGGACCGTTTTACCCTCGAAAACGATAAGGACTGAGTTGGTCCGGCCCATTCGTCTTGCCTGAAGAATGGTGAGATTTTCTTGTATACCAGGCTGCTAGTGATGTCTGTGGCACTGTCGTAGTCTGGGATATTATGAATTACACCCTTGACTGTGTCTTCCAGTGGTGCCGCATACGCGCTGACCTCGTACGTCTTTCCTCCGATGTGGAGTGCATTCACGTTGTTGTAATTTTGGGCACGTTGCATGCTTGGTGTGCTCGCAACGATGATATTTTTCTCCGAATTAATGCGGAGGAGATCCTCGACTGCCTCGTCGTAGGTAAGGCCGGTGGCACGCAGCACCCCGTCACGAAGCCCCTCGTGGCTGACTTTGGTTACATCGAGGCCTGCTCTCGGCCGGAGCACTATCTTTAGATCTTCACTCGGCAAGTGCGGTTGACGCACTTGCCGAGGCTTGCTAGCCAGCCACTTGCTGGCTTGCTAGCCAGCCAGCTTCCTCCGTGATATCTTCCATCCTGCAAAATTAAAATTCTACCGAATCAGGGAATTGGAGTAGCGCTTGATTGCATCGTTATGCTCTGTTAGCAAAGAAATCGTGCCAGCGCACCTCAAAGACTAAGTACACGGGCGGTAATCACAGCGTGCATTTTGAACACGCTATCAGCCTCGTTGCGGAGGTGGTAATATATCTGAACCTATAAAGACATGGGACCCTCCTAACGCAAAACGGAACAAGCCAGGACGAATCTGGTAGTATTACACATTCGAAAACTTTGGGAGTACTTTGTGTCACAACGAATCGTTTACTGAGGCTAAATTTCCGGGAACTAGACTAATAAACAAGAAAATGCCTGAACTATGCTTTAAAGCTTACGGCTACCTCACTGGCCCTTCGACATGTCGAAGTCCTATTTTCTGATACATGTATCCCGGAAAATGTTTTTAAGTGGGTTTGAAGGTTTCGGACTTGTGGCCACCTACGATGCGTATTTTAATTCCTCCAATCACATCGGTTCTTGCTGAAAAATCTAACCAAGCGCGGAAAACAATACGTAGTTAAGTATTTGGTTCTAAACAGACCCTAAAAAAGGCTCTTTTCACCAATGGAGGTTCAATACTGCCAGAAGTTTTAAGTGCGAATGCACTTTATAAGCGACCCCAAACCATCCACCGCCGGCGTCGGCGGCGTCGGCGTCCGCAGTGCTCCTCTATAAAGAAACAGCATCCGGCGCCAGGTTTCGATCCGCGGACTTTGCGGCCGCAGCGCGACGCTCTACCTACCAAGCCACGGACGCGACGTGATATCAGCGTTAGTGACGCGCCTTATATCTTTAACGCATTCAAACTACGTCGTCAGCGGCGTGCGTTGGCGACTCAGCGGCGTTATAGCGGCTTGATAACTGCGTGGTGTACACGTGATACTACAAACCCGATGGAAGAGATGGAAGAGAAGGCGGCGAGGCGGTGGGCTGCGGGGGCCGAGCGCAAGCGCCGCAAGCGGGCCGACAACCGTGCATTCGCACTTTCACATTCTCCCCCTCGGGGAAATGCGGGGGAATTTTTTTTATATCGGATTCCTGTAATATTCACAGGAGCTCGAACGTTTTTTGATGTGTTGGGCACTACCTTTCAGGCCTATTTAAATATGTAACCGCTTTTTGGCCATACCCGCAATCCGCAATATAGTCTAAAATATGTTTCCTTTAAATTTAGCTGACCAAAACATAAATGAAAAAATTTTGATGAGTAAATTCCGTGTTTTGTTGATTTAGTAAAACGTTTTCAGCGTGCTAGTGTACTTAATTAGTATCAGGTTTAAACGTTATGCCGTTGAATGCCAAAAAAATGCGAGTACTTTGTGCTAACCAACTTGCCCTGGGCAAAAGGGATTTTGGAAAATACACCTCCCAGGAAATGAAAACGGCAAATATTTCATAGAAACATCCAGCTTAAAGTGCTTGAGCTAGAGACGTAAAACATTTAGACCTTAGGCAGGCTCTGCACGTTTATAAGAGCCCGCAGAAAATGAAAAACATTTTTACCGGGCAGTAATGCAATCAGTGGTAAAAGTACTGTATATTTTCATTACAGGTAGCAACAGTGCTTGAAGAGAGAGGGAGATTCAAAGATGCGTTGTTCGCAAGCTAGAGCAGAGATCGCGTCGCTCTTCTCTTCAGTAAACTGTCACAAATGGAGTTCAACTAGGCTGTTTCTCGCCCTGCGTTATCTCGAAGGCGGAACCCTGTAACATCGACATTGTCCTGTGACAATATAGGCCACGTGTCGAAAAATGGCAATTTCGAAAAATGGCAGTTTAAAGCCGCCCATTCCACAAAAATACATCTTCACTTTACTTTTCATACCCTTCGCACTCATCACCTTCTCTCTGACAACTTCAATTAGGAATACAGTACCGGTTTCTCCATATCAATTTTGCAACGTTCCCACTGCTCCCGCGCGATCTGGTGATACAGCATGTGGCTCTGCGATACGATTTTCACGCGTTGTTCTTATTTGTCATTTGGTATGGTAAAAAAATTGGTTCCAATCTACAGCGAAGTGGGCATATGATGAAAATAGCGGCAGAACAATCGGTTTACGGCATCATTGGAAAGTGACGGAAAGGAAACCAAACAATACGGCCTCATCTCAAGGAGCACCGCCAGCCGCACAACCTACCTCCCAGCACTCGCCCCTGAGACGGCGCAGCGGAAAAGTTCCCGGATGCCACCATTGCCCGTAGACGAAACGAAAACCTTTATCGTCCACAAGCCAGCCTTTAACTCTCGAAATGGCCCCTCGCAAAATTACTAACGCCATCGGAAGAGCAAGTAAAATCACGCAGAAGGAAATTCTACGTCAATGCTCGCATTCAAGTGCAGTGCATTGAAAACCTCGTCATTGCAGTTACTCCAAGGAAACATCTGGCTTTTTACTTTCTGGGAGAAATCAGCAGCATGCAACTAGGACGAGAGATATTCACCCTGCAAGCCCATGTGAAAACAGCGGAACAGATCAGCATGGGAGTCAGTAACGGCGTTCCACCGTATACCAGTCCGGTAGAACTCATGGACGGACTCCGCGTGCAAGAGAGATGAAAGATATACGGTTGTTGCAGCCCGAATGCTGGGAAAATCGTCTGCAGCAGTCGTCTACTTTAATGGCCACCACGAACCGTTCCACGTGAAATATAAGAGTTGTGACTACCGTTGCCGGCCCTATCACAAGAGCGTACAGTAATGTTCGTCCTGTGGGGAGCAGGGTCACGGGTGAGACGTAAGCCAGCATCCAGTTCAAAATTTCTTCCTCAGATGCGGCCAGAACAATCAACCACCTAATCACGACTGCCGACCATGCTGCGAAATCTGCAAACAACCGCGTGAGACGGCAGGGACAGACCGCAGGGAGAAGCTTCAACCAGGACCACCCCCGACAGTGTTCGACAGCAATGGGAACTAAAGAGCCAAGAACCACAGAGCGGATGGTGGCCCCGAACAGAAGACTTCCCGGATCCACGAGCAGTGAACCGTACTACTACATATAGCAGCGATAACAACGCGTAGCATGGCAGAAGAGAGATATCAAGAGCGTAGTTGCAATCTCAATCCTGCTCGCGAGCTTCATCCCAGGAGAGAATAAGCTACGCCAATGTGGCGAGCGAATCTGGAAGAAGCTCCGAAGGCGAAGCTGCATCAAAGCCTTAGATGTGAAGATGCAAAGCCAGCAAACTCTCATTGGTAGGATGCTCCAGCGCTCTCGAGAGCAAGAAGCTTCATAACTCCCTCCAAAATAAGTGCTACTCACAGAGGAGCGAGTCATTCAGCTAACTGAAGACATAATAGCCGACCTTCAACAGCAGACCATGGTAAGCATACAACAGGTCGCCGCGGAAAAAATCCAGAAAGTCGTGGTGCCTTTTGCGAGGCAAGCATCCCACAACACGGTAATGTTTGACAATTTCGTGGCATACGACAGGAAGAACTACCTCACCAAACCGAAGCCCGATTCAATCCTCAGCCTCATAGATGCGGCGCAGAAAGAGGCAGGAAAAGATAGTCTCGACGATTTACGTTCTTGCTCCTTAAGCCGAGAAAAGATCTCTGACGTGTAATCCTTCGAAGATGGCAGTTCAAAATAACGCACCCACAGACACTTTCAAACCAAAATATGGCAATGGAACTGTAGATCTATCAGGCTAAAAATAGCTAATATCCTAGAATTCACTAAACAAGATTAACCAGAAGGGACAGCCCTTCAGGAAACGTAGAGCCCAAACATTCGCCTTTAAGGATGCAACGCCTTCAGCAGAACAGAGCGCACCGCCGTCCTGACCAAAAAGGCCCTTACCACCCCATTGCACGAAATTACTTACACGACCGTGGATTATACGCTTGTCGAAATCTTACCTGTCTGGAAGTCACAACAAAGTCTCTTCATTTTAAGCGTCTGCAGCCTCCCTCCAGACTCAATGCCAAACTTCGAGCAATGAGGAAGAAAAATCATGAACATCCCGAAATGGCACAAAGCCGTGATCCAGGGGGACTTTAATGCTCTTCACACAGAGTGGTGGTACCCGTCAACAACCAAGAACCGTACCCACATCCACGACGCAGCCCAATCTCACCATTTCCTGGCACTTCAGCGGTGACACCTGAAGCACCAGGAACCTAATCGCTCTGTTCCGACACTGCAGCTTGGCGACTACGTGGCCACAACAGCGTGCAACCTGCTCTCTTTCCTCTTCTTCTCGAACAGAAGGACAGCGGTGGCCTCTGTACCCGGAAGCTACGTCGCGTCTGCGTCACGCAGAGCAAGGCAGCAATCACAGAGGAGACCACTTGGCAGTGGTGACTGCTGAAGCGCCAGGAACCTCGTTTTTTTCCCGACACTGCAGGAGAATGTGTCCAATTTACTGCAGCGCATAGAACCTTGATTGCTTTTGAAGCGCTGTCACTGCTGCCAATTGTGTTGTACGCGCTTGCATTCTTTTTTGAACGGAGGGATTGATACGGTTTAAGTGCAATAACGCATCAGAAAAAAACGTTTTGTTTTATTTTCGGATACTATTTTCTTTTAAATAAAGGGTCGCTTAGCAGATCAATCGGCTTGCAATCCTTGCCTCCTCTTGAAACGCAAAGCTTGTTCTGGTGCAGTAAAAGCTTCATGGTAGTTTGAACCAGTTGTAGTGCGTCATACCGATGAAGAGTAGAAGAATTTGGAATAGAACAGGTTATAATACACTTCCAACTTCAACCAAGTAGGCACTAGGTTGGCGATTCTGTGTGAACACCCAACTGTATTGCCTAATTCATTAATGAGCTTGGATACATAAGCACTCCAGGAGAGGTTTTCATTGAACGAAATTCCAAGAAATTCACTTTGTGGAACTTGTTGCTTTTGTATTTCGGAAGTTTATATATATACCTTCTTGAATATTGGCGTCAATCGCCTTAAAGGTACTGAAGTAAGGTTTTGACAAGTTTAGACTCATTTTTTTTATTTTGTAGCCCCGCAGCTGGCTTTTCTAACCAACAGTTGACCTTTATTTCGAGTTCTGTAGCGAACATGTCAGTAAAAACTGCATTGGTATTGTGTGCATACATGAAAGGCTTCGTAATTCAGGCATTATAGAAAGGTCATTTATACATAGGATGAATAAAAATGGCCCGAGAAGTGAACTTTTCGGAACACTTTTGGTTGATAACTAAATTACTCGAAAGGGTAGCGTGCACACGTACATACTGCGCTCGGTTTTTTTAAATAGCTACACATTAATTTCAGTGCTGCATCCCGGACGCCGCTGTCCTCTCGCTTTTTTTAAGAATATCCTGCTGTACGCAATTAAGGGCTTGCGTAAGTCAAAGAATAGGCCGAGAGTGTATCTGCGGCCTTCAATGTGTTCTATAATTTTGATTTTTATGGTAAGTAATTCTATGTACTTCGCCTTTTACAGGGCTACTGAAGCGGCTTGAAAGCCGGGTAAAAGTATACTTTTTACAATTACTACATTGGTCAGTTTATGCCTGCAAACTTTTTTCGGCATTCTTAGCTTGGAGACAGGAGAAATCGTCGATAAAGTTCACCCTATGCCCTTCCCACTGCTCCCGCCCATGTCAACGGAAGAGCGAGAAACCGAGAGGCAACGACCGGAAGTAGCGTCATGTGCTCAAGACAGCTAGCGACGTACCCCGACGCTTCGCGTGTTCCAATTTTCTGGGCGAAGTTCCGACATAAGCAGGCGTGTTATCTTCACTTTGCACGGAGGCTCGCCGACGGCAGCAGACGCACCTGCTCGAGCATGAGATGCATCGAGGGGCCCAAAATAATGGCGCTACGTGCGCGCAGAAATGAACACAGCACCTGATCGCTGGAATGACTATCAATGTGAAAATAAGGATACTTATTCGCAATTGTAGCGATAGCAGCGACCGAATATCTGGCTCTGTGCTAAGCCTAAAGTTCCGAACATCTGAGGCGATCCGTGCATCTACAGTGTGTACAATAAAATAGTGCAACTCAAGCCGGCTGGAGCTGTTGGGGAAGGGATTCTTCTAAAGCTCGTCGCAGACCGGCGTGCTGCGTTTGCGTTCCTCTAAATTTTGGGTGGCCACCAACGTTCGATCCCTTATTCTAAATCTGCGTGTGTGCAGCAATGTTACGTTCCGCTGGCCGGCCGAGCAGCGACCCTGCACCAGCACCTTCGCGCGACACGGCGACCGGCGGCTGCCGCATCGCTAGCTGCTGCCTGCGCGCATCGCCGGCCGCGGCACAGAGCCTGTTACTGCCTGTAAGAATGTAACAACAAAGTTACATACACGAGGAAGGGGTGATCATCTGTTAAAAACTTGTGCTATTAAATGCGGCCAGCGCTGGTAGGGAAAGCGGCGAACCAATATCTGCACAGCTTCCGTGCGCCCGAGAAACTGAAGTCGGTCATGAGCGGTTGGGGGAAAACCCCTTTCTAAGGCCCCTGTTCTCGACAGCACAAATTCCCACGGAAACTGGAAATTTGCTGTTTTTTTCTACTTGGCTTTCAGTTTTGGTCACGTGCGTACGGTTGACAAAGCGGTTGTGTGTGCCTTCGTCATTTTGACTTCTTTAAACGTTTACGGGCGCAAGTTTTAGTTTCCTTATTTCTCTTTACTGAAAGCTCATTAATCTTCTCCGGCAATGAAAAACTAGACTAAATGCACCGGAAATCACAGCGTTGGCCTGTCGTTGCTATTCAACAACAATACTGCTTCTAATACACGCCCTGTCTGTGATTGGTTGAGAAGGCGTGACGAATTTAAACAGTTGGTTGGAATGGTTACGTCACACATTGGCAACTTCAGCGTGCGTAAAGTGACGTAATGATACGTAACAGTTTGAAAATGGCGGCTGCTTTTGCCGCGAAATAGGGCAAAAAATGTCCCCGACCTTCGGCGCTGCGAAACGTCGGTGAACTTGCAGCAGCCGCAGTTTCGCATGAGGCGCGGTTTAAAGCATGTTTTCTACCTAAAGAAATAGTAGTTTCAACTGTTTCCAAGTCAACGATCACGGAGCAAGCAAATAACGTGCAGCATTTTGCTTTCATGTTTGGCAATAAAATAAAAATATTTGTGTAGCGTAACTGCAACATAAGAGGGCAGTGCAAGCCTCTCCATTACAAAGAGAACCCAATGCATGGCATTTGTCAACACTCGTCCTAGTAAGCTCCTGGGTTTCATGACCGAACTCAAGAGAAGAATGAGAAATAAAAGTGACTCTTTTGTTCATTCGAGCGCTGATTGAAGTTGAGCTTGACGAAGGAGTGAATAGGGGACATCAGTGCGCTCCGTGGTTATCAGGCGTAGCGCTTCGCAGCTCTTATATGTCATACAAGCGATGGTCACAGCCGTCTTTTTAATTGTTCACGCCATAAACTTGTAACATAGCAGCAGACGATAGCGTGGCGGTGGTGGTGGCCGGGAAGGTGATAACATAACAAAGCCTGCATTGAATCAGATAACTGAACTATGCTAACAAAAGCGATTGAAAGAAATAATAGATACGGTAAAAAAGATTGTGTGATGTTCTTTAGCTCAACCTCCCCCTTTCGCTCGCTTTTGGATCAACGTTCTTCGATCGCCTTGTGGTGTTCACACCAATTTTGACCTGCAGAAATGTGTTTCTCTTGCCAACCTCAGCTACCGTCGAAAGTTTTATAATACATGCCAATGATTTTTATATCTCTTGTGGGCAATATGGGATACCTTAGTTGTGATATTTATGAGTGAAGCGTCATATTACACTGAATTTCGTTAGAGCTATACGAGCATTACGTCACTGATCGCTTACGCTATGCTTCCGCAAAAAACGGCAATTTCCTGGCAATTTGTGCAGTCGAGAACAGGGCCCCTAAGCCCACCGCGAGCGCAATAGTTGCGTTTATGCTTTAAGGAAAGATTGTGTGAGCCTTGTATTCACCAGTGGACTTTCTGGTCCGTATCTTAACGGGAACACAATGCGTTTTTCAGGCGGTGCGGTCACCGCAGCGCCGGCACTTCCGAATATGACGTCATCTGCCGCCGGCCAATGCTGAAAAGCAGCCATGGCTATGACCGTGCCCCCGGGCAGGGGTCGTTTGTTTTCACGAAAAATAGATTTTTCGTGTATTTACACATAACTTAAACATTTTTTTCGAATTCAGCTTCAACAAAACCATAAATTCCCCCAACAAAATGTTTTTGAAAAGTTCTTTACCAGCCCTTTAGTTAAGGACTCCGTGCAGTGAATAAAATTTAACTCTAAATTTAATAAAGATATCTTCGAGCTTCGCCTCGATTGCATATTCAAAAAATTTTGATAAAATCAGCAGTACAGAAGTTGTTCTACAATTGGTTAACTAAGTTTTATCTCTTCCCTTATATATGGGGGTTACTCGAGCTATTTTCAGCTCATCTGGAAATTTTCCTGTTTCCAACATGAGGTTGATAATATTGCACAGTACTTCGCATACAGACTCAGGGACATAATTCAGTGTTTTAGTTTTTATTTCATCATGTCTCTGGGACACGTCATTTCTGATATTCATTATCATCAGAGAAACTTGCGTTGAAGTGGTTGGTGCACACGTTATAGAATTTACCAAGTGGTCAATAACATTACAATGGTCAGTATCTGAATGGGGCATAGAACGTTATGCACTACCTGCAGATATAAAATGCTCATTCCTGGCTTGAGACAACACTGAGCCGTGTAGTGCACCACTAGGGGTTGCTATTTGAATTTGATTACGGGAATTCGCTTTACCTGTTAATTTACTAACTTACATCCTTGTTTTTCTCGTATTACAATTAGGGTTTGTAAATAGCTGAGTATAGCCACTCTTTCGAGCTATCTACAGGTCTTTGTTTAGCCTATTCCTGCATGTCTTCAAATCCGCAAATAGGTTAGTATCGCGGGTTTAAAAAACTCATGAAACATCTCTTTTAAATAGTCTTATATACTCACAACCAAATCTAAACTTCTAAGAGCGGTTTTATTTTCACACTTGTCAACATTGTTGAACAAGAACAAGACATTACGCAAATATAAGACAGAACATTTATACATAAGTGATATTTTCGAATGAACGCGACGTTGGCGATTTCCCAATCCTCAGGCATGTCACCGGTAGAGATGGACTAGGTGAACAAAGCAATGAGAAACTGGAAAAGGCATGAAGTACGTAAGTGGGTATGCCATCAGGTCCACCAGCCGAATTAGGTTTAACTTCTTGGAGCAGCCTAATTACAGCATTATAGGTGAAATTGACGGAATGCATTCGGTCATCTATTTGTTCTGAGGCACTCGGAGCGTTTAAACCATAAGTTGGAGAGAAAACAGACTTAAAGTAATGATTGAAATAACCAGGTTTTTTTATCATCAGTAACGGTTTTGTTGTAACCGTGAAGACTGGGTATACGTGCGACTTTCCCTAGGATTTCAAAATTTTCTACATTTCTTTGGAATTTTTCTTTACATAGTTCCCAAACAGCCCAAATATTTGTCTTGAGCAATTTTGTTCCTGGTTTTTATGTCTTTGCCGAGGAGCCACATACGACATACATTACGCTACGTTCATTCTTTTGTCTATACGTTTGCAAAAGACGGCACTTTTCGTTCACCAGTAAACGTAAGTCACGGGACTCCCACGGCTTGTCGGTACTCCTTTTCCGGGAGATTAGTTTGCTAGGCACATATTTGCTATTGTTGTTCTAGTTTGTTATTTAAAGGAGGCATGAAGAGAAAACACAAGTTTGGTACATTCAAACGATTGCCTCGTTAGAATCGCACGTGACACCACTTGTAAGGTAAAGTTCGCTCAAATAAGGTATATAACTTGGAAAAAAAGGAGGGGCTATGCGAACCACTAGCTCATTTCCCGCAACAGAACTTATGATGTTATACCAGACAGCTCTGCGATTGGCGGAGCGCGGCAAAAGCAAACGCAAACTAAGCAGAGCTTTTAAGCTTGCTGAACGAGCTATTTGCGCTTAAATTTAGGGACATTCTTTTTAAAGCCCTAAAAATTGTGGGACAAACAGTGGAAGTTACGAAAGCACACGTAAACATAGAAGTACCGACACGTACTGCTGTTGGTACTGCGCGCACTATGCTTGGTTTAGATGCACAGGTTGCGGGGCTTTGGGGTTGTTTCAGACGACACTGGCCGATTGACAAAAGCGACGATGTCCTACGTGCACCGTATTTGTCGAGCTGAGCACCATGTTTCACGAAACTATTGTCCCCATGAACAAAACAAGCCAGGTACAAATACGCCCACAAATAAACCAAAGGCAGAAAACGGCTTTCCACGGTGGGGTGGTGCCATCTAGGTTCACTAATGGTAAACACGACCCTGTGACGTCATGGCAGACCATGAAAACCCACGATTTAGCATGAAAATCAAACTTTCAGCGTAAATAATTATTTATCAGTGAATAAAGCATCGTTTGCATTCGGAGAAGCACTTGGGGCACTATAAAACACGAAACCTTTCGAATAACACAAACTTGTGTTTTTTCTTCATTGCTCCTTCAAAAGCTTTCGTGGAATCAAACGATAGGCTCATTTCAATAAACTTCGGTAGAATACATGCAAGTTTGCTAGACAAGGAGACATAATCTCCTTTATTATAAAACAAAACAGCTCTTAGGTGATTGTGAGCAGTTCTGAAATGGATTGCTGGTAAATAGGCAAGGACGCAGTCATGGTCACTTATGCCATGGACGACTACAGTATTTCGGGTAATTGAAGGACTATTTGCCAATGTATGACGGAAACGCGGCCTTTTCCTTTCCTTGTCGGTGCGGTTGCAAACTGGAGACGATCGTTTGCTTGTATCAACAATTGAAAACTACCAGACAGTGCACACGTGCCAGTGGGAATGCATGTTTGATCCAACCGCTAAAACGTCGGCATGCTAAGTCACCTCCAAACATGTAATAGTGTTTTATTAGAGACAGGAAATCGAACTAAAGACCTGAAGGCTTCCGGAATGAGCGCATGCTGGCGAACGATAATACGACCCGATAGTAACGACATGTCCACTGTTTATGCGAACTCAAGGACACGGTTAGTGAACTATATAGTAAGCAGGCATCAACAAGCAGGAATAAAATATAATTGTAGCGAAGACTACAGGACATTCCCTAACAACGCTATTGCCGTGCACCATCGCGGATTATCATCACTGCCATGCTTTTGGCACCCCTCATGTAACATTATCACAAGGAGCTTCTGAAGAAGAGGTTCAGCTGGCTCGGCATCACCCCTTGGCTTTCTGACTACTTCGTCGGTGTTCAGCTCTCCTGAGCGCCCATAAACCCCTTTATATTTTAGTGCTGTGTGCGGGTCCCTCCCGGTCCTCGCCCCAGCTTCGCACCTCATCGGCTTCGTCGCCATCATCCAGGAGGGCGTGACCCACGTCGGCAGCCCCAGCCCAGCCGCTACCAGTACTTGACGACGTCCCCCCGGCCCGTATCTCCAGCCCGTGACGAGCCGATCCAGAACTGCCATGACCCGATGACGCGACCAGACGACAACGGCGTGTCCCCAGCCCAGTAGTCCGACGTGGTTCCGGATACCTTCGACTTTTCGTCGGTGCCATGACGAGGTCATGTCGCGGGAACAGGCATCGCCCACATCATAATCATCCTATGTGGCGCCAAGGGCTTCATTGTACATTGTCATCTCATCTTTCGTCCTCACCACATTGCCTACCACGGCGGCGTCGACCGAGACGGTCGCTTTCAACCGGGGGGCCATGACACGACAAGACGATGAAGAGGGCAGCGCAGCGTGGCTCTGTCTTCCCAGCCTACGACGACGAAGAACTGAGGGTGCGCACTGCCTGCGCGGGCTCTGGCTTGGCCGCCATGTAAATAAGCTGTAGAAAGATCGTTCATCATCCTTCGCCATCGTTCGTGTCGTCTGTGCTGCCGCCACGTTACAATATAAAATAAACGTATTCCTGAAGCTTCAGGGCAGTGGAATACAAATAAAATTAATTAAAAATGACGCTTTCCTGCCCTTTCTGAATCCTTATCATGGGTAGAGTTAGAGGCACACCTGGAGGGAGTATGATAGCTTGCGCCGCGTAACCATTGCTGGTAGTGTTCATTAGGAACTTCCCGCCTATTTTCTGTATTTCTCTCGCCGCCCTTCTCTCTTCATCTCTCCCTTGCATTCAATATTGTACTTTCTTTTCTAGCGAGTCAGACCTCCCTAAGACTAGAAGAGCAACACCAAGATTTGCACCCTTTTTTTGTTGCGTATAACTCTTTCATGTAACCTCGGGCTTTATATCATTATTGTGAAGTAACGCAAACCTGATAAAGTAATTGTTTTCTCCTTGAGTAGAACATCAATGTTCGACTCGTTCACTTTTCTTTTTATGATACTCAATTTACTTTACCTTCCGTCTTTTTTTTGTACCAAACAGAGCGTTCTAAACTTTTTTTCATTTACATAAAGATTATCTCTTCCTAGGCAATGTTTATCTAGATGACATAACAAGTGAGAAAATTTATACCTTGAATGAGATGCTCCGCCAAAACATATTTCCGCTTTTTGTGAAAACTGTCCATTTTAATGATCCAGCGGTGAAAGTGTGATGATACATAAAGGTAACCGTCTGAAGCTCTCAAACACCAGAGTAGGGATACCAATGAACCCTCTCCGTCTGTTGGGTAATGCAAAATCGTCTCTTCATCAAAGAGGTATTTACCAAAAGTAATATAATGTGCTGAGCTGATATTCTGAACGTGTTCTCACAACTCGAGAGCTGTAACACTTCTTCCCCAAATCTTCCCGGAAAAACGTGAACACTCAAGAAGCCTTTAGCACAGAGAAACTACATCTTATTGGCAGCTCTGTCAACACAGTTGGCCTCGGTGACGGCGCCTCTCCTCCGTTCGCTTGCACGTATTTGAACTCGGAAGCAAGCAACGATCTGTTATGGGCTGAAAGGTAAGGTTATCGGCTGCTGCGTCCATTGCCCCAAGTCAGTCCTCTGCCCCTTCATTTAGGAGATGTGAACGACCGACATATTGAAAGGTAACGCGCCCATTTGAAGGCTTCTGTAATATTACCTTGGCGTCCGTCAAGCCGCAACTGAACACGTACGTACAGCAAAAACGTGCCCCTCCTCGGTTCAGGCTTAGCATTATGATAGTGTTAGCGGGTACCTATAACGCGTAATAGTCTATCCGACCACTAAGTATGTTGTCAACCGCGGGTGGTGGTGCGCAGCAAGGCTTGTAAATTAGCCTGACGCTGAATTGTTGGATGAGGCAGGCAAGAAATGATCCCGTAGAATTTTTCATATCGTTTTTTTTTGTTAATAATGCACACTTTCTATACACGGCCACAAAAATTGCTGCACAGTGCCAAATAAACTAGGAACGGAATATTTGGCGTTACGGTCTAGCCGTGTGGCTCAAAAGGTAAGACGTAGCGCTGCCCAGAACACGTTGGTGGAAACTATTCACGGCTGTGGCGGGTTTTTGAGTGCAGAAACAACATAAAACTGCCCTATGTCGAGGTTTTACCGAACGTCAGATGTTGTTCACTGTATGACTTCATTTGAAGCCCACCGCAATGGCGAAGCCATTGGGTAACTCAGTATGTAAAGCCCAATTTAAATCATTCTATTTCATCACTCTGAGTGCATATGTGTATCACAAAGAAAATGAACATAATCTATTAAGTAAAAAATTTACCTCTGCATTACTCGGAGGTTCTAGAGAACTGATTAGTAGCTGTTGCTCCCTTTCTTCATTAAATCAGGTAGTCTTTTTGATATATAATATTGGACTTGTCGTACTGCCAGTAACATGTGCCTAAGTTTCTGCGTAGTACGGCCCTCAACCTTGCAATGCTGCATGCAACAAGCAGAATTCCATCTCTGCATCTTATAATCGTTCCTTCCGCCGTTCGCACAGTACAACAGCGTTTTTTTTACCATGTGGGACAGAGCACTATAAAAAGAGCACCGGTAATTCTGTCGTAAAATTGTGGGCCTGAACGAGCATCCAGAATCAGTTGACAGCTTATTATATGCTTTCAATCCAGAAACAGCGTATACGTTAACTTTAGGGAAAACGTATGCCATATCATCACAACCGTTGTGAAACGACCACTGCATCTTGTACAGGAGAACTCATTGTGTAACATTGGCGAGTCCTTTTTCTAACTTAGACCATTATTCAACAAGACCTAGAGCTCGGCCAGCTCTCTTCAAACAAAGACAAACGGTTTGAATGCGCCAATCATGAATACCGTACGAAAGCAGAAAAAGCTCCTGCTGATGACGCGCATTCTAATGCCTCGCTGTGGGTATTTGCTACTCTGTTGCTATGTACCACTTCGGAAGGATTGAGAGTACGCCAACAGCCTTCTAAGAGCACAGAGTCATGCTTGTCCACTCTTCTTATTCTCGCGCTACGAATTGATTGATTGATTGATTGATTGATTGATTGATTGATTGATTGATTGATTGATTGATTGATTGATTGATTGATTGATTGATTGATTGATTGATTGATTGATTGATTGATTGAAGTCTTTGCTTAACCGAGGGCGGTTTCTTGCTATTCTGCGGATTTTTATAGCCTTGCTAGAACGCTAGAACAACAGCGACAATAGTCAGTAGGGCCAGAGTCCTTCAATGCTTTACTTGTAACGAAACTGCTCCGTAACCCAATGGGAGAGCTTCATATGCTGCGTTTGGCCGCCGCGCGGTGGCGCCACCCTCTCACTGAGGTCACTCCTCGGGCGGCGTTGCGCTGGCTCGAACGGCGGGGCCGCGGCTAGTTGTGTTTGTTTGTGTGGGGAAAAAATGTAACGTGCATCTCGCGCTGTTGTGATGCGACTTAAGTAGTGCAACGACGATGCCTAACATGTGTTGCGTCCCGGGATGTCGTTCCTTGTACAACGATACCACAGAAAATTTTTCCTTGTTCTGTTGACCGAGCGACGAGGAGCTGCGAGAGAAATGGAGGCGCGCCATTCCAAGGCAAGAAACGGGAGATTTCAGCTTCGATTATAAGTGTGGAACAGTGCGGGGAAATGCACTGTGTGTGAGAATGGAAAAAGCAATCTACCCTTTTGAGAGCATCGTGGACCTAGAATTGTACAAGGATAACTTAAAGCCGGTTTTTGGTCATATCAGTCAGGTTGTAGCGGTGCTTCATTACCTGTTTGCAAACTTATATTACCTTGCGCTCAGGCTCGCGTGTGAAAAAGCTTTGGGACGTCCTTGTGCTTTTACTTTTCATATTTCCGCGAATTATCCCTTAGGGTTCGTCTTGTTTGTTTTATATCCGCGCGAGGCCGATTCCGGTTTCTTATCTGGCGTTTCAACCGGAGCGCCCGTTTGCTCTTTTTGTCGTACGTCCCGTCGGGCAATATTGTTTGATATGAAAAGGGTGCCACCTTGTCGCCAACTAGATTTTTTGTTTTTTCGACAATGTTCTCGATCCCATTTCCATGGATCTGAAATTAATAACGTTCGGAGAGTAATGCATGCATAGCAAACGCCGCGCAACTCACTTTTTTGACGTTCATCTGTGCACGTCACACTGCGGACTGCTTCTTCGACGTTTGTGTTTCATTCTAGTCTTTTGTAGAACAGGAGCTCGCTAGCTCGCTTCGTTCAGAAAAGCTTTGCGTCGTTCTTGGCAGCGTGGCAATATTCTGTTTCCTCCGGGTGCTCCACATCGCAGCGCGAAAAAATAAATTTTTGTACGCTTGACCACGCTCTTTTGTCTCCCTTCGTAACATTGAATTTTGGTTGCGTGTGATAAAATCAGTTTTATTGTTCTTTTTTCGCTTCCTGTTTTTGCAAGGATTGCAAAGCGTGAAAGCGGAAAGACACATGGTGCAACATATATCTCTTCGTGTTTTGATCCTTCGCGTTTCTGCAGCCTTTTTAGATGTTCTCAAGTATGTACCCTCTCATTGAAACGGCAATACTATTGGGCTATCTCTTTAAGTGTTCTGTGCATTCCAGAGCAATCAACGGATTCGTTAACGTAGTCTGAACGACGCGTACTTGGTTTCTTTCAGTTTTTTTTTTTATTGTATTATCGATAGGCCCGCAGCAGTCAAGACTACGCAGCTACCGTATGTGTTGTATTTACAACTTTTGCTTTAAGAAAAGAAGAAATAGAGATTTAAAAATCCCAAAATACGACGGCGCAGCGCTTGCGCCAGAGCACGCAGAAGCCGTGGCCGTTCGCGGCCGAAGTCTACGGTAATTTACTACGAAAAATAAAACCCCATTGAAGGTAGGTGATGACTGGACTATTCATCGCTAACTACTACGAAAAAAAACACACTTAATCAGCGCGCAGACACCAAAAGCAGCGAGGGTTTGCACGCCAAGAGCAGGCCAATACGCCGCGAAAGCGGCGGCTGGATGACCTTCGTGCGGCGGTGGCGCCTGTAGTGGCGCGCGCGGTCCCTATATGAAACGAGCGCCGCAGTTTCGTGACCAGTGAAGCATTGGAGGACTCTGTAGGGCCTATGCTTTAACGCAAGCTTAACGCTTCTTTTTGAGATCTTATGCGCTACTGGTACCCGTAGCCTGACGTACAAGGAGTACTTTCAGGACATTAGTCGTGGAGGCGCAGCGCTACACACATAATCTTATGTTCACGCGTAACATTAGGTGCCCGTTAGATACAAAAAAATTGCTAAGTTTGTAGACGGTTGCTGCTTCTGCAGCTTTCCAGAACCATGCGCCGTTGAGCTTTATATTACAACCCCACAATATTGCCCGGCGAAGTCACACGAGAGCAGAGACTTCGTGGGCAGAGACTTCGAGGCTCGCGTCAGGGCCCGACGCTAAAGCTGGGGACTTTTCTCCATAGAGGGTAAGTCTTTCAACGTTTACCATTACGTGCGGTATTTTTGGCCGCACTCGCCACGGCTCACCGTTTTGAATAAACAGGCATTACGCCAAACAAAATCCCACTAAAAAATGTGACACGCCAGTTTCTTTCAACTCAAGTAGGCCCCTATGAAAGGTTCACCCACCGCTGATTCCTACCTCCGTGTGCGATTAACCATATTTTCCCCAAACCCACCAGCAATAAATATAAAACTCTGAAGGCAACTGAGCACGCTTAATCCTCCGACTTGTTTGCACTGCCCAAATACCACCGGCCCTGGTAGTGGAGTCTCAGGGGCGTGCGCTTCCAGGAAGTGTGCCTGGAAACAAATAAGAGAAGCGCGCTACTTTGAAAACGAGTTCTTTAGGCTACTTCGCACTTCGGGTAAACACGATCCTTGAACTGCCTGTCTGTTTAGGCGGTGTGAAGGTCTGACATATGAAAAACTGATGAGTCTGCTACCCGCATGACATTCTGAAAAGAAGATCGTTTTGTAGGAAGGTGTTGGGAAATATTGATTGATTGTGGGGGTTTAACGCGCCGACGCAACGCAGGCGATGAGGCGCGCCGTAGTGGAGTGCTCCGGATTAATTTTGACCACCTGGGGATCTTTAACGTGCGCCGAAATCTCGTACACACGGGCGTTTTTGCTTTTCGCCTCCATCAGAAAAGCGGCCGCCGCGGCCGGGAATCGAACCCGCGACCTCGTGCTCAGCAGCGCAACGCCTTAGCCACTGAGCCACCGCGGCGGGTAGGTGTTGGGAAATAACTGTGTGGAGCGGGGTGGCATTACGGTATATGTAGCTTTGATTTGCCAATAATACGCAGAAGCTCTGGGTTTCTCTGCGGCTTAAAAGACGTCCATAACGATGGCACCACGGCTAGCCATTAAGGCTGAAAACGAGGCCGTGGGTTCGGTTCGCAGCTGTGGTCAATTTTTTAACGAATAAGACGGTAAACAAAAACACTCGTGACTGGAGACTTCGCGGAAAGTTAATGATCGCGTAGAGGTGTAAAGCAATTCGTAGCTTTAGAACGCAGTGCACCTGATAGCCTAGGTGCAACTCAGTATGAAAAC
Organism: Haemaphysalis longicornis; assembly: GCA_013339765.2. Taxonomy (NCBI): domain Eukaryota; kingdom Metazoa; phylum Arthropoda; class Arachnida; order Ixodida; family Ixodidae; genus Haemaphysalis; species Haemaphysalis longicornis. The sequence goes on from CM023453.1 coordinate 64,354,105, forward strand.
CCGTATTTGTAGTTTCCATTCTAAAACACATTCCTACGTTGATAAGATATCCTCATAGGTATTTGGTTTCCCATATAATGCTGAATATTTTGAAGCCTTACAAAGGCGTTGCTATACTAGCATAAATGGGCAAGTTCAATTACGCTTAAATTAATCCATACTATTCCCACCCTTTCGTTTACCAGTGCTTAGATACGTAAATATATATTGGTAAAAACTTTATAAGAGCCATTTGTAAAAAGAACTTTTGAGCAGCAAGAAGTGCCCCGTAGTTACATGACCATGCCTGTCTGATGTCCCAGCTTAGGTTTGAATAATATTTCAGGGGCGCAGTAAAAACCTTCAAGTTCAAAAGACTAGAAAACCTGACCAAACTGCTTCGTAATCTTAAAAATGTTTTGAAAGCGTTCTTAGTGTTTTGCTGCTTGTAACATACAAAATAACTGAAGAAAAACTCTCAATAAACCTACCCGTGCGCAGAGACTTCGTGGACAGAGTACAAAAAGCATGCACCCCTTCGTTTAACGACGACGCTAGCGTACGTGACGCTTCCTCGTGATGTATTCTTTGGTTGGTCAATTCGCATCCGAGTATACAGTTTGGAGTCCTCGCTTCCATAACCGCCCCTACTCTGTACAAGTTATGCGTAGGCATAACACTGTATGTGTACCTGCTGCTTGGTGTACACTGAGTACTTTTTCTAGTTGGCGTCGGTTCAAGCTATTAGACCTCAAAATACGCCGTAAGACATGACGTCCTCCAGCACGAAAACCTTACGGCATGCAGTCATTTTCATTGTACGTCGTGCTGTGCGTAACGGCTGTGGAAGTTCAACGGAAAACATGATGTTAGGCCTATATACACCGTGACGTCGCACGCCTGCGTATCCTTCTCCCTTTGCTGCATGTCAACATTCAGCGCATGGGGCCGACCGGAGCTGTCGCCAAGCTTCGCATGGTAGCTTTTTCTTCACTACACCAGCGATCATCATCAGCGGCAGGTGAAGTTTCGCGTACATTTTCGCGCTTTGGTGTTTTCGCGCATGGACATCGTCATGGAAAGGTTGAAATCTTCGCTTAAAAGTGCAATTGCGTTACGGCTTATGCATGAGAACAGCGCCAGTCGCATGGAATTTAACTCTTGACGTGGCGCTGAATTGCGGAACACCTTGACCGATGCACCTTCCTGCGTGGCGGTAACCAGAAAAATATGAATACCAAAATGCTTGAAATGTGTTAGTTCAATGATGTTTGGTAATAGGGTTCCTATATTTTTGCTTATACTGGCATTTCTAACTTAAAAAGGGCAGAATACTAAGATTACGAACAAAATACAATGCTAAAAATGCTACAAATACAAAAATACGCTAAACGTAATGAAACACTGGATAGTTTTAGAATATTGTTACCATGTTTGCGTTACCATTTACCGTGTTACCGGAACCCGGAGCTTCCGTTTACCGCTCAAAACGGTAGGACACGTTTTAGCGAACCGTTTGCCGTTTCCGTATTCCGGTCGCAGTGGCGGAAGTAGTGACATCTGATGCATTACTCTCAAATCAAATCAAGCATAATGTTGTTGCTCCTACCTATTTGCTTTCGCTTGGGATGGAACATTCAGAATAACAATAGGTGCTTTGATAATACCGTAGCCATCACTTCAAAAAAAAAACATGCCGGTGGTGCCATCTCATGTAGAAGAGTTGGAATCAAGATAAACTAGAATTTCCGCCCGTGCTAAATATTTCAGCAAGACATTAGTAAAATATGTTGTAGCATTTACTCAATAACCTACACTACTTTCGGACAACACCATTTTGGAGACCTAAACACGCATTGCTAGTTTAGAATCTTATATGAAGTATTTGAGTCGGTGAGGCTTAGCACAAATAGGGGCAGCCATTTTGCTTGCCCATCTAAGACAATTAGTCGCTTGTCGTGCTCGTGAGCACCATTAAACAAGAAAACATAAGAAACAACATCAACTAATATTCCTTTTATCGACTGTACCAAGCATCAAGCACAGAGCGCACTTCAAAGCTTAAATCAATACCCAAAGGCACACTTTGCCTGCTCAGGAAGGTCCCTGTCGCCAGTAAAGCCTGTGCCGGTAAGTTACCGTTCGCGGTAACAGTCGCGCATGCGCAGATGACTCCCACAAACATGGTAACGGTACCGTAAACACCGTAACGCAATGCTAACTCTCTCTACTAAACTAGTAGTCGCAAAGGTTGTGCATACTGACAGCATAGGGCGTTGATAAAGGTTTGGTGCCTCTATATTGTCACACTCATCTTGAAGAACTGTTAATTTCTTTGTTACAACTACATTCATACGGCATCTTCATCGCTTTTATATCCAGCTTCCCGCTGTAATCGTTTCACCGATGATTGTATCACAAATTACCTAACCGTGCAGCCATGGCGTTATTTCAGTTTCAATAGACACGTATGGCATGTCGCAGATCGCATACGCAAAGGCATGGTGGGATTGTGTGCGTGCACAGTCTAAAATTTAGCAGCCGTGTTTGGAGAGACCCTAAGGCGTAACTTTCCTTCGCAACGTAGGTACCGGCAGTTAAGGGCGATAACTTTTATAAAGAAGACAATCATTAACATCGCACGAAAGGATGAATTTTGTTCCTCTAAAGCATTGGTTCAGAAAGTGTGCAGTTTTTAAACAGCGATACTGTTTGAGCTGGTGGCTGGGTGGACGAATGAGCGCAGGGAAACCTCGCCGAGTGATGACGTCATCGCGACCGCTGGCACCCCCTTACCGTAGCTTTGCCTCGCCGTGCTCGGGCGGGACTCGTGTCGCCACCTATCGGAGGTGCAATACAACTGATACAAGCACGGCTTTGGAAACGTGTCGTGGGGTGGCTTACTCTATTGCTTGTTGCGACGAGGGGGGAAGTTTCGAAGGTGCAAAAGAAAATTACACCAAAAAAAGGAAGCCGAATTTCCGAGAAGCCATAACGTCAATCAACTTGTAGCGTTCCATATGCTAGACCATACAAGCCGAACGGTGCCCACCGAACGAGTTGAAAAATTTTCCGGAAACGATCCACCCGCAGCCCCATCCGCTGATCTTGGAGCTTCACCACGTAGCGGTTGGGCAAGCGTACATTGTACACAATTTAATGACCCAGAAACTGCTGTAGACCCTGTGCCCGCTTCAGGCCTGGTGATGGACGCTATTTAATTGATCAGGCGCTTTGCTGGAGCTCACGAAAGAACCGGGGAGGCGTTGAATGTGTTTGCGTGCTACGGAAGTGTCTGCCGAATGCCAAGAAAGCGCAGGGAAGCGCAAATCAAAGGCCTTTGTTTGCCATAAAATAAATTCTTTCTCCTAATTGTGGCACTTTTACCAGAATTACACCAAACGACTACGCATCTAACTCATCTAATTCGACGCATCTGAACCCAGCGCCATGGCCTAAAGGAACAAGACACGTGCTGTATCGTAGAAGCACTGATGACCAGTCGCATAGCATACGGGACACCATATGTTCAGTTGAAACCAAAAGAGCATTCCAAACTTGACGCCCTTATACGTAAGACATATAAAATGGCCCTCGGACTTCCGTCCTTCACGCCGACTGAGCACCTACTTTAACTCGGCCTGCATAATACGCTCTCAGAAATACTGGAAGCCCAACAAGTCAACCAACTTACGCGATTGTCTCTAACACCTACAGGCCGCACCCTTCTCGCGACACTTGGCCGCCACGTCATAACTCCGACAGAAGCACCCACTCGTATCCTCCCGACATCCGTGCCTCGTCTACCCTCCTCCGCGTCCATCTCTCAACATCAACTACGCACGCCTTTGGCGACGACTACAAACCCAAACATACTACAACACAACAGTTCTACACAACATATCACCAACCATGTATCCCTACGAATGGGCATTCTGTAAAACCCCCGACACCACATACAACCTTCTCTCTTGCTCGCCCCTACCACGCACATCCCATCCCTTCCACCTCCCTGGAGCAGTGGGAGTGCGAGCTGACCAGCTGACTGCTAGAGACGCAGGTTAACCTCGTGTGTCGGGCAAGAGCAGCTGCCACGACTCGCGGCTATCCGGACTAGGAAGGCCACCCACAACAGCACTTTCCGTTCCAATAAACGTTTCTCTCCTCCTCCTTTTCCTAAGAACCTTAAGCGTTTTATTGTTATTTTCACCGTGGACATTTACAGTATCGCCAAATCATCAGCAGGCAAGCGCCGAGGCATTACGATGCCATCGTAGCTGCTGGGTCGCGCCTTCCCTTAGGCATCAAATTTATAGAATCAGATGCTTGTAGCAACAGACGTCCCGATTTTCGATGTTCTCCATTTAACAAAATGATTCGCGTTTCACAATGACTTCCTTAGATCAGCTTTTGACTGTACTACGCTTGGCTGAAACGGCGCGGATGCGTTTGTGGTGTACGTTCATTCGAGAAACCAAACCAAAACCTATCTTACGTTAGTCAGATAAAGATGTCAGCTAAAGTAAATCATAGCGATAAATGACAGATAAATTTAGTCATAAAAGCTAAAAATATTTGATAAACTATCGGGGATGGTTCTTATAATACCGGACTCACTGACAAACATGCAGGATAGTCTTTTTGAACGCTTGAGAGTTAATTGATTCTTACGAGAGGAGAGTATGACGAAAGCAGAAATATACAGACGATAGTCTCACGAGACTGCACCAAGACACTTTAACTGTCTTTTAAAAGAGAAGCAAAAAATCGCTTACCCTGAAATGCCTATTGTGCGTGATATTTTTTATTAAAGTAGAATAGAATGTCGTTAAGCTTTTCTTTTTAATTTTTCATTTGAGCATGATCAACCATAGAGAGGCATCTTACATGTTTACGATCATCAGTGAATTATAGCTGTAACTGTGATTGTAGGTGCACGAGACTGTTATAAGGTTGCTTTGTTTCCCTTGAAGCTAATGGCCAGCCAGCCTTCAAGCACGGATGGCAAGTGGTTACTCATTTATTGGAGCCCCTTCTTTTGAAAGCCAGACAAGCTGCTTATTGATATTTAAATTAGAAGAAAATCTTCCAGTGCACGTTTACCTGACCTGAATTCTAACCGTCGATGCCGAAAAGGTCTTTTCCCCCAAGACATATTCCCCAGCATCACGACTACTCAGTTCTCCCGCAATGTAAGAGAGGGGGAATAAAGTACCGGTTCTTCAAGTAGGGATGCATTTTACAGACGCCGTTAAGCGACGTGAGAAGCGACCTTCATTTAGAAGTAAGCAGAATACTTCAAGAAACGAAATACTCCGCATTCATCTAACCTGAAATGAACCCTTAGTCCCTTTTTCATCGTACGTTTCCGCGCAAGGAACCTAAAACCACTATTAACGTTATGAGCTCCTCTGTTATTCATGAAATGGGTTTTAAGTTCCTGCTTGCGGCTAACATAGCCGTTCCAAGGCCCTACCTCGACAAGAACGATGGTTGTCGTTTCCTTACCTACGGTCTAGCGCGGTGTGACACTAAAGGAGTACACACAACAAAAAAGGATATCTTGCCTCAGTTGTTTCCCGATCTTTAAGCAAGTGAGCCGAATTTCGCGCTAAGAAAAAAAAACAACCCGTTTGGAAGTAGCCTACAAACAAAAGCTCAGTATCGATGCCATCAATGCCACGCCGAAAGAAGCAAAGCGCAAAGCTCAAACGAGTCCAAAATTTATGGGGAATGCAAAAAAGAAATCTTTTGGTGGAGTTTGATGTCAGGTCCCCAGGAAGTGTGCGCATGTTGACAGGAGACACCCGCGCACTCTTTTTTCTTTCAAGGATGAGAACAAAGTGCGCTGAAAAAGTTCTACTAGAGTGATTACAATGCAAAAAAGAACATTAGAACTTCTCGCTCACCCCAACTTCGGAGTAAACGCGTAGAAGGCGACGTCACTATATTCCTCACGAGGCTTCCTGAAGAAAACGAGTCAACAAGAAGCGGCCTTCAGAGACTCTAAAGTTTGATCAGTGTTTTGGAGATTTTTCGCCTGACAAATCGATTGTGCGAAAAACCGGATGAGGAGACCGGCAGTCCGCCTTGCTGATTCTTTTTTCTATGCGTAGTTTGCTACAACTTTGTAGGCATGCGAGGGAGCCTGTCGCTCCGAATCAATGCCTTTTTGAGTTTTTAGTTTGTCGCTGCGCGTTTGGTTGTTCTGTTGCTGTCAGCCATCTTTTGAAAGGCGTCTTGAAAACCAGGACGCGTCCACTCTGTTTGACAGTTGCAAACATGACGTGCATATTCTTGTCGCTGTTTTTTGCACTCTAGTATTCAGAACCACAAAAGGCTAACGCTAGAAGAATTCTCATTGCTTTGCATCTTACCGTGTGCACTTTATACTTCTATTGTTTGAAGGCCGGTGTCAGAGAAAACATACTGCCTGTTGTTTTGTGTCTGTCTGAATTTCGTGTTGGTATAGCTTGTACGTTAGATTGAATAGAATACACGTGATAGTGTCAAATATATCCTGAGGCATAAACTGACTGTTAAAATCCGGAGAATAGAATGATGTGCGTCGGCTTTGTGGCTATTTTTGCTCATGGTATGAGTTTCCAAAGAGAACGCTACGCTTTTAGGGGGAAAGCGTTTCCTATCTATGTTGAAAGCACGGGCGTTGACAGGTAGGGAAACTCATGCAGTTCAAAAAATAAAAACGGGAGCGAAGGATCGCGCGCCGCAACAGGTAAACCTTAGTGCCGGAGGAGATTCAGAGCAGGGCTCTGAGAAGGCGCGATGGTGTCTGGCACCCGAAAAAAAGTAGGCCGCTGCCGCACGTAGTCTAAGCCGCGTTGGAAGACGATGGGCCGATAGGGGCAAATAAGGAGGCTCCTAGCAAAACCAAGCGAGCGGAACGAGCTGTACAGAGCGCTGGTGACAAGCGCGTCCTTTCAGTTCAACACAAGTTGCAACAGTATGACCTCAGAATGTCCAATGAGGCTTCCGCCTACTTTTTCTGCGAAAGCTCCGAGCATCCAGACTAATTTTTGATTATTGTGTTCTTTAGTGGCGGAAGGGCTATTGCACCTAAAGAGCGCCAAGTGTGTTGTGGCTTAGCAACTTAGTTGTGCTCGCATGTATAGCTTCAAATTCCCTTCCCGTGATGTTTTCTCGCAATATCCTTAGTGAAGCTGCCGCAAAAAAATTCGATCGACGCCTACAAGTTACGTGTTTGTGGCTCCTCTAGCATTTCAGAAAGCATCTGTAGAAATTCAGAGAATTGTCTAGTAATGCGTAGCACGCTTATGCCGCTTGTGTAGAATGTAAGTTTTTTGCAGCCAATTATTTTTAATTTTTTTATGCTGTTCAACCAATCATCTCCATTTACGCTAATATAACGATTAAAGGTTGAACTTCGGCTAAATCTGAAGGTTTTGTGGAAATGCAGGGTGTTACATGGTTCGTCAGTTTCGAAGTTTTTTTATTTTTTATTTTTCCCATTTTGGTTGTTCCAATTTTTGTTCCACCAATTATCTCCATTTACGCTATTATAACGATGAAAGGTGGAACTTCCACGAGTTCGCGTTTTTGTTGAAGTTGTGAAAATGCAGGCGGCCACAATTCGCCATTTAAGCTTTTTCAAAATATTTTTCTTATGTTCTGGTGTAAAAAATTGTGTTCTACCAATCATCTCCATTTCCGCAATTACAACTATTAAAGCTGGAACTTCCACAAAATCTGCATTATTTTGGGAATGCGTGGTCTTGGCGCTGGGGTTCCTCGGCAAAGCATTCCAAGCATTAAATGTGGTGCGTTTTGTAAGTTCGTTGCAGCCGAGAGTCAATGGTTTTCACAAAAATGAGCCCTCTATGTACCGGAGCTATGCAAACATGTCAACCTGAAACATAAAGGTGTTGCCACAGTTGGATTTCTGAATAATGTAGGTAGTCCTCTGAGATTATGGGCTCCGAATTTGGGGTCCGTTTCAGTGGCAAAAAGACGGCCTGGTGGCAGGCTGACACCTTTTTTCAGCCAACATTTGTTGAAACTTCACCTCACGTGGGCGGTAACAAACTAAAATTATCCTCCCCTTATATAAGCATGGGCCGTCTGTGTGCAAGACAATTGACATATATATTCTGTGCAGAAAGAAGCATCCCTGCGATCTTCTACAAGCTTCAAATGTTTCGGGGCAGTTACCTTATTTGTTTCCGGTGACTTTTTAATAAAAAAAGCATTAGTTAAATCGGTAGTGCAACAACCCTGCGTCGTGGCCAAGAAGTGGCCCACAGAACAGCTGACGCATGGAACAAAAATGGCTTAGGGCTCCAACAGTAAAAACCTGGAGAAAGAATGCTTCGAGTAACGCCCAGTTTCGGGGGGGTAGGTAGCACCAATACGTAATTGGTGTATTCAGGCGCCGACGCTACACAGGCGATTAGGAGCGCTGTAGTGGAGGGCTCCAGATTAATTTTCACTACCCGGAGATCTTTAACGGCGCGCGCCATTATCTCGAACACACGGGCATTTTCGCGTTTCGCTTCCATCAACTATAACAATTAGTAAAGTAATTGAGCTATAAATATTACATAACCTTGTTTTATGAAATTCAATCGTACGTCCCCAAAACACCACACGAGCGCACGTCCTCAATGCACAAAGAGCTTTTTATGCGCGTTTTTTAACCATTCGGCTATCGTCTTGATGAACGCCATCATGGGGTGGTCCTTAAGAATCCCGCAAATGTCGTTCCTCATACGCTCTAAACGGAGAATCACGCTGCCGGCGATGATGTAGAAAAATACCACCGTCCACTGACGGTAGATGTGGCGGATGAAAGGTGTACACCTGGTACAATTTATTTCCCACTGTATCATTGGCTGGGGGGGGGGGGAATCTTACTGTCGGCCTGCACGTGCCCCCGCCCCCCCATCCCCCGCCGGCGGACTGGGCTGTTTCGGTCGGTTTCGGCTGTCCTGCTTTGGTCCGTCGCAATGGCAGGAGTCAGTGGTATGCCAGGCCCACTGTATTGGGTATTCAACGCCCATGGGAGCTTGAGTACCTCCCAAGACACTCTGAGGGCAAGTGTCTTCCAAGAACGCCGATGCGGGATGCGGACGCACGCCTGGACAGCCTGGGTGGCTACCGAGGTTGGTGCTTGGAAGGTTAATTCGATCAAAATTTGCGGTCGGAAATTTCTGTGGATCAACTATGATTTTCTTTGGCCGGGGGCGGCAACGCGCTCCTGTAATCCAGTGTGGGTGGAGGCCGGGGGGTCACTGTTGCGAAGTGCAACTGCACTCAATCGGTACAGTTTGTGTTATAGTGGCGCATGGTTGCTGAAGCAATGTGAGCGCTACTATGAGACCGGGGGAGTTGCGAGCCCCTGTAACCGCAGCTAGGAAGGGGCCTATAAACACGAACCATTCTGCTCGCCGAGGGAGGTGACGAGCCCTTGTAACCCAAGTCATAGGGGTATATGCGGTACAGTTCGTTTTATCGCGCCTTGCTGAAGCATGGGTACACACAATGAGGCCGGGGGTGTAGCGAACCTCTGTAACCGGAGCATGGAAGGGGCCTTTAATTCGAGCTGGTCCGCTGACCGAGGGAACTTGATGAGCCCTTGTAACCTTCAGTCTTCGGAGCGACAGTGCGGAGCTACTGGGAGTTCCTCAGAGGATCCCGTGTATTTCGAAAGATGGTATTTGTGGAGCAACTATGACTCTCTTGGCTAGGGGAAGTAGCGAGCCCCTGTAATCCAGTGTGGGAGGAGGCCAAAAGCTGGGGGTGGTAACGCGCCCCTGTAATTCAGCGTAAGAGGAAGGCAGTGGGTCAATGTTGCAAAGTAATGACTGTGCTCAAGCGGTACAGTTCGCACGTAGTGTTGGCGTACCATTGCTGAAGCAATGGGTAAACCACTACCGAGCCGGGGGCGTGCACACCCCTGTAACCATAGCTTGGGGCTCGTTCGTTGAACTTGCGAGCTGGTTTGCAGGCCGGGGTTGTGACAAACCTTGTAACTAATGTCATAGGGGCCAGAGCGTGGAAGCACGGTAATTCCACATGACCTCCTCGAGGAATCGGGGAGGCGCACAACACCCTGCCCGGGGAGCGTGCAAAATGCACTAAATGATCTGTTTAACCCTTTAGCACAAAGGAGGAGATAACGCAGTCCTGCCTGTAAAAAAAGAGCTTGTAATTTCGCCTCAACTTCCCTTTTCCGCAGAACTTCACCCTTTTCTAGCTCTACGCACTTTTTGTTTGAAAATAGGTGTGACATAACTTCAACCCCTTGTTTTTCCTATGCTTGAAAGGGTGTGGCAAGTGTTCCAGCTCTTTCATGGGAAAAGCCATGTATCGTAGCATCCATCCTGTAGAAAAGCGATCCCTTCAAGGTTCTCTTCTTCGCAAGAAATTTCCAAAGGCAAATTTTACAATCTTTGCAATGATGAAACGTTTCTATTGCTGACCTTATGCCCAATTTTTACTTTGGCGAGAAACCCATTGAACCTTGAATACCGTTTTCTTTTGTTGTGCGCAAAAGGATGTTGAACTTTACACCTGCCTTTTGTAGATTGCTCAACCGGTGAAATAGGTGTCAGATGGCCCATTAGACCAAACTTGGGGTACCTAGTTCCACTTTGTGACGGTCTAGGTTTTGTTATGTTTGCTAAGGTTTACAATGTCTTGCTAAGCCAGGATGACCGCTCAGGGATGAGGCCCCATTTTAACCGATTTTACCAATGACTGTTCCAAGTGCCTGCCCCCCCCCGCTTCCCCAAACTTTGCCACGGAACCAAAGGAAACAAGGTAAGCGCGCCCAGTGTTGCGGTCTCCAGCTAATTTCACTTTGAAGCCTGCCGAATTTTATCACACTTTTTTCAGAATCAAAAGCTATACCGTTGAAAGTACAGTAAGAGGTGCGGAATGCATACGCCCCTTGTGTCAAACTTCTAAACAAGCTCGAAAGCCACTTCACTGTCATAATAACCCAGTCGCAGGGTGGTGCAGAACCATACAAACCGCGCCCCATTTTTGTGGGTTTTTTGAAATTCCCGGCTCAAAAATATATTGGGCAAAGAGCATCGCTGGTAATAAGGATGGCAATTCATGGCATTGAAAACATGTGGGACACCATCATCCTGCAACGTGCAGTTAGACCCCTATAGTCAGACAAGTTAAACGGAAAAGCCCAAAAGTGGAGATCTCTCCACCTTTTTTTCGTTGGCGGTCTTTCTAACCCTTTTCTCTGACGCCCTGTTTCTTGTTTCGAACACCCTAATTTGACAGGGTTCAGATTCTTTCTTCGGATTTTTGCTCATCATTGGGCAAACTTTTGACAACTTTTCCGGGGCGCTGAAAACGACATTTACCCCCGTACCTTTGCGCCATTTTGTTTTACATTATGCGAGACCCTGTGTAAATACGGTATGACGTGCACCTTTTTTCTTTTTTTGCCAGCCTATCTAGTTCGTTAGGGCTATACTTTTCGCCTCACCTTTGTAAAAGAGCCTCACACACCGCTCGAAATCAGCGAAGAAGGGAAATGGGCCCGGCCTTAGCCTCAAAATCTGATCGTGGAAAACTAGCTTCCACTTTGTGAACGCACGATTTTTTCAAGGCTTCTTGAATACACGTCATCGCTACACCCCTTTTTACTAGTTTTGAGTGCGCACTATTGAAGGAGAAGGAAAGAAGCTGTTTTGCGCCCTCGGGCTGTACTGCCAGCAACATGTGTGCCTCCTCTGAACGAAAGCTGCAAATCAAGGAAGCGGATTTTATTATTCACAAGGCAACTCACACGTAAATTTGAGAGCTTTTGACGCCTGACTGAAGGTGTTAATCACATTTTTACTATCAAATCTTGATGTGCTAATCCCCGATTCACTACAATAAGATAGTCCGTCGACATACCTACAAATGGTGAGGTCAAGCGAACTATCTAAAGACAAGCTCACACGGCTGTCAAAGGCACTCAAAACAAGTCGGACAAGATGGGGGCAAGGGAAGAACCAATACCAATTCCGCTACACCGACTGCAGGATGGGTGTAGTTTATGAAATTCCCCTGAGCTGCAAAAGAGTGTATATTGGGCAAACTGGGAGATGCTTCAATGAGAGGGCAAGGGAAGCACAATTGGGCAGTTGAAAATAAAGCTGGTGACCACCTATCTGATCACTGCAAACGATGCAAGTGTAGCCCCCTAATAGATAGGACAAAGTTCTTGCGGAAAGCACGAGGAAGGCTTGAGCGCGAAATTATGGAAGCTCTTTTTATTAGACAGGCAGGGTATAACTGCGTGAGTACTCCGTCCTTATCGCTGACTGATAAAGAAGTGGCTTTTTAAACACGTGATGCATTTAGACGTGACAATTGCTTCTCGTTTTTAGTTTTTTAGTTTTGTGTATATAAGCACCATCTTTTTCAATAAATTCTAGTTGGAAGTTCGGCACCGTGTTGTGAGTTACGTGTTCCTCTCGTCCCTGTTTTAGCGTCGATTAATAATTTTTAGTATAGCTTGGGGCTCGTTCGATTGAACTTGCGAGCTGGTTTGCAGGCCGGGGTTGTGACAAACCCTTGTAATCTAATGTCATAGGGGCCAGAGCGTGGAAGTACGGTAATTCCACATGACCTCCTCGAGGAATCAGGGAGGTCGCACAACCCCTGCCCGGGGAGCGTGCAAAACGGCCGACACTGCGGAGGTTGCTGGTCATCTGGAATCAGGTCCTACGCGGAGGTCGGGCGGTCGGGTGTCAACCCGGCACTTGGCAATGCGGTTGAAGTAGGAAGGCGTGTCGAGATCAATCAACTTTGACTTTCTTTTGCCGGGGGAAGTAACGCACCCCTGTAATCCAGCGTGAGAGGAGGCCAGCGAGTCAAGTTGCGAAGTAGCGAGTGATGCCCGCGTACAGTCGTTTGTAGTTGGCAGTACCGATCTCAATGGTCGGGAAACCACTACGCGCCGGGGGACTGGGGACCCTTGTAATCGCAAGCTTGGCGGGGCCAGCGACCTGATCGCAAAGTGGTCGGGGGAAGTGACATACCCCTGTAACCAAATGTCATGGGGGCTAGATGTTGTACAGTCCGTACGAGACCAGGTGGGGGGAGGGAGGGTCGCGGCCCCCTGTAACCTTCCTACGAGGGGCCTATAGACTGATCTTCTCTATGCCTCAGGGACCAGCTACCACAAGCTACTTGGTGTCTCGTAAGGGGAAAACGAGGATAGGTGAGGTGAGTACACCGACCGGGGAAACTCTCCTGGCTTAGTAAAGGCTACTAGGCCCGGACCGATCTCCTCCGCCATATGCAAGGCAATCCCCGAAGACTCTTGTTCCTATGAGCGTCAGAGTAGGCAAAGAGGAGGACATAAGAATATGCCCTTGTCCTGACGAAGGGACCTTGCGAACGGGCCGTTGAGGTACGTGCGCATACAAACTTCCGGTGTCCGGAGACCGTGAAAAGCAGGTGTTGCAAGTACCCGTGTATAGTGGAAAACTTCACTGGTGATTCGTGAGTACCTGGTGCGGGACCGTCGATCGAGGACGTTAGTACGCATCGGCCGCAGAGCTGGGGGTCGGTGGGGGGGCCGGCCTGACCGTGGCCACCAAATAGGGTACTTCCTGTATACGACGGTTGGGGCCCAGTTAACGGACCTTATGGGTGAGCGGTTACCCGTGGCAGGTACCGCATACTTTGGCAATTGGCACTGTCTGATGTCCTCGCTGAGCAAGCAGTCTTGAAAAAGAGTGAGACATCTGGATTAGAGAAACATTGCTCCCCCCATTCCCTTCCTTTCTCCCAAAACCCGTCCCGATGCCCAAGTTCCCGTTCCCAACAACCCACCCCATCCGGCTTCTTCCTAGGTGGAACACGGGGGGTCCCTCTGGGCCCGTCCCCCTGGCGGTGGGTCGCAAGAAAGCTTTTCCCGTTAATTTCTCTCCACCTTCGGGTGGACAAAATTCTCTTTGCCGGTTGGCCTGTTTTTGCACTGTTGCAATTGGGTATAACCGGTTATACTACTGTGGTACCGGGGAGCTATGAAAGCTCCATTTACTCGATGTGTCATTGGCTGCATAGAACGAAATATCTCTTTAGGTAAATATGACGTGGTCCGTCAAAATGAAAATATACACTGGTATACTTATTTCCGGTATTTTTCGCATGTCGGTTCCACTACTGAAATTCACAACAAACCCTATCAACTGTCTTGGTAGGGGAAGCGTGTGCTCAAAGCCCCCAGGTGTTTCCAGCCAATCAAATTCTTTTTATTCTTGACGTTGTGGCTTATTGTAATAAAAAACGCTTCTTCTTTGACACAAAGCACAATTTTATCACCAGTGTAGCCATGGAATGTTCTGTTGGTACTCTTAATCACCAAATGTTTTTTGAAAGCCACAGGGGCGTTGTAGGTGAAGCCACTAATGAATCGTCTACAAACGGTTAAATACCTATAAATATCAAAACCGCATTAAAATGACCGAATGAATAACACAAATACTGCATTGATTTAGAACTGATTGTATCAAAAAGTATGCTGCAACTTTTTATTGTAGCTGTGACCCTTCACATTTAGGGGTAATGTTGAGTAGGGTCATATAAAGAAGCGACGTTGTTACACTTTTCGTAGAAATAGCAGTTTTCTCGCATACGGCGACTTACAAGTTAAAAAATCAAGGGGGAAAAACATCACTTTTCACTTGCCTGTACATTTCTGTATTACCACTGTTGTCATAATTTGTATGCTGGCAGAGGAAACCGCTCAAACACAAGCGTACGCAATAACGCCGCACTGCGCTACTTTATGGCCCATGCTCCTTGGGACCCTGAATCGTTAGCCACTTGTAAGCTTCACATCTAGGAGTGACATTGAGTAGGATCATATAAAAAAGCGGCATTGTTACATTGTTTGTAGCAATAAACAGTTTTTCTCATACGGCCGCCCTTTTTATTGAGCCCGCTACATTCTGCTTTAAAATAACAGACGTCGTACAAAGTCCCTCGTGTCTAAGGTTTGCCTAATAAAAGTTCTTCTACCTATTTTACAGTTGGCCAATGACCTATATTTTCTCGTATTCAACGTTACAGCCTTGTTTATGGGGCCGTCGTTTTTCCTTTTTATTTGGAACATTCCTATCAAATTTGTTATTTATTACACTTTAAACGTCAGTGGCCTTCGCAAAGCACTAAAATTCGCTGACTGGAATATATAATTTGAACAAACACCTCTTTGGGTTTGTTTTTGGAATACAGATTTTTTTCTCTGTGAAATGGATCTC
Organism: Haemaphysalis longicornis; assembly: GCA_013339765.2. Taxonomy (NCBI): domain Eukaryota; kingdom Metazoa; phylum Arthropoda; class Arachnida; order Ixodida; family Ixodidae; genus Haemaphysalis; species Haemaphysalis longicornis. The sequence continues at coordinate 64,369,350 of CM023453.1, forward strand.
GTAGTGACCTCAATGTGCAGTATGACACGAGTTCCAAAACGTAGGCAGCACTGCGGTGATAGATCATTATTTCCGGTACAAACAGAAAAGCACATGTATGCTTTCTCTACCATTTCGATATAGTAAAGTAGGTTGAATACATTTTGACGCTGTACAGCTGGAAAAGAACGCTCGCAGTTCCGAAGATATAGTTTAAAAGTAAGCTTGAGGACGTAAGTGATTAGTGAAGGGGGCGTCCGCATGTTTAGATAGTAGTTTTCCCTTAGGGTATTTTAAAAAACAAAAGAACATCTGCTCAAGAGGGGTACTCAGTCAAAGTTTGTAAAACTGTGCTTGCAGTCACTTTGGTACCAAGCTTTAGGTCCAATGCTAGCCGAAGTTAAGGACTGCCGGCAATACATTTCAAATACCCCTTATTTTTTTTTTCCACCATCACAGACGCCTGAAAAGGCTGGGACTCACGTATGTCTTTTTGGCGTTGTAAACGTCTTTTTGGACACACCCGAACTTCCAATGCCAAAAATATTTCATGAGCACTATGTATTGTGGCTATTATCGTAGAATTGTGAACAATAAAGGTGTAAAGTATGGGGATAGAACAAATTAGCAAGGTTTCCGACGTGTACTGGGTGCGCAACAATCAATTGCAAGAAGGCATTGCTGTTTAATGAAGCGGACTCAATGTGTTTCTTAGAAAGCAAACTTTTATTGACTTGCGACAGCATGCAGGTGAAATCTCGAAACTATGACCAAAGATTTTAGGCGAAAGACACAAGACCCAACTGTTCTACTATCCTCTGTAGAAAGTTACAGCGGCACTAGTTTAACCTCTGCTCGAGGTTAAGCTTAACTGTAGTTAGCTTCCCGGCATTAATATATTATTCTTGGCACTGTTACAGGGTTAGCAATTTATTGTTCGAATTCACTTTGCAAAGGAGTTACTTCTCCCCCTCAGGGCCAATTGATGGGTCGCATTTTAGCAATTGTTTCAAAAACAAGGACGGTCAACCAAAATCGAACCAATCCGAAAACCGGAACAGGACAGGTATTTTTGCCAAAACTGAACCCGGACCAAAACCCTTCTTTTTTCAGCACTCTGAAGCCGTACTGCAACTGCACCAATAAAAATGGTACCAGTTCACGAGAAATGGTCCGGCCATCCGCTGTTGATAATGCGTGGTCCACGTCATCCGGTACTTCCCTCTTTTATGCACCATCAACTTCGCAACTTCTCCCAAACTTGCGCCTTTAGATCAGTGGCAACAGTATCAGCGCTCTCGCTGTTGTCAGAACGTGGGGCAACGTGTCCACATTAATGCTGGAATGCCGCTACTGGTAACTCGAGCTGACTGCAAGACCGAGAAAACGAAATGGCACAATCTCGAAAACCTGTACGTAACATGAGGCATTGGCTTGCCAATCCTTCGCGGCGACGCTGTAGTGACAATCGGGCTCCAAGGTTGCTCCATGGCGCCACGGCGAAGGCCCACACCATAAATATTGTTCTTGTTGCATTTCATAATTTGCTTTACAAATGTCGCACTTCTGGAAAGTCAAAATACTTTGCAAGTGTGGCCCCCAAGCTGCTCGGTGTGGAGCGGCCGTTTTTCTGTTGTGGACGACAAATTAAGTTTTGTATGGGCGCAAGTTTCGACGGAAGTTAAAGGTTCCCTGGTGATCTAAATTTCTCAGCCCGCTTTCAATATACGGGGTTCAGTATATATGTTGGGGCATCCATCATGCCGATATTTCTTGAGAAGTTTGTTTCAGCGGGAAAGAAGTGCCCACCACGTAGTTCTAAATTTCTCTGCGCCCAATGCCTACACGGAATGTATCGGCTCTTTCTTGCTGCTATTCTTTTATGAAATCATCAGAAAACCAAAAGGTAGAATTTGTTCTAGAGACATCCTTTTTTTGTCCAACCTTTAACATATTCAAACGTGTCATCGCAATTAAAGGAGCGAGCACAGTGGTTCCTGTTGTTGCAGTCAGTTTCTAAGGCCGCGTAAAGCAAGAAACTTTGCCTTTTAAACATATCAAAATATGCGCAATGATGTAGCAGAGAAAACTATTGCCGTATGACACACACTGTGTACTTTTGCTCAAAACTGTACCCACGATTCTCCCTAGACGTTATGTATTTGTCTTGGATAAAAAACGGCCCTAAATCAGTAGATGACACATGCAGAAAAGCAGACCGGTCCCGCACTATTTTATTTGCCCAGCGCTGGTGCTTTGCGCTTGTTTTGTATTTTGTCTCCTTCAGGACTGCGAGGTGAACGTCTACTGACTGGTCTCACTGGCTACTTTGCTGCTGCTACTTCTGCTGGTTACGGGGGGGGGGGGGGGGGGGGGAGTAGGGCTATCGAAAAATTACGGAGCATCTTCCCTAACGAGTTTCATCCCGTTATTCACGCGTCAAAATAACCCTTCTAGCAGCGTAATCGCATAAAATTTTGCAACATAGCGGACGGAACGAGGGCGGTGGTCAGGAGAAAATGAGACGTATTCAAGGTGACGCACCCATCGCTACTAGCTATCGCAAAAGACATTCCAGTCATTAGAGAAATTAGTTACCCTGCATTCACTAAAGCTGACCGTTAACAAAATTTAGCTCACACCCTCGAGCAGCTGACGGATAAGAAGTTATCTTAGGTGGCAAAACAATTTAATTCATAGGTAGTATTTACACGGCTGCTGTAGTATATTTTCTTATGGTGTAACAGATAAAAAAGAGTGCACAGGTGGTACACAAACACTTCCTAGGTGATGTACGGAAGTGACTCGCTGGTACCAGGCCTGACTATAGCGGCTTAACGTTGTGGGTGATGGGCGATTCCAGAGAAAGTAATGCACTTTCAACTACATCAACTATGAAAGGAAGTGAGAGAAAGTATATCATACAAATATTCATGATTCTTTGTGGTTGCTTTAAGTTATCCCTGCGATCACCTAAGGGTTGGGCGGGACAGCAGCTTGTAAATATTCCCCACTTCATCTGTTTCCATTATTAACTGTGCTAATCGCCTAATACTATCTCTTACATTTCACCACTTTTATTGAGAAAAAGAAACATTTTGAATGCACCCAATGTACTTAGTTTTATGGACGCTCTAAACTGAAAAACATTTTTTTCACACGTCGCTAATAATAATAACTCATCATAACCAGTTCGCCAACCCGTTCGGGTGGGGATTTAGTCAATCCGAAACTGAACCAGAACGAAATAAATTCTCCCGAACCCGAACCGTAACCGAATTCGTATTTTTGTCTGTTCTACACAGTGGCTAAAGCGGACCAAAACACCAAACGTCGGCAGGCTCGTACACCTCCTCCTTCTTGGCAAATGTTCGTTACAGTGTCCCAGCTTTAGCACTGTTTTACAACATAGTTGCGGTTGCTCTGAGTGTGAGTCGTAGTATTTTTTACGTAGCAGTGCGAGGCTTCGAATTCGAATCCCAGACCCAGTGGAAGTTTTCCTTGCGGATGCGTTGGAGAACTACCGTTCATTATATTTCGAAACGACAGGATGGTTTATGATAATTTGAACCCTCCACTACAGCCCGATCGAATTATCCCGTCTGGCTTCGTCACATAAAACAGCCCCTGCACACTTGCTTCTAATTCACGTTTTTCTTTTTCCTACGCTTGACTTATGCGCGACCAAATCACTACTGCCTGCACTTTTCTCGCAGGGTTCACTCTTCACATTTATTCCTAGCACATGTGGATGAGTACCCGTGACGACGCCTGCAGGGTAGTTTTAAAGCGCGGATAAAAGATTTTTTTGCTCGTCTTCTTGGAGCGGAACTCACGAAACGACACAGTTTGCGACGCACAATAAATTAGTTTCGCAATCCCAAGCAAACTTGTATTTTGCAACGCAACTGCTTCCTTCTTACCCACCGTTTGGAAAACTGTCGCTACACTTTCATGTGTGCCTTTATTTCTGTTTGTTAGCTATGTTGCGCGTTCCTTTGAGGAGTAGAAAGAAGTCCAATAAGGTGATTTCTTTCACAACGCAGTTGGGTACCTAACACAAAATATAATACTTTCACATCTATAGGATTGCAAAAGGGTACAGTCAAGCGCACTGTATATAAATAACACATATTACAGGCGCAAATTGATCAATTGGCTCCATCCAGAACCGTTCTAAATGCTTATCACTATGGGTCCTTCCAAAGATTGCATCTGTCGCGACAATCGTCTGATTTTGCGAAATGTGGAGGCCGGAAACTACTCTTTCTTTATTGTCTGTATGTGAGCCTATGTCTACTCTTGGCCCCTTCTTTTGCAGAATTTTTGTGGCTGGAAGCTGACCTGATTTTTCTTGTATTTCTATACGCAATTGCAGCCCAGCCTCGTCACAAAAGCAGGCCTGACCTTGTAGACTTTAGCAACAACAGAATTTGGGACATCGGCGTGTGGATTAACGAAAAACACTGTCCACTTATTGTAGGGCAAACCTTCGAGACCTGAAGCTGTTGTTCTAATTTACCACCCTGAGCGTAAGTCGCTATGGTGATTATAATTCAGCGCGTTATAAACCCGGCAAGGAGTCGCCACGGCCCTGTTGGTTACTCAGTGGCATCATGCACGGGATGCACATGGGGTCAAACACGAGTTAGGGGAGCTGTCTTTATTCCAGACACCGCAGTGTTCATAAGTGGTGTATTTGACATTAGTAGATTTGGCGTACGTCATTTTATTGTGTGATGCAACGCTAATCATTAGTTAAAAGGCGTTAATCCGTCCTTCCCGGATATGAGGCCGCAAAGGTTCATAAGAATGCTGCAGTAAGTGGCAAAGTCTAATGCAGAGTTTTTACTTTTGTTACCTGACCAGACGGAGTTCCTCAAACCTTGGACAACGTACGTCTCGAGACTCTTCAGGTGAGATACAACGCCAAATTTGCTAACACAACACGCTTGGCGATTGCACCGGGCCGCCATCAGCGAAATTATTGCGGTCATTTTGTAAACACCAAGCATCTCAAAGATTTGTAGCGTAAGTGGTGCTGTTACTGATGCGCTGACCATGTAGGAATACTAGCAATTACTTAGCAGCCAATGCCTCCTTGTGCTTTCGCACATTATTATCAATAATGCTTCAGCGCTGTACTTAAACCGGTCTTTATTAGAATTTGCGGTTCCATTTTGGCCGCATATGAATCGCATGACATTTACATAAAATTTTATTTCGTCATGTTTCAACCAAGGGAGGTGTCTTATTGCAATTTTATGGACGGAACCCACCTGGAAAAACTGGGGCAATGTGTATTTCAACTCATTACTTCGTTACAACGAAGCTGCTTTAGCTACTTTGGCAATGTTTCCTCACAGCGCTCTTCTTGTACAACAGCTGTTTCTAGCTAGTCGCGCCATTGTATGCGCAGCCTCAACGGTGGCTACTTTTATTTTGTGACCATCACTTGAAACAACGAAAACTGCACAAACAAAAAAGGCGCAACGAGTCTGCCACTACAAATCTCCCACGTGTACTGTCCTTTCTCCTCCCCTCTCGATCCCAAGACTCCGTGTGTTCGTAAACAGCTACTACGTGTATTGTGTTAACTTTTACACTATTTTCACACGGTAGCGTTGCTTATTAAAAATGTTCCCCGGCTGCAAGACACCCGCGGCTCCCGTGGTCTTCAGCCGTGCTGATCACCTGTGCTTAGCACGCAAGTGACGTAATTGCCGTCAACAAGAAACGACGAAGGCGGCAGACAGGAGCGAGCACCCGTATGCATCTGAACTCGAGTGCAGCGAGAACTGGAGTGTTCGAAAAAGCCGTACGGATATTATCGGTGACAGTAAGAATACGGGGTGAATTAAATAAGGACACAAGTTTACCGCATGCGCAGCCAATGCAGTGGGGTTCGTTATCCCCCATCCCATGCTTGAGACGATGTGTCATGGTTGTCATGTAGCCCAGCGTATAAAACCGTCGCTTCTTGCCTCGTTCTCCTACCTGAAATTTAGTGGTCCGAGAGCATCACAAATGTATTTTTGTCCTAGAAACAGGCGGGAGTATATCCTTTAGTACTAATGTATTGTTCAGCGTGCCGTGCCCTTTTATATTTCTATACCATTTGTCAGTTATCTTGTTAAGGACATGCGATCCACGAAGGCTCGGTAAGGTTTTACAACACTGCTCGAGGCAGAAAATTAACTGCGCCAGCGCATTTCGGCTGCGAAAACTGACAACAAACAAAAATGTGTGCCAAGTAAGGCAACGGGGGATAAGCGTGTACAATATCAAAATGTTCAATTAACTTGTACTAAAGGCGTTTGTTGGAATTTAAGGTGAGGCAAAAAAAGTTCAAATGAAACGAAGATAAAACTGACCATGGCTGAACTAAAACGCCTTTTTCGGCACAAAGAAAACAAGTAGCCCTGTGAAATGCTACTTAATAATAGGAATAAAGCTACTACACCATTGTGCTGCTAACTACAAAAGTAATTTTTATTTATTTCATTGTTTAGTACTCAGTAGTATTCACCGAATACTTCTATATTAAAGAATGTGTATTCAGGCAACAGCATGCGATATTGACGGGTGTACACAATCATCAATACCGATGACCGGACCAGGATTTTCTCGCCTGGCTTGTTTATATTGCCTGAACGTCTTAAACAATATAATAGATGGTTGCCTGCACGCTGCATGCGATGGCCCGTCCGTATGCACCGTCATATCGAGGTTACTGTTTCCGGCCCGACTATATGAAGGAATCCAATAAATTTCTGCCTACTGCTTTCGCTTTGCGCAACCTTCGTCGTCTCAGCTTGGGATATCAAGAGGTTACAATGCTAATTTTGTCATGAAACTAGAACAGGCGGCATCGTAACACAAAAAAACGCATACATGGTGAACCTAAACTGCAATTACCCCTACAGACGCATTTCCCCATGAAGTGAGGGGATTGTAGTACCACAACTCTTAAAAAATCCATTGTGGCCGAGCCGGAAAATGCAAATTGTTGTATATTTCTTATTGACGCCTTGTTAATAAACGACCTTTGCCTCGCAGGCAATCGGAGGATTCATTACACGGGGAAATAAATCAATGAGAAGGGTGAATAAAACCAATGGGGAAAGGTTTCCATTAAAACTCTCTCGCGAAACAGCGCATTTTAGTCCACAACACAGAAATAAATGGATGATGCAAGCTCTAGACAAGACAATCAGCTCTACCACACTGCAGTTAAAGTAAAAAACTACAGTAGCAAGCTCAGCTGAAAACGTTTCCCAAGTAAGGGTCTTTCAATATGCTACGTTTCTTCCAGTGCACTGTAGTTTTATTAGCATGCCTTTGTTCTTACCACAAGCAGTGAAAATCTGAAACAACACATAAACTCCGTCTGTAGTAATATAAGGGAAAGATAATGAACTGGATTTTCTCACATGATAAGCTACAGCGTTTTGCATTCCCGTTTCAGGGATTACGAGTGTTCTTAGCCTTCTTCGCCGAAAGAAAATAGGCTCACTAAGGCGCCATAAAATGTCCAGGAATTAAGTGGTTTTCGACCTGGCTACCTCTCGAGCAGAGATAGTGGCGCAGAAAAATTCAACGCGTCTCTTGTTAAGCCATGGATTATAGGATTCGTGAGGAGCCGCATACCGAGCAAGCTGGGACGAGTTCAAATTTGCTCCAAGATGTCGTATGACCAGCCGGATTATTTTAAGACAACACGAATGTCTGGCCCACGTAGTCACCAGCACATTAGAGATGTCGTCTGCCACCTCTTGCAAAGTAATTAAAAGGATCTCAGCCTAATTGTGGACCTCTCCGGTGCTTGTGTTCCAAGATTCGGCGAAAACTTTCAAATTCTGCTATTGCGGCCGCGGGTTTTTTTGAGCGTCTAGACGGACACGTGGAATTGAGCCTTTAGGTTACGCGATCTTTAAACCTCGTAGAAACAAGATACCGGTTCATTATTACCGCTAAGATCAGCGCAGACTCGCGATTAGTATGGTGGTTGTCTGCACTCTCGCTGAGCAGGCTGTGGTGCGAGAACCGCGAACTTAAAGAGCTATCATCTGTTTTCATTTGAACTTTATCATAACTGCCTTAATCAGAGACTTACAGCTTGTGTAACAACCACAAAATATTTCAATACGTGCATGCAGAATAACAGTTATGTTGTAGTGATTTTTTATTATAAGACACAATAATATCTCCCCGAGAACCCACTATAGCTTGCTCTGCTTCAATTTCTGCGTGGTAGCAAAAAAAATGTCACCATCTTCCCGTAGGGGAACCCTGAGTAGAATGCGAAGCAGCCATGGGGTCGACTCAAGTTCCCATTAGTTTTCAGTTCGTCGTTTCCGGTAAGTTGAGGTTCGTAGCTACCGTTATAATTACCGTTTGCTTTCCATGGTAACTACCAAACTTTTCACTTAGCAGGCGCGTTATTTATACCGCGGAGCTACCGTGGCGCCCCCCGCGGAGTATGCAGCGGCTACCGTAGGCGCCTCTAACCCTAAGCTGCTTCGCATTATCGTGCGCGGAGCCGCAGGTGTTGCCATTCGTTGCACAATCCCGCAGAGGAGAGGAGCTTCGGAGAGGAGAGGATGGAAGGCTGGAGAGGAGTGGAGCGTCGGAGAGGAGAGGAAGAATGCCGGAGAGGAGAGGAGATGAGACAAGGAGAGGAGAGTAGGAGGAGCAGGATGCGCATGCGCAGTGGGGGTGTGGACGCCGCACAACGGCGGCCACACAACGACGGAGGGAATAGGCGCGAACATAAGCTGCTACGAATCTAAAACAAACTTAAATTTGTTAGATACTACCACAGGTGATAACTTAACAGATACTTGATCGCAGACATGGGCAGTCACTTCTGCCGGGTGGCGCTTGTGTAGGCGGCACAAGAGTGGAATCTACACACCTTCCAAGGAGCATACACTTGCTCAAGTCCCTCAAGTTTTACGCCGAGGTACCACTTATTTTGCGTTTTTCTGGCGCACTATGGGCTGCCACACCACAGATGTTTTGCTGTGTTGTTCGCAGTGTGCTTGTTGAGCACTTGCGATGTTTTCCATCTATAATAACCATCTATGTCGGTACAGGAACAAATATATAGCCTCTAAAAGGGTTTTTTTAACATTATCCCCGAGTGCGTACGGAATTTACTGCAGTGACGCACCGGCAAAAATGGTGGAGGAATAAAGCGAGACGTCTACACGATTGCAGACATAAGAAGTTGATTATACACGCGATAGATATTTTTAATAGCACAAAGCCGGCACTTTAAGTGAGCGAAATGCATTTCTTGGCACACTGTTTGGGATGCATGGTGGTTACCATATTGAGTGACCACACCTAAGCGCGGAGGTAGTGGTTGTCACTGAATAAAAGCACAACCGAGTGGAAATACTAGTGAGGTTAAATCCGGGGCCATATCAGCGCAGCGGCCATGGCATGTACTCCTTATAACCAACGCTTACGTTTATGCTAAAGCGTGATCAATCAGTCACGATTGCTTAGGAGACAGAGATAGGATATGAGATGGTCGAAATCTACAGCTCCTACGCTAGGGTTACCGTTCATTTCCACTCTCTTGGCTGGTTTCGCACCAACAGGGCGTGCCCAACACTAACTTCTAGTGGCTCAGCCCCACCGCACTGACTGTTGCACCGAGTTCAGTTGCAGGAGGAGACGACCCAGTTGCTCAGAAGCAGCCACAAATCTAACTTCTCAACAAAACAAAATCCGCACAATTTCTTCCTTCTACGCAAGTACAAGCTATCCTTTAACCATAAAATCTATCATAGAAATAAACTACCGAAATCTGCCTTCAATACTAGAAGCCGCGCCCAACTTCCCAGAAAAAAGGTGGTAACGCCGCTTTTTAAATCTTCAGCATTACCCTTTCGTCCAATTCGCGCGTGTGAGTTTCTTTGGATGATGCCTTCATTTTCAAATACCATTTGCACCACGATGCTTCATTCCTGTCAGAGCTTGTTGAATAATTTTTTACGTTACAAATATGTGCGCATGTTTTTTTTTTATACCGGTGCCGTAAGCCATGTCTTCCGTTTCGGCAAGAGTTCAACAGCTGGCACAAACCAGCCAAATATTTCCCTCGTGCGCGACTGGCAAAAGGTCTCATTTCCACTCTTTCATTTTTTCACATCTGGAGGGTCGAGTTAAACATGAACTAAATTGTTTGCACAAAATGTAGGATTATCCTTGGCTCTGCTGGTATCAAAGCCCCGTTTTGAAGTTGCTGATATTTTATTCTGCTTTCGTTAGCCGGCAGTTTCCTGGCCCCACATCTCTTCCACTGGCTTTAAGAAAACCTCGTTCGATCAACCTATTTGTAGGCGGCTGCGATCTTCAGAAGATAATATATCCGTCAAACTAGATGCACATTGATAACCATCTGATTAACGACGCTTTTTTAATACTTTCGGGATGAATGTTCAAGGCGCATACGGAAACCTTGGATGGGCAAGGAATAAATATCCACTTCGCAAGCCTGCTTGGGACAGCGCCGTAAGGAAAGAGTTTGCACGTTTATTTAAGCGACTTACAATATAGGATATGTTGTAAGTCGCCTGATCAGATGTGCGAACCATTTGTCAATGTTCTTCTGTAATCTCCGTACCTGTAAAGCTGTTATAAGTAATATTTACTGATCTATAAACAGATTTTCTATTCTCCTCAAACATCTTGTACGGTGCGCATATTGCGTACTGACACCTATTTATATGTTTGGGCTTGTGGAGTTGTCTTCAGGTGACTTCGAATAAAAGGCAGAGTAATTTATTCTTCCAGAACTATAAACTTTTTAGCACACCGCCCTTTGGCTGCGAGCATGGAGAAACAACTGATGTTCGTGTATACTGTGTTGCGAACCGCCGGGATATTGTGACCGACTTACATCTACTCTTTCTTACAGTAGGAGAATATATCCTGATGCTACCTATTGTGCATTTTATGGTGCCTTGGCCGATTCGGCAAGGTCGGGTGTCTAGGGCAAAAGACGAGAACAGTGTTTATACACGCTTATTTTGCTGCGAACCTCATCTGAAGCTCAGTGTTGCTGGCTAATAAAATTGACAAACTGCCATTGCTGAAAAGCAATACTTCGATATCAGCAAGGAGAAAGGTTGTATACAAACACTGCAGAAATACTTTAAAGTTACCTCAATCATTTTGGGATGTTAGAACGCGAAATAATACTGTGCCTGGGGTTAGAACTTGTGACCTAACTGTTAGTGGAGTCTATCATAACTTTCCTGCAAAGAGTACAACTACGGGAAAATCATGCTGTCCTCGTCAATGCTAGCGTGCGAAAATAATTTATAGCCTATTCAAGAATACAGAAGCAATAAATTGTAACAGAATTGTGATCAGCGGGAAACAGGCACCTGAATACCCCTAGAGCAGTATTTATTGCGATCTATAACCGAAGGTAATAGCCGAACGTTTTCATTTAGTAAACCATTTTCAACTTCAATTGAAAAAATCGCCCACAGCGTCCCCACCAAAGAACTTTAGCAATTTCTTTACTTTAGCAATTTTAGCAATGGGGTGGATCTATTCGCACTTGAGATCATCTCTAAATACAATTAAAAATTAGTGATCAAAGAATAAGTACTTTTCTTAATTTTACAGCGATTGCTGGCAGCTTTTTGTAAACCTCACAAACAAAGCTCTAAGCTGTACGAAAACAGACACAACGCAATAAATCTAACAACCATAAAAACAAAATTAATGTTAGTTATTATACAAAAAACGAGCTTTTCAAATGAATTTATCAGAACGTATGCTCGTACAAAGGCTATCAGTTCCCACAAATCTGTGCAAAAAAATCATTTTTGTGTTCGCTAATCATAATAATCTTCTTTTTTACTTTTTACACTTGCTATTCATTCATGTTATTGCTTTTTCCACGTTACAGGTCTTCTGTTTTGCTTGTGCGCCTCTTCTTTTTCTTTGGTTCACATTTCCCTCCTTAAATCAAGAGCCATTTCGGCAATTAATTAAAATCCAAGTGCACTGAGTAAAACACACCTTATTTCTGAGCCCGCTGCCAGACTAAACAATTGATCTCTTTATGGATCAATGTTCACTAGCGTGCATTTCTTCCAAAAAGGCGCAGAACACCACAAAACCAGGAGAAAGGGCCAAGATTCTGCGCCTGTTCGAGCAATATACCGGTTGAACGCCCCGAGAGTTAGGCTAGTTCGCGGTGAAAAGGAACGACATGCTTTCAATTTCGCGGCAGTGCTTTTCATACGGTTTCTCATAACGATGATAGGGGAATGAGTGTGGGTAACAAAGTGCCGTCCTGAACACAAAAATTGTAGTTTCCTCACATCCTGGGAATAGCCTGCGTTCACACTTTCTGTCCTCACTAATGCGAAGAAGAAAACTGGAAAGTTTAGTTTCAGCCGACTGACAAATAAAGAAGCTGGGGAAAGAGACAGCAGATTGGTGCAGCTAATAACTGCGAACGAGGACAAAGAAATGCGACCGCATGTTCAAGCAAACGCATTGAATGTTTCGTTATTATGCCCGAAATGCTGCCAGCATCACACTTGGGCCCATTTCTTGACTTTCCATAATCATGGCACACGCATGGAACCATTCTATTTTCAGGCAGAACTACGTGTGTGGCGAAATAGACGAAAGTGAAATATTACTCTTTTATTGTAAACAAGGGGGGCGCCGGGTTCCGCTGAGGCTTGGTAGTCCATCACAGTGAAATATATGTCTTCCCTTTTCTCTATGACAACAAACATCGGCGCTCTCACAGGCTGTCGTGTCACCCGACTCAGGTTATACACCCTCAGGGTAATAGCACCGAATCACTCTTCTTGATGGGATGGTAGCGACAACAATGGTTTGGGTTAAACTGCAAACTCCGAAAGACATCAAAGTTGGTGATAACAAGTGAGCATCGTGTGAGAATTAAGCACGCCAGGTCATCGTTCGGCAGAAAACAGATTCCTGCTTGTCAAGACGCGCTTCACTGAAGCCTAGTGTAAAATATAACTATGTCTCAACGACCAACGGCTTTCCGATCGGTAAGGGAAGCATCGTTCTAACTTTGTTCAGACAACGCTGACCCGTTGCTTAGGGAAAATATCCCACAAACAGGACAGCCTTCTGCAGTGCTATTTGTCCTCGATGTAAGCTTGTTTCTTTGGCCACTGTGCTCTTACTCCGCTGCGCTGTGAGGACCCATTGATAAATCAACGATTCGTCAGGTCGATGCGGCGTGTCTGGATTGTAATACTGCTCTTGTGCAGAAATGACAGTCAGTAAAAAAATTACATAAATGAAGATATTTATAAATTATAGTAGCCTTGCTTCATTCGTGAAAGCTTTAGTCAGTTAGTCACCTGCAATCAACTACTCATCACCAGCCGCGGCCGACAATAACCTTTACCTGAACTCCTGCACTATGCCAAAACATTTTTTTTACCAGAGATTTTCTAAAGCCCCAATTTCCATAGTACTGACAACAATGCTTCCATTTCAACACGCGAAGACACGTGTACTTTTAGAATTTGAATCAAACTTTTACTTATTAGGTAGGCATAAAATTTGAATAGCAAACCTTCAGGTGTTTTAAATCCACCCTCTAATCTGATCAATTCAATTTGAAAGAGGTAAATGAAATACAATGTACTGCTTAATGCAAACGACCAGTTAGTAATCAAAAGTGGCCCGTTATTACTAACTTCACAGATATTTGTCGAACTGTTTACATTTTATTCAAAACCACATATCCGTTTCATTTCATTTATTACTTCCTTAAGGACCCGAATGCATTACATAAAGAGGGCAAATACATACAGGGAAGACAATGAAGAAGTATTAGCTAAATACAACTGGGCATCAAAAAACTTAAAAAAATAAAAAAATAGTGACAGACATGCATCAGTCAGCACACCTAACTGACAAAAACAGGCAGATAAGAGAAAACTAATACCGAATACACAGGTTCAGTTACCAGACTAAGGAAAGCACAGAAAAAGAGCAGACATGCAAGAGCGTTTGCACAGGTTCCAACTAGTAAGGAGTATGACTCAACATTGATGTTCGAGATGTGTCCAATTTTTTTTTCGAAATGATGCACCGTCAATGCATGATACTATATTGTCGGGTAGCGAATTCCAAAAAGTTCTTTCATTGGGAAAGAATTAACTTGAGAATGCTCATGTTCGACCGGGTATGTGTGCTATTGGCTGGGTGTGATTTAGTCGCGCTGACGTGCGGTGGGATGGTTTTAGTAGCCAGTGCATGGATTTTGGATGACAGTAGGCCCATTTAAGGAGGCATAAACGTGCGATATGCCGGCGCGATACAAGTGACGGAAGGGAAATGGACTGTTTTAAAGCTGTGACGCCGGTACCAGAGGAGTATTGGGAGGTTAAAAGCGAGCTGCACGATTTTTGTATGGATTCCAGGTTAGTGGTCAAATATGCTTGTGATGGATGCCAGATTCATAAAGCGTATTCAAGTTTTGGTTTCACAAATGTTAGATAAGCAAGTTTCTTTATTTCTATGTGCGCGGATTTCAGATTGCATCCGAGGTAACCAAGTGTCCTTGATGCTTCGGAACAGATTGTGTCGATGTCTAATTCCCATGATAATGATGGTATATTGTGGACGCCTAAGTATTTATACGAAGTGACAGGGCATATGGGAACAGCATTATTATTGTAAGTGGGGTGGGTGATGGAGTGTTTACCAGAGAATAACATTAGTTGGCAATTCGATAAGGTAAGGGGCATAAGCCATTTATGGCACCATATTGCGATAGTGTTAAGGTTATCTTGTAGGGTGCTGTTATCATCTAAGCTGTTAATTCCAGAGTAGAGGACACAATAGTCGGCAAAAAACCTTAGTTGCCTTTTTTTGTTAGTGGACAGATCGTTTACGGAAATTACAAATAAAAGTGTTGATAGACTTGCGCCCTGTGGTATCCCCGATGTAACAGCTGTGAGCGGTGATTGGTTGTTATTGTCGAGCGTGAATTGCATGCGGCCAGGGAGGAAGTCCCGAATTCAATTTATTATAATTGTAGGTAAACCGAGGCAAGTTAATTTTGAGAGTAGTTGGGTACGTGGAACGCGATAAAATGCCTTTGCAAAGTCTAAAAATGGCGTTCGTTTGAAGGTTGTTATTAGTGCTAACTATCATCATCATCATCATCATCACCAGCCTATCTACGCCCACTGCAGGACAAAGGCCTCTCCCATTATTCTCCAATTACCTCGGTCCTGTGCCAACTGTGTTAACTATAACGTGCGCAAACTCAGCGAGCTGTGTTTCGCAAAAGTAAAAGTTCCGAAATTCATGCTGGTATAGGACAAAGAAATTCTAGAAATTCTAAAGAAAGAAAAGCTATACTGAAATTCTCTCGACAGCGTACCTTCGATAAAATCATCATTGTCTTCGTCGTCATCGTCGTCGTCGTCATGATAATAACGATAATCCTGAGTCCCTTTTGTCCACTGCAGAACGAACGTCTCTCCCGGTGATTTTCACGACTACAATGGACCCGTTTTTACAGTTTACTCTACACCGCACATATCCTAGGCAATAACGTGTACCACACTATTGCGCCTCGCAATTCGTCTGCGTGATTGCTGGTTTGTTTTTGTTTGTTTTTGTTACACCTAGCCGCACGCACCGACATCAGTTTGTGTTTTTCTGAAATCACCAGTTTCACGACTGGAAAAATCCTGCAGTAAACCAGCAATAAAATTCCGGTCAATCTCCACAACACCGGTATTTTTTGTAATGCTATACTCCCATGAATAGCTCCTGTTCAAATAGAATATTTGAGCTCAATTATGGAAGGCAAATAACTGTTCACCGATGTTAAAGCGAGAGCTCGTTTAGTGGGACTGATGTCATTCTGTCGAAAAACTAATGCACATGTCCGCATACCGGTTGGCCGACCGAAAGCTCTTGATAAGGTCTCTGGACACGCGGGATGCGCGTGAAACCAGGCTTTCATTGAAAATCGCGAAAAAGGAACGGTTGTAAATAAGAAAATACCCGCATCGACCATGAAGAAGGAGTAAAATGGTATACCTTTCTCTCACAAACCGCGTATCGGTATACATTTAGATAATTTGTAAGTGTGTTTATTTAGTGCCCAAAAACTCGTCGCACGGGGTCATTCTCAGCTTGCGATTTTTGGCATTTGAAAGTTTGACGATAGATTGGACGCACATTTACGAAGGCTGTGCGCACGTACTTTTAGCAAAGGTTCTCACGCACATCTGACGCAGTTTTGATTTTGAAAGCTTTAGCCCTTCTTTCAACTTTCCTTAGAAAGTGATGGTAACTATTTTGTCTCTCGGTTAGCGATAGGTTTTTCTTCTTTGCCGTATCTCCGCCTGAAGGCGCATTTAACGAACAAATTTCCAACTACGCCATGTCAGGATAAAATAAGCAAGCAGGCACGGACCTCACTGACGCAATTTCCTTTGCAGCTCGTGAGAGAACATTTATGCATGAAGAAAATATATAATTACCACTCGTCCAATGCTGCAAGAAAAGGGGGTTGATGGGATCATTCTCAAATATTGTGCAGAACGACAGGATCTGCAGGGTTGATGCGATCTTTCCCAAATATTGTGCCTTTGTGCAGGGCGACGTGCCAACAATTTTTTTATTTCGCCCTCCTCCACAACTGTGTGAAATAGCAACACCAGCACCCACCACCTCGAAAGAGCTCCGCCCACGTGAGATCCAAGGTAAAAAATGAGAAAAAAATGAAAACCGAACATTTGTGGCATCCATCACTGACTTAACGTGGAAGTGACAAAAATCCTTTGGTGCGGTGTACCTTGTTTTCTGTGAACTTGTGCGCTGCTCACTTCGTCTCCTAAGTAGCACATTGCGTACATCCTGTGTCTTGTCGACCCGTGCAGTAGCTTACAGCGAGTCCTAGCTGTTATTAGATTTAATAAATTCTCTTAAGCGGATTACCTGCCTTAAGGTGGAACTGACAAGGCGAGGTGTGATTAAATTTTCGCTGTCAATATATACGGGTCCCTGACCCGGAAGTTCCTGGAAGCAATTTCGTTCCCCCGCAAGTTCCCTTTGGGCGGCCAAGCCCTACCAGCAACAAGCAACATTTTTGTGTTGTTCGTGCTACGTTGCCGTTTTCATTATGGAGCCGCACAATTTCCCTTCGACAAGAAAAAATACGTAAAAATACGTGCCTCCAGTCAATTTATTTTCTGTGTGAGATCACGCCGCCGTACACTATGCGGAAGATGACAAAAAGGTGGAAAATTATGTAGAAGCAGCCATAGGCTCAAGGAGTCGTTGCTTTTCTTTTCTTTTTTTTTTGTTTTTGCTGTTGTCCTGACGGTGCCTACTTCAATATACTACAGGGAGTACAACGAGATAAGAATATTTGATTGGCATGTGGCCTCCGAAATAAGAAAAGTGCCTCTAGTTTTCGGAATGTGTAAGCATTTTTTTGTATGGACAATAAGCAATCGGAAGATTAAGTTTGGGAATGAGCTTAGGTTAGGTGGTGGGTGTAGGGCTTCCAGGACGAGAGTATTTCCTGACTTGTCATTGATTGACTGTGGGGTTTGACGCACGGACGCCCTACAGGCGATGAGTCGCGCCGTACTCGAGGGCTCCGAATTTATTCTGACCACCTGGGGATCTTTAACGTGCGCCAAAATTTCGAACGCAAGCACGTTTTCGCTTTTCGCCTCCATCAGAAAAGCGGCCGCCGCGGCCGGGAAGTGAACCCTCTTCCTTGAATTTCCTGACTTGTACTCCATGGTGAAGTTAAAGACAACTTTTTGGTATTTCAGCTGTCCTGCGACAGGAGTTTTTAGTGGAGTGTACTATGATTCTGACAGCTAATATGTGGGTTTGTTGCCGGTGTGTTCGCGGAACACCATCTGCTTTGTCTGTGGCATTGTCTTTTACCTATGGCTTTGTCTTCGCGTGTACCCAGCATTCATGGAGTTGCGGCAACAAAACATGAAGCTTTCTACGGACGTCTACATATACAGTGTGCTGGAGCAGAAAACAAATGACGTGATCAGTGGCCTATGATTAGTTAATCGAATTAATGAAGGTTCGCTAGGCCTCAGTGATTATAAATATCTTATGGTAATAAGGATATTTACGCGTTATACAATCGGGCGCTTGCCTACCACATAACCGTTATTAACATTAACATTTATATTAGCATTGTTCTTATTATTAACATTACAATATTATTAACATTAACATTAATAACAGTATATTAACATTATATTAAGCGTTCAATACTGGCCTCCTTAGTTTTCATAAAAGCTAGCTATCCGCGCGTTCCAGTAGCATTTACTCAGCAACAACTGCTTTACCAGAACGGGGCACCCCGGGGTAGCCCCACGTGTTCTCTTGCCGTTTCCAAACTCGGTCGGACCTTGCTCACTTGGTTTGGTCGTCTCCAGGCGTTGCTGCAGGCATCGCACAGGCACATTTCCCCAACTACACCCCAATTCACCAGATTCACGCGAACAATTGTCACAACAAAACTTTTATCACTTCAAGCCACTTAGCACGATGGGTTTGAACCGGGTCTCCAGAAAATATTCTAATAGCGAACCATGACACATGGCTCAGAGCTATAAACAGCTCTGGCCAGACAAACTGGAGGCAACAAGAACGGATTCGTTTATTGCACCTTAAACAAATAAGCCCTAGTGGACTACGTGCATTCTTTTGCTTTCTCGCCTCTTGCGTCCCACTGCCCTGTTGTAGCCATTGGCCCTCCTTTATAAAAATAGTCTACTACCGTTACTATAACGCAAGAGCAAAAAAAAGAAAAGTAGCTATCCCGTAACGAGTCATTGCCGAACTGGAGGATAGGTTAACTAAAGTGACACGTACCCTGTCAGCGTTTCCTTTGCTTATGAATAAGGCGATGCTAGAAATCTATCGTAAAGAAATTTTCGCGGTATCATTGAGGCGGATGCGTGGCGTAAGTGAAAAGAACCAACGGAAGTGTGCGCATATACCCTGCGAAGACTTCTCACTCGAATAGTGATTATTATGACCATCACAGAGCGTGGCAAGTTGTGTTTCCTGGAATCAAAAGAATTAAGGATGAAGTACTATTCAGTGGTATCGTGGTGAAGTTCCGTTGTAACGCAGTGCTGCCGCTTTTTCCCCTCCCTCACCTCAACTATACTGTCCTCCGTCAAAAGCCGCAGCCACCAAGGTTGAGCACAAAGGTTTTGGAACATGTGTCATCTTTTTGCAAAGTTTGTGTGTACGTTTAGTGATAGACGGTCAGCCAGCCGGTCACCCTAAATATTATTCCACTTTCTTTGAGGGAAGTATGCGATGATATTACCGCTGACACCTTTTGTAACACCCGGATTGCTAGCGCGTCAGGAGCAGCTTTCGCGACAGCTCGACGCGTCATACCATTACATCAGTATGGGACATTTAGCCTCTCAAATACGTCGTATTACAAGCTCACATCAACTACAGCGCATCGGAGGTTGACCTCCACTCCTCCCTTTCAAATACGCAGCCGTCAGTTTCGTCGTTGAGGGGGCACGGAGCTCATGCCTTCAACTCGTTAACGGTCACGCTCGGGCTTTCATTTGGACCGCTGAATTTCGAGGTACATTGCCTTCGTTCGCCTACGGAACTAACAAGGACCAACCTTGCTTCACAACCGTACTGGTGGGCTCGTGCTGACCTTCGCTGATTCCCCAAGATCCTAACAGAACGATGATAAGTGAGGCTTTTCGTGCATATTGCCTTCCTGGTTTTGAAGGATTGATTCTGACTTGTGCATTTTGCAACTTGCGCTGAATTGCGAATGAAAGCGTATTTTGACGATACCTGTATGAACGCTCAAACGCCGTGCAAATTCTTGGTGCTCTGTCTACTTTTATTTTCGCTAATTCTGTTGTACTAATTGGATTGTTGCACCCGGCATCGTATGTCCGAAGGCTTGTCCTGTGAGCAAAGTTAACTCTTCGTTCCACACCAAATATTCAAACGACTCTGCCGCGAGGCCTTGGCGTTGCTAATTCAATCTCTATCTCCGCGATTCTGTGGGCTCTAGCGGCCTTCACTACAAAATATTTTGCGACTCAGAAGTTCTTAATAAAACTTCTGGACAATTCTATACTGATTAGGGGGTACTAATCTGATACGGCAGATACCACGAGACGTTTAAGTATCTGATGGCGGCCTTACTCGTTTTAGGACAGTATTTCCTGGCAGTGCAAGTGGTGACTTCGATGAGCAAGCAAAGTGAGTTTGGCGACTAATAATACATTTTCTAGATATGTTATCGAACTTCTATAGTTGAAAAATCTGTAGCATCTTTTATTCTGCAGGGGCCACTTCTTGTAATGTCGGTTGGCATGCAGCCAAACGCTAATTACAAGAATTGACAGTCGGTGGAAAAGAAGTTGCAGCGACATTTCGTTGAAGTTCATGGGTGTGTATGAAAAAGTTAGAGAACATACGATAGAACTAGGATGGCTATTGATGCATGCTGGGAAGGATAACGCCAGGCATGATCCACGATGCTTGCTGAGCGATAACATGACAGAACCTATTTTCGCTTAGCCATCGAAGTCTTTACCCCACTATTCGTCCTTTGCTTCTCTTACCGCACACTTGCTAAACAAAGCTGTTATTACCTACTATGGATCCTCCTCTAGGCTGAATTTAGCGTAAGGCACGAAAAAATAATTTTTGGTTTTGCTTTTTTCAGTCTGCTGATAAGGAAGCCCCAGGAGAACTTTTACACAGGCCGGGGTTTTGGGAACACATTTAGGACTATGCTCAAAAACATAACCAGTGGTCATAATACACCACTAAAGGGTTATTTTTCTTCAGGAACAAATCATTTACGCCAACTTCGTGTGTTATTCAACGAAGTACCTATTGTGTGACATTTTTTTTCAACCAACATACTTGCATTCCTTTAGTAAAAACTAGTTTCAAAGAATAATCATCGTTCATCGTTTATTATCAAGGAGTACGTACAGAAGAAAATGGGGTCGCCAAAGCCTACAGGTGGGCTTGTGCGGCGTCGCCCGGCCGCAACGGCCTTCACTTCTGCAAAAACACTCTTTGACAGTGGTAACTGAATAGGAAGGTAAAAAAAAGGCAATCAAACAAAACAGAAAAGATAAAAAGAAAAAAAGAGAAAGGAAAAAAAAGAGAGAAGACGGAAAATTAAAGCTAGGAAAGAAAAAAGGAAAGCAAACAACAACCGACAAACCGAAGAGACAAAGACAAACATACAAACAGAGATACAATAAATCAACATGGGTTTCAGCTACATGGATGGCATTTTCCTCATCACAAGAAAACAATTAGAGAACAAAGAAATAGCTAACAATCATCACGTACACATGCATACTTCAGCATATTTCCAGTGCCAGCGTAGCAGCACGCAAGCGTTTCCGTGTTGTTGAAGAGAACAATTCGTCAGGCAATTCGTTGAAGATAGCAGGAACATAATATGGGCCGCGCAGCCATTCCGTAATGCGTACGGACCCCTTGGGCGTCATATATCGAGGTATGTGCCGCAGAGGTATAGGTTAACATTGGGAGTTCGGTAATCCGTACACCAGAAATATTTTAGCACGACGATTTGCTTAAACAATGTATGGAATGACGGTAGACCACTTGCCTTAAATACACTGTCCGAATCCGGCACGTGTGACTTATAAAGAACACTCTTGGCAATGTTTTTTAAAATACTGTTAAACCTATTTTTCCAGGTAGCGGAGCAGTTGAAAAAACAGCACATGCCATAACGAAGAACACTATAACCCAAAGTTTGAGCTAGTATTTTTCGAACAGAGAAAGGCAGAAACACTTTTAAGTTATACAGCATACAGGCAATAGTTCTAAGCTTTTTACATATGTGAGCCAATGTGTGTGTTCCACGAAAGATCCCCATCAAAATGTACACCTAGGTATTTAACAGACGCGACACAGAAAATACGGGCACAGGAACAAGATGCACAATTTGATGAGTGTATTGTAATGAAGCAGTCGTTCGGCACTGTTTTCCGTCGATTTCGGAAACAAACAAGCCGACTTTTTACAGGGTTGATTGTTATTAAATTTGCTTCAAACCAGTCAGCTACCCTTCTGGTATCGTCTTGAAGATTTGAGAGAGCGAGAGAATAACCAGAGTTGCCAGATACCAGCAGGGTGTCATCAGCGTATTGATAGATTTTCGAAGTTTTAACAACAGTAGCTAAGTCATTAACATACAAATTAAAAAGAAGAGGTGACAAGATAGACCCTTCGGGACACCTCTCTTAAGTCTGATACTATCACTCAGCACTGATCCAAGTGAGACCACTTGGAAACGATCCCGAAGGTAATTTTGAAGCTGAGATAGAAATGGTCCGCGGAAGCCATAACGGTATAATTTAGTACAGAGTATACCATGGTTCACAGTATTAAACGCTTTCTTAACATCAAGAAATAACCCAAACGAAACCTCATTCTGATCTATGCTGTTATGAAGGGTATCAGACAACTTTTCAAGTAACACCTGCGTGCCCGTGCCGGAGATGAATCCGTATTAATGCTCACTCAGTAACTCATGTTTTGTCACAAAGGAAGTCATGACACCCAATATGTGCTTTTAAAATTTGCGAAAAAAATGATACAACTGAAATAGGGCGGTAGTTCAAAGGGTCCTTTTTTTGCCGCTTTTATAGAGGGGAACCACACGTGCGCACTTTAGACTGTCTGGCCAAGAGCAATGTTCAATTATGTTGTTCAGTATGAACAAAAGAACACCTTTTAAATACCCAATATTTCTGCAGAGATCATCTATGTGTATGTTATCAAGCCCTAATGAATTTATTGCGGCTTAAACTACTGACTATGCAAAGGAGATCAGGCTCTGTCAAAACGGGATAAATGCGGACGATGACACAAATTTGGTAGTGTATTGTTACTTGCACACTGCACTGGATCGTTTTGTTCCAATGAAAACGATTCATTGAATTGTTGGCTAGGTCGGAAGTAGCGGAACCAAAGTTGCGTTCTAATGTGCTTTTAGTAGACAGGCGTTCGTTACCTCGTAATTGATTTACTAAGGACCAAGTTTTAGTCATATTGCGACTAGACGCTTTGAACTGTTCGCTACAGAATTGCCTCTTTGACAAACGAATCTGCGCGGTCACTCTATTTCTCACCGTACGGAACTCGTCGCGCAGCGCTGTGTTGTCAGGGGCTCGGCGACATCTTGCCCAAAGCATATTTTTTTCTTTTATCAGTGCCAAAACACCAGGGGTAAGCCATTGATGCCCAGCCCTCCGTTTTTTTATTACTACCGTTTTCTTACAGGCCTCCTTCATCTGGCCTAACGTGCGAAAAAATTGTCATATGCAGTAGCGTTGTTATTATCTAGAATGAAAGCATTCCAGTCAAGCAAGCAATTTGTTTGTCAAACTTCTTTTTATCTAAGATGGTGACAGTATGAGAATGATCCGTTTGTAAAGAGTTGGATTTGGTTAACTGACCTACTATGAAGTAGTGATCTGCTAGTTTCTGCATAATTACAGCCCCGGCCGCACAAGAAAGGTCGGATGCTCGCACGTTGACATGATCAATACATGTGCGGGTGAGATTATCTTTTAGGAACTCCTCCCTTGTGGGTTCCCAGATAAGAGGCTCTACCGAATTCGGAAAGGGCGTTCAAGTATTGTTCAACAGCTAACCGCTCGCTTCGAGCAAGTTCGATGTTGAATCCCCGATTATGCACAAGTTGCCTGAGCTGAAAGTTTTTTTGCACACCTCCCGCAGTTCTTCTATAAAATAAAGCGCAGTTTCGGAGGAAGGGCGATAAACAACTAGTAATCGGATTACAAGATCATTTTTGGTTAGCTCAAAAGCCAGAGCTTCTGCCGATGAAAATACAATGTTAATATTTGAAACTAACAAACTGTGCTTAATGGACACGGCAAGGCCACCACCCCTGCTATTGACCACAGATGAACGGTTATCAATGCCATGAATCTGATAATGACAACAGTCACTACTTTAGTGAATTAGAGGTGCTACCTCTTCCATATGTTCCCATCCTCGTGTGGCTTCCGTCTTAGCGCGGGCGTGAGAGCTACAAGTTCTTTCTTCTGGTTGCGCGGCTTACAATTGGGGTGATGCGAATTCGCGACAACCGGTCATAAGAGGGTATAATTGTACGCAATTCCACGTTTGTAGTTGTTTTATCTGCATGAGCCAGGTTTACAAGTCATTAGGGCACTTTATTTCATGTCCGGCGTTTCCGCCTATATGTATAAACCTGCAGCATACCAGACCAAGCTTTTGCTCTGTTCAAGAAAGTTCTATAAACAATCGTTTGTAAGCCTACAATACCATAAACAGGGTGATCAAAGTTAAGTTGACAGGTTTTTTTTTAAATCTATGCGCTTAGATCTACATCAAGACCACCTCTACTCTAAGGTTATGCACCCAGGCGGACACAGAATGAGGTGGTAATTATTTATGTAGGGGGCCTGATTAATTAAAATTGAATATTCAACTTTTTAGTGGCTGCAGTAGGCAGGCATGTATGTATTGAACCGTTAGACGCAATCCTCTTTTCACGCTATTTCACTTCGCAGAATTCTTCTAGCGCATCCCATGCTCCGAGATATCGAACTACAAAGATTAGTTGCCGTTCCTAAGATTACTCATGCAAGGCCGCGGGAACCAGCGCAAAGCTCCTCCCTTTTGTAACGTGTGCTGCTTAGTCTCACAACGGGGTGGATGCATAGACAAAAGTGATAACTGCCCCTCTTTCACTCTCGACTGGCTAAATCACGAAACGAAAGCGGTTCCGAGCACTGCAGTTTGCGATTACGCAATCCAAGACTGAAAGGGAACGAGTTATCACTTTTTCCTATATTTCCACCTCGTTGTCCAACTAAACACCGTGCACAGCAGGCACGTCACAAAGGGAGGCGCTTTGCGCCGGTTCTCGCGGCCTTGTATTCGCAAACTTGCGAAGGAAAATTTAACTCTGCAGATCTATATCCTGGAGTACAGATGGGCTAGAATAACTGTTAAATGAAATGGTGTAGAAACAAGATTCCATCTAACAATACTAACATGCCTGCTTACAGCACCCAGCAAAAAGTAATTAGTAAATTGTAAATATTTCAGCCACCGACATCAATATTTACCACCTCATTTTGTGTCCACCTTGGTGCATAAACTCATTGTAGAGGTGGTGTTCACGTAGATTGAAGTGCCTAATTTAAAAAAAAAACCTGTCGGCTTAAGTTTGCTCACCCTATATGTTCTTGTTTGTAAAAGAAAGCGTTGCTCATAAAATAACCGGGTCGATAAATATGCTGTAAACTTTGACCAGTAGAGCATGAACAATATCCAGGTCTACAGACTCCCGCATGCGGTACAAGAGTACGAAAATGGCACGTGAGTCGGACTATAAAGATGCACTTCTAGGGATATGAAGTAACGAAAAAATCCTCCTGACCCCTACGTGTGCTTAGGTTCTTTAAAGGCGAATAGATTATGGCTTCCATGGGATCTATTACGCATCAATTACAATGTGTTACACATTCGTCGAATCTGTCACGCATTTCACTAAACAAATTGCAGTTGAACGCAGGTTATTCCCTCAAGCCATTATTACGGCCCACTTGTCTCCCTTACGGCATTATATTGTTGTTTTATATTTGCATTTCACAGCTCGCAGCTCTCAAGTTACGTTTGCAGAGATTTATATTGTTTGGGGAGGAAACGTTGCCTTAAAAAATTGCTTTTCTTGCCGTTGCAACAAGATTTCGAGGCTTTTCAACGTTTTCTACATCAAAAGGGCAACGAAACAAGGAAAGAGTGCGCGTATTCGCTATTCATGATCTTCATACATTGATTGGATGTTTCTTATAGACGGTGCCAATGCATTTTGTTACATTTTTTTATATATATTGCGAGAAAGTCAATCTCTATAGTCGTCTATAGGTCATGCTGTAGAATAAGAGGGAAAGAGAACCTGAATGAAGTGGAAACACAAAATATTAGATAAATAACTGCGAAAGACGCCTCACTATTTCCTGCAATGAGGTATTTATCCAATTGGCCTCACTAAAAATTTGCAGAAAGAAGAAAATGTAGCGCAAACTAGACGTGGACGAAGAACAAAAGATGAGATACATGCAGGGGCCTGTATATGTATATATACGTATATATATTGCACCTGTATATTTATCCTCTTATCTTCTTTGTCCACATCTAGTTTGTTCAATGTTTTCTTCTTTCGTTAAGTACCTACCAACCAGCTCAGCAACAAGTATTGTTAAAATTTCCAACAAATAAGAGCATTTCTTTGTAGGTTTTTTTCCCCTGGCGGGGCCGGTGCAATCGACCCAGCGGAGCAGTTGTGTGAGGTGTCTTTTCCATCAGACGTCGGATAAAGCAATTCGTTGAGCATTGAAGGTGAACGAGTAGAACAGTTTTTAGAAATGAGGGTAAGCAAGTTTTTTATTCGCTTTTGTCCCTGTATTGCAGGCTACTTGACCATAGATCTCAAACCGAACGCTTAATTTCGCGCGTACGACAAAGCAAGAAAGTTTTACATAAACTTTAGTTACGTTCACCTGCTCGTATCAAATGGTGGTCGCTTGGTGACTTACAAAGCGGTGTGAATAAATGTTTCAAGGTGATGTCGCAACAAAGAGCCATGGCCTAAGCTGACGGCCAACGTTGAAATGAATTCCGCGCATTGAGCACACTGTTGAGAGGCTGTAGGCATCGTTGATCAGGATAAACACAGCCCGTCACGTCCAGGGGAGTTTGGTGTTTTTTAGCATCAAGAGATCAGCAAGGAGGGTGTACACCAACAATCGCGCAAAAACTTTCGTGGAGTTCGTGCTATATTTTTTTGCGAGCCGTAGCCCACGTTGGAAGTCAGATCAGGGGTGCGGTCACGTGACCTAGCTTTAAAGTGAAGTGACGGATGTAATATCACTGCAGAAACTGGCGCCCACATTCCAACGGCCGCAATTGAAATGGCAAACCAGAGCACGTTCGTAGGACGGCGCGTGACTTGAAACCAAAAGTATGCGCTCCCACTTCAACCCCCTTCTATATATTGAAACTCTGCGTTCCGTGCAGTTCCTTCCTGATATATATGCAAAGCTATGAACGTGCTCAATTAAACACGATTACGAGGTTTTGGAGTGCTAGATTGGGCATTTTTCACAATGGCGAATAATAAACGACCCGTTGTAATATTTTTCCAAACAACACTGTTATTAAGCTGATTGAGAGAGAACCAACTTTATTGCCCCCAGAACCTAGGTCCAGGCCGTGATTACAGTCTTCAGTTCACCGGGTTCACGTAGTCAAGGAAGTGTCATGGCGGCAAGGCAAGCATGCCAGCGAGCAGAGGGCAACATATCGCAGTGGGACACGCGGCCTCGCTCCCGACATATCAACTGCGCACGTTCGTCCGTTTTAAGTGCGAATGCACTGCTTAAGCGACCCTGCACCTGCGTCCACCGGCGATGTCCGCGCTCGTGCGAATGCACATGGCACATACCCACGTGGGGGATTGGCCAGGAATCTCCTCGTCTTCCTTTGGCAACGGGGGGAGATGGGCGCGCGCTGCCTGGCCGCTGACATGGCACATACCCACGTGGGGGATTGGCCAAGAATCGGGTGTGAGAAGGGCTAATGCACCTGCTTAAAGGAGTACTGACACGAAATTTCAAAGCTGAGATCCGCTCTAGCAATCAAGTACAACGACAACACAAATAGGTGTCTGTGAATAAATGCACCTTTCTTTCTTTGTAGTTGTGTGTGTATGTGTGATCTCTTTTTCGCGAACATTACCGAACCGCGCAAATTCAACTCGTGCATTCGCACTTTCACATTCTTCCCCTCGGGGAAATGCGGGAAATTTTTCTATCACCGCTGCCACGTGACGGTATCTGTATCTTCGGCCGTGCGCTTCGCGGTTCCTATTTGAATTGCTCATGACTGTACATTCCGAGTTCCAGAACGGTGGCGCTGGGGGCGCAGGAGGGTACTCCCACAGCGATTCGGTAAAGTGTATGGTGTGAGGCCTCAATGCCAGTGATATTTCGTACTGGGTACAAAAATTCCAATTTTAGGTTCATAAATGCCCAATTATCAGCGATTTTTCCTGCAGGTTTCTCAAAAAATCTCTCAAAATTTCTCTACATTTTCTTTTTGCAGCTGATGTTTGCGTGAATTCCTGTTCGGTTCTGGGCGATAGCCGGCACCACCTATGTCTACATTACGTAGTCTTCCAAACGCAGACCGTGATTAGAGAATCATAATTTCAAAAAACTAAATTCCCCAACATCTGCCGCTGAGATGCATTTGACTATGCAGTGCCCGTTTTGTACCAAAAGACATGCTTAGAAACCATGCTAAAGACCTAAATTAAAACTGATTGTATGAAACACAACCAGGCATTGTTTGGTAATTGAGGCATTTTTTCAGCGCCAGTACTGCTGGCGCCATCTCATGCGGACTGAGGCGCACCCGAAATACTTTTTTTGTATATTGCACAGAATACATGCGAACAGGTTTCAGCCGTTCAGCCACCGCCGATTTACGCTTTACTACAACTTTCCAATGGAGTATTTCATATAAGCTGCCTCCTGTTTTATTAACTAGATTGAAAGTGGTCGTTGATGCTTGTGGCTAGTGGGAAAACGACTCCGGATATGTAAACATAAGTTTGATTAAGTGTTAAGAAAACTTTTTAAAGAAAACAAAGTAATATAGTATGCGAGATCCCGCTTAGTGACATTATTTTTCCTGTTAACTCCACGACTCCTACAACTCCCTTCACCTATCAAAGATTCCCTTTTTCCCTTTTCGGCAAAATTACAGCTGAAAATTCCCCGAAAAAGGGAAAATCCCCGCGCGGGACATCAGCACTCCTGGGACGAGAGCTGAGAAGGCGAGGTTTGCAAGTAACGAATTGTGTAACACTCAGGGCACTCTCCCTTGTATTTCCACAACGTTTACGGCTTTCGTAGCTCTTGTCAGCTTCGTGGCATCCTCGCTCTTGACATTCATAAACCCTTTAATAATGTTCACTGCACTGCCATTCTCTCGAACTTACCCAAAACCAACTGCGGAACTCGTATGTATACCTACGTTCACTCCTTCCTTTCAAACCGTACCCCTTAATTATCTATTCCTGGCTCTAGTTATCCCCCATTCTATCTAGCAGCTGGTACGCCTGAAGGCTCAATCTTGTCACCCACCCTTTTTAACATTGCTTTAGCCTCCCTTCCTCCCCTACCAGATGCCATCTTCTTTCTCTCCCACTCGATATACCCGGATGACATCACACTCTGGTCAACAAAGGGTAGCCCAGGCCAACTACAGGGCACTGTCGTCCTGCTAGCGTGTGATGCCATCCAAGTCTACGCCACGTTTGTCGGCCTCTCTATTTCTCCCTAAACATCTGCTCTCCTCGTAGTCAGTCAAAAGCGTGGGGTAGTACCGGACTGCTATATTCCTCAGGTACAATTCTTTGGCGCGCATACCACATGTTGATGCTCTCCGGATCCTCGGTCTTACCTTACATCATGCGGGAAGCTTGGTACCGTCTCTGCAGACACTCCAAAATCAGTTCACACAGCTCTCACATCTCCTGTGCCGAGTTGCTAACATAATTCTGCACGAACAACACCTGTTATTGTACTGATGGTGTGAATGATAGAATGAAGCGTTGAACCGCTGGCCTAATTTATTTGACTCGTATTCGTGTTACAGCGGTTAGCGGCGCCACGGCGGCCGCTAACCGCTTACCTGGCGGCGGCTGTGCCTGCGGATGTGGCTGCGACATCTCAACCGGCACCATTGAAGCCAT
Source organism: Haemaphysalis longicornis (assembly GCA_013339765.2). Taxonomy (NCBI): domain Eukaryota; kingdom Metazoa; phylum Arthropoda; class Arachnida; order Ixodida; family Ixodidae; genus Haemaphysalis; species Haemaphysalis longicornis. Next base: position 64,399,240 of record CM023453.1, read on the forward strand.
CGAGTGGACACCGCGTCTTTTTCATGGCGCATGTAACAGAGATATTGCACGAAGACACGAACGGCCCTTCGGAACCCTTCAGTATGCCATCGAATACATGTACCCGTCAGGACGAAGATGAAGGCAACGACTCGCAAGACCACCAGATGCAGCATGATCTCGATGACGAAGAGGGCTGGCAGCGAGTTCCTCTAGCCAAAAAGAAGAGACCCACCTGCAGCGACCTGCTAAGTCCATTACGAATCAATCTGCAGTTAAGGCCTCTAGCTAAAATTTGAATCAGACGCGTTCCTCGACACGCTATAGCTAATGCTATCAGTTTAACTACCCCCTCGGCAGAACTGGCTGAAATAACCGCAGTGACGTTTGACGACGCAGCCAATAGCGCTCATATAGCACTGTACGACGATAACGACGCGACCAGGCTACTTCAAGTAGATATACTAACCTTTTGGCGGGATGGCAAGACCGAATCAACTGAATTGCTAATCAAACCCCTTCAAACTTACAAAAAGCACCGTACGATGTGTGATACAAGTAGACCCGGCAGAGAGCAACGAGGCCATTATGAAGTGGGCTCGCTGCGAAGAGGCGGAAATCCTTCGTGTTCAAAAGATCGGAACGACTGACCGAGCTGCAAAAACCTTTTCACAAGACTACTTTACCTAGAGTAGCAAAATACTACATTGAGCTAGTTCGGGTAGCTGAATATCGCCCAAAACACTTAATCTGCTTTACCTGTCATGGACTTGGGCACATTGCGAAAATTCTGTCCCTCTCCCAGTGTCTGCAAAGAATGCGGCCGCTCTCTTTCGGACACTGAATTCTGCGTGGCATGCAAGAAGGCTGGCCACTTATCTGTTAGCAAATTTTGTCCTAGTCGTCTCCCGAAAGCCGAAGAGAAAACCGCTCAAACGCGAACTGTACGCAACAATCCTCCAGCATCCGGGTCTAAAAGTGCCTCCAGCCGAGCCTCTACTGGAACCTCATGGGCTTCAGCGGTGACTGGCATGAATAAGAACGACGCACAATCTTCGCACTCTCTACCTCCAAGTCACCCGGTAATGGCGGAGAACGCGCAACTTAAACAAGAACTTAATGAGTTGCGCACTGAGCTGCAAAACTTGAAGAAGGAACTTGCGCCTCTCCGAAAATTTTTGAGTCGCAAAGAGTCGGCTTCTCCACCTCACCAAAGTGTTTAACGCCGAAGCCGTTCTCGTGTTCAGCGCCAAAAAATCTTTACTCGATGCCTCCTCCGCGAACATCACGGAGCAGATGTTTGAGCAACGAGAGGCGCAGCTGAAATTTCAAAACAACAAAGAGTGCCAGATGGCATTACAGCCCTACAAAAACAATTAAACAGCGTTAAAGAATACATCCAACACGTAACACAGCAAATGCCGGAATTCACTAGAAGGAGGACGCCGGAGGAAGCAAAACGCGGAAAAAAATAAAACTCAGTAGATGTCTTTCTCGTCCTCCCCTCCTCCCAAAAGGCTAATAGTTCAGTGGAACTGTCGCAGCTTTCCTCATACAGGTACTCTTCTTAAACACGAAATTTTTTCTCTAGCCTTTGGCACTACTGTTGCAAAAAACTGGAGGCAGATGCGAAATTCCGAATTATGTTTTTTGTGGACCCTACTATACCCCACAAGTCAAAAGACCCTAACAAAGCACCAAGCGTTAGTGGTCAAGCCACTATTCTTGTTCACAAGTTTTGCAAGGCTGCCCACAATCGTTGAAACAGAGCTAGCGATTCATCTCGAGAGGTAATAATTGTCCGAGTCGACCACCCCCCCCCCCCCCCCTCCCCAAGTGGCAGAGCACTTCTACTAGTCTGCGTCTACTATCGCCCTCAACGTACCTCGCACGTTCGGGGCACATACGACCAGATCCGTCATGCTCTTTCTTTGAATTTTTTTGGACCGATCATAATTGGTGGAGATTTCAATGCTCGAAGCACACTTTGGGAGTATCCCACTAGCGATCTCCGTGGGAAGCTTCTCGAGCAAGCGCTATAGTATAGCCATCACACAATTTTGAAACGAGCCTTTTGTTTATACTTGCGTGGGCCTACATTCCTCCCAAAGAGACACGACACCAGACCTCACCTTCTCCACGCCTAGTATAGTCAAGCCATGGCAAACTGCCACTTGTACCTGGGGTAGCGATCACTGCCCTATTCTTCTTAATTTGCACGCCAAGAAACTCCGACTTAAATGTCAGTACTCTACCATTAACTGGAACTCTTTTCGGACTCTATTTACGCCAGCTGAAACTTACGACATCCTAAGCTGGTTACCAATATCACGACTGTTCGCACGAATGCAATGAAAACTGTTGAAAGCACTGTTCAGATTTCCCGACCTCCACATGCACAACCTTTCGCGAACTGCGTAACCACTTATAATTGCTACAGATCTCACGGAAAAAAACATCGCGATTTATTGAAGCTCAAAAAGCAGTATAAAATTATTCACAAGTACCAGAAAAAACTCCAAAACGAGAAATGGCACGACCTCTGCCAACAACTAGGTCAGGAGAGAGGGCTCGCACGCCTTTGGGCAATCTTTCATCTCCTGTGTGGCAAGAATAGGACCAAGATCTCAATCCTCGAAGAGTTCTGTCTACACATGAATTACACGGATGTCGAAAAGGCTATCCTTAAAACCTTGTTCCCCCATGCGACACCCGACGCCAGTTGCCTGCAACCCCTTTCTGTTATCGAGATTCGAGAACCTGACCCTTCTCTAGATAGCCCCTTTACACATGTGGAACTCCGAATTGCACTGACCCAAGGGAAGCCTAAGTCTGCACCAGGACACGACGCAGTCACCTGGCAGGACCTCCGGAATTTCCCCCCAGGAGGGCATTCTATTCTTCTCGAGCTTATTAATCAGTCATGGGAATTAGGCGAAGTTCCTGTACATCTGAAAACAACAATCATACTCCCCATTCCCATGGCAGGAAATGATGCTATAAAACCTGACAATTTGCGACCCATTGCACTCACGCCTGCTCTGGGCAAGATAATGGAAAGACTGATACATAATCGTTTGAAATATCATCTGGAACGCACAGGCTGGTTCCACCCAGCTCAAACTGGCTTCTGCCCGAATCTTCGAAAGCATGATTTCCTATGGCTCCTGCGGCGAGTCATCAACCGTAAATCAAGAAAATGCATCCCAGATTACGTCCTCTCTTTAGACATACACAAGGCGTTTGACAATGTTTGCCAAAACGGCATTCTAAAGGAGCTGTCCCAGGCTTTTCCCAGGGCAAAGGCACAAGCCTGGATCCGAAATTACTTGCAACATCGCCCTGTACAACTGACCTCTCCCAGCCATGATGTCACCACTTACTACGTAGACCGAGGAGTCCCTCAAGGCTCCATACTCGAACCATTGCTGTTCAACCTTGCTATGAACTATCTGGCATGGCAGCTTGAAAAGGACCCTCAGCTCGATTCGCCCTGTAAGCCGACGATGTCGTCGTCTGGACAGAAGCGGCCGACTACGATGGCAAGGAAGCCATGCAGTCTGAACTTCAGGCTGCCGTTTTTAACCTAGACCGCTCTTTGTCGGCCTTCAACCTAGAACTCTCACCACACAAGGCGGAATTTCTTAGCATCAACGGAATACGTAAAACTGATTTTTACTCATATCCTGACCCTTCACTTGGGCGGTACATCAATCTCATCCCAAAACGAAACCATCCGACCTCTCGGTCTCCAACTGAGCAGCGGCAATAGCTCTCAAGCATGGATTCGGAACCTTCGTACCACCTGGCGTGCAACGAGCCATGGGCCACTGCTCGCCAGAGCAGTGGCCCATGACCGCCTAACATAAGGTTGCTCAATTGATATCTTTAGCAACCGACATCTGCACGATGTGGAAATACAATATCTTGCAATGATCCGCACCATCAAGGTCTCCCTCAACATACCAGGAATGATATTCCGGAGTTGGCAGTTCCACTTCCCCCGATACGACAACTCATGGAGGAAACTCAGCTACGTTTTCAAACACGCCTGGAATGTCACCGCAAGGATAATCAATCTTAAAATGGCACACGTTGAACAGCGTCTTCGAGGGGGCGCCCTTTCAAGGTACTATCCACCCATGCGAACGTCCACAGCTTGGACTCATCAGACGACGGCCTATACGGCGCTCCAACGTGGCGGCTAGGGAGCATCTCGTTAGGCGTATACAGCAAGACAAAACCATTGACGAACTAGATGTTTTCACAGACGCAGCAGTGGCCAACAACGCCGCAGCGGTTGGCCGGACTTGCCCTGAATGTCCACCCCTGGATGGGTCCTGCAATATCTCAAGAATTAATCGCCGAGTAGCGGAAGCCGAACTTTTCGGAATTCTAGGTGCCCTTCAAAGCATCGAAGAGAATCGCGCCGTCACTTCCTTAAACCAAACTACGAGTAATCACAGACTTCCACGTGGCACTTCGTGAATTAAATTGTTCTTTCACCCCGTACGCAACTGCCACTACTATACTGAGAAAGATCAGGAGCCACGGCAGGAATTCGTATCCGTTCGTTTGGTTTGGACCCCGGCGCACACCGAGGGTGACACAATGATCCAGTTAGCCCACATGACTGCCCGGGAGAGTCTCTCATGTCCACCCATGGTTTCCTAGCACCCACCACCCACAGGACGCGACCTCGCCTGAAAACTACTGCAAAGCAAAGATGCTCAGTCGTCAGCGCCTCCGGGAATCCTCCCCTGTGGGTTTCCTCACAGCTCTAAAACGTCTCCCCAAAAAAGGAGAAGTTATTGCAAACAAGATCTACGCAAACTCTGCATAGACTCCCGACGTTCTTTTTAAATGACCCATGCTCGTACAGCATATGCTCCAAAGAGCATATTTTGTGGGGAATCAGTAGTCTCCAATCTTTACCTTCTTATCTGGATGTGCTCTGCCTTTTCACAAGGACGATCAGAACATTTAACACTACAATCCACCCCGTGTGATGAACATGACCATATTCGTCAAATGCGCGCTAATCCCTCCTTATTAGAGGCAATTGTAAAATTCTTCCTCCAGAATGGTCTCTACAAAGCAGTTTGATCCGTGATTGACTCAGGCCTTAATTAATCAGTGATTTTGTGACAAGTGCGAACTGTCTTTCGTATGTGACATGTAGAAATGTGTTTTTGATTACTTTTATTTTCATACCTTTTTTCCCTTTCCCACTCTCCACCATCCCCCCAGGGTCTTATGACCTCCTCCAATAAACAGCCAATCAATCAATCCACCTCATGATAGTGGGTGCAACATTTTTCATACTTCATGCAACGCCTCTGAAGGGGACAAAATGGTGTGATGAGCAAATTTTCATAAAGCGCCCAATTACTCTACGAAACCTCAACTGTGTCTACGTATCAACCCAGGATGGCTCGGCCCTTCAAAATTCAAAATCACTGCAATCAGGTTTCAATAGTTTATGCATTGACGTCGGAACTCACGAGGCTCATTGGTGCTGCAAATAAATGTCGGCAACTCAATGAAAAACCATTTGCATTGCTACACATGTACTAACGCTAACCAGTTTTCATGAACTAAGGAAGACAAAACCGAAATTTTTTTCGTTTCAGTAAATTTGAGATAATTATTAACTTAGTTTTGTAGTGCGTAAACCAGCTAAGCTTTTAATTTGAATTCATTTTTTATTTATATTTATTTATATTTTTATTTATTTATTTATTTATTTATTTATTTATTTATTTATTTATTTATTTAGTCAGTCTGTTAGTTGTATAGTTAGTTTTCTACAGTAAATGAGCAAATATATGTTACCTTTCCCTTGCCTGAAATAACGCCCTGTGTATTTGAATAAAAAATAGGGGATTAAAATGCTCTAATTTCTCAAACTCCTTACACAACACCGGGACAGTTTACAGTATCCCGTTCGTAACGCTTATTCCGTCTAAGTGTCTTGCGGCTGTTTTTCAAATCGTGTCGAATGTAGGCACACTTGCAGATCAATGTCATGGGTCGCGCTTTTTCTATATTACTGGCGTTTATTTACGTCAGAAAGGATGCGTGTTTTAGACCTACGTTAGGTTATTCTACTCTGTTATCGCCATACCCATTTTCCTGTAGGCACGGCCAAATGAAAAGAGAACGTTGGCTCCCTGTAGTGTCAAGCAAAACCCCCGAAGCATGACTACGAGGAGGCAGCTCGGGCATCACGTTTTCGCCATTCATACACATTGCCCCGAAGAGCGCCTGTCGAGTCAATGGCGCATCCCGAAAAAGGTCAGCGACAACATTTCTTGCAACCACACAGTTCAGTGAGCATTCCTGAGGGCTTCACTGCGCGAGAAGAAAACTGTTATCTAGAGTAACTTCGCGCGTCTTATCATCGCCTGTCCTCGAGGCAGCGAAGCGAACGGCGAGTCTTAGGTTCGCGAACTTTCTTCCCGCCATGATCTGACAGGCCCTGTAATTGGATCCCGTATAATTTCGCCCACTGCGCGGAAGTTGCCCTGGTGTGGCCCCGCAGCGTTTTGTGGTTGCTGCACAATCGAGGAGACAAAAGACCAAACGCGTCATGAATGACCGCGGGACATATCTGGGTCAGTGGTTCAGGTTTCGCCCCACTGACACTGCATAGAAAGAAGCGGAAAATTTTTGCACGCTTCCGCCATCGGGGAAACAACGTCAAGGAGGCGCGTCACCGTATGAGCGGCTAAACAGAAGTGGACGAGTCCTTTGTCAATGTCAAAACTTACGCAGGGGATTGCGGAAATTGCAAAATTTCGGCCTTTGGTTCCGTTCAAGTTTAGCGCCGGCCTCCGCACTTAAAACATATATTTCGCAGCGGAGCCTTTTTCTGAAAAGGTCTATTCGTAGCAATATAAATAACGTCCTAATTAGTTTGGGATTTTGAATGTTTGAGGACATAAGTCGAAAAAAGGTTTAGCTGTCTGGCTACGTTTCTTTCGGGCATTTCAGAGTGCCGAATGCAGAGAAGCAGCGTCACCTGCACGCCTTTCACTTCTGAGCTGCATGGACCTAAAATATGAATGAATAGTCTGATATTTTATTATATTTTCGGGTACATGTATTCTTTCGAAGCTAAACTATTCTTTAAAACCAACACGCTCTACAAGTTCAATCTCACCGCTCAATCCCATTGTTCCCTGCTATTTCTTATTTCGTTCACTACCCTATGCTGCACTGCAAATTTCAATGAAAGCATCCACTGCCAGACTTGAGCATCTAGGGGTTCATAATACTGCCCAGGAACTGGTCGAGGCACATCATATCAATCAGCTCCTTCGCCTCTCAACTACGTCCACAGGACAACATATTCGCCGCGAGCTCGACATGTAGGTGCGCACGTGCGTGCTAGTGTGGATGCTCCGCTGAGCGGCCCGTAAGAGTGCACACTGTGGGCGCGCTTCGTGCTTTTTTCTCGCAGTATGTGCGCACGAAAGGTGCAAACAAGAGTGGTATGCTGTAGCTTGGTTACTCAACGTTCAATGTATAGCATGGAAGCGGCAGTCAGTTTTCATTACTACGCCAAAAAAAGCGACGGCTCATCGGGAATCTTGAAATACAATGAACTTGTACGCTGTGGCTCGTAGCAAGCTCGATCTTTCCAGACTATGGCTTTGAGCCTTCAATAAAAGCATAAATAGAAACAAATCAGGAAGCCTCGATCTCTGAAATTCAGTTTACAAAGGCAATCTCAATCGCTTTCACTGGTAGCATGACGCATTCTTGCATTAGTGGGATGCCCAATGGTAGCACTACTTAACTGCCCCGAACTTCTTTCAAAGAGCTTACGATATTTTTGTGTGTTCAAAAGGCAACATAAAATTACTGAATTTTGATCAGCGCAGAGATATAAATGCAACCGCTCTAACGGGTCTTTTAAATGAAATTTTAGCGACTCTGAAGGAAGGTTTGATGAATAACGGTTTCAGATCACTTATTTACGGCTTTCGTCGCAAGTGAACTTGCGAATTGAATTGTCAACGCACGCAGTACAATCAACATCTCATGTTTAGCTAGGTTTTCGCAAAGTGACAAGCAGGTTTACAGTGTGCAAACCAAGCTTCTGGGACCTCACAGTGAGCACAAATTTTCTGTTACGGCTGCTCTGTTGACCATTTGCGTTCCTTTTAAAATCTAACAGGTGCCTGTAACAGCGAGATGTGTTTGCATTCTTGCGTATAAGGTCGCTTACGAACCCTAAAGATGGCAATAAATGAAGTTGCGCTGCTGCAGATGTAGTAAAACATTTCCTTTTTATTTCTCGTTGCGAATCAGCGCAACGGGTTCCCGGTAACTACTTTGTTTTGTAAACTGAATATCGCCTTTGTCTTGGCATTTAATTCTTGAGGATTGGTTAAAAAATGAAATTCTGTGCATTTCTTTTTTTTTTCGGGAAGAGGGGGGGGGGGGGGGGTCCTGCCAACGTTGCAAGAGCAGAGAGAAGAGAACGCATGTAACGCGAAAAGCCAAACTATGGTTATCAGTATTACTTACAATCGAAACTACACTAGGCGTTGTGTTCTGTAGCGGTGAAAAAGCAGTACTTTAACACGTATTTTCAAAATTAATTAACCCCCCTTTGGTCCGAGATTGTCCAGGAATTGTGGCTCGCCTTTTTCAAAAATGTATTGAAAGCAAGCACTGTGGGGAAAAAAAAATCAGCGAGTCAAGGCACACACCCCTCACACATGTGGGCAACAACGTGCATTATATTACGCGTTTTCTCCTCTTTCTTTAAACTTAGGTCCACCTTAAAAGAGGTTAAGATGTGACCATATTAGGCATTTGGTTATGCTGAGTGAGACACGTTTCTGGACAAGGTGATTTATGTCGGATTTGAAAATGATATATATGAAAATGACACACGAAATTACACATGACAGACGCAAACTCACAACGCAAACTCACAACTGCGTATAAACAACGACTGTCCAAAAATGGTATTTATTTTAGAAACATACGGGAAGGACACGATCACACAGGCGCTTGCTGTCCGGTAATGTATGGGCGATAGCTCAGGGGTCGTGTGCAGTGTAAATGTTTTTGTTTGTTTCTTCTTTCTATAAGGACACAGCGCAGTTTTACAAGGGTGTGGAATTTGCACGCGTATGCACAGGTCTTGTCGCTTCTTACCCGTTTCGCGTACTAAACTTTTATCCTTTAAATAATCACCACGCCACCTTCAAAAAGCACCCTTCGACATTCCCGAAACGGCAGACGACTGCACTCAACAATAGGAAAAGTGCAATGTGTGGAAGCAATGTTCACACTCAAGCGGTGACCACGGCGAAGATGTTTCGTGGAATTAAACCAGCGCATTAACCCTCAACGGCCGCTGATTATTGCGTTTCTAGAGGAAATGTGCACGCAGAGGTAACTATGTCATCGCTTACTGCCAAACGAGCACACATATTGGTTGTTTTGTCGTGTGCAGCACGCGTCTTGCGCCGCACGCAACGTGAAAAAGCAGACGACGCGAGAGCGCCATCCACACTAGGAGCGGTTCGTCCCGCCGCCGCCAGGGGCCGACTCTGTTCGCGCTCGGGGCGAATACTGGTCTGCCTTGGTATCGGGGCCCCAGTCTGTTCCGAACAGGCTATCCCCCTCCCCCGGCCTATCCGTGACTTCCTCCGCGTCCGCCGTTTTCCGAGGAACATGCACCCCACCTACCACCGAGGTAGGAGGGACCAACGGGCGCGAGCGCTCACTAAGAAATTCCCCATCAAACCTGACATTCTGTACGTGGATGCGGCCGAATACCGCCATCACGACGCTTTTGCCTTCGCAGTCATTAATAGCCCGAATGACCCCCTGTGAACTCTCTAAGCATACGCACTCGCACCCCTTGAGCGCAGAGGAGGGGGTGATAGCACTCGCACTAACAACTGAGCCGCCACCTACAATTATAATCACCGATTAGAAAACGGCCATGCAAAACTTCGCCCGCGGGTACATATCGTCTATGGCGTCCAAATTTCTCGTTCAAAATCCCCCGACCTCCCTGGTAGACATCATCTGCACACCGGCGCACACTGGGTTACACTGGGTTGGCGAGAAATGAGGCAGCGCACAACGCACCACGAGGATTCACTATCCGTGCCGGTGCCAGCCTCGTCCCCTACCACGGTGCCAGGTCAGTAAGGGATCAGTTATTCACGTACCATGATGTCACTACGCATTGCCGCCTCTCTCGCCGTCGATACCTTCCTGCCCACCCTGAGCTAACTAACCATGAGGAGCGCTTATGGCGACTCCTGCAGACGCACTCATTGGCCTGCCGAGCACTACTGCATCGCATTCACCCCTCGCAGATCCCCTCGCTAAACTGTCCACTCTGTGGGGACCCAGCCATGCTAGTCCACTGTATGTGGGCCTGTCCTCAAGAACCCTTTCCCTCCATAATTAATGAGGAAGAATTGGAGGTAGCGCTGCGCAGCTCGGACCCAGAGGGCCAGATACTCCTGGTCACCCCCGCTGACAACGTCACCGCCGGCCTCAAACCGACGGCCACAACACTCCCATAAACCCGCATGAGCCTCAATAAAGTGATTTCTCTCTCTATTACTTTGATTATTAATTTAACCCCTCTAATTTAATAATTTAATATTTTAACGATCATTCTTACCTAAAGCATTAGGCCTTAAAATAAGTCATCTTAGTAAAGAAGCAAACAAGAAAGCAAACCAGAAATGGCGAAAGTAGGAAAAATATGCGTCTGTGACTTGGAATTTTGAGAGCTGTTTGAAGGTGGGGTTAGCCATTGGCCATTACCTTCGCCGACAGAAACGCAGCAAAAAGAAATCGAAAACATCAGTAACAGAAAAAAATTGCTGGCATTAAACCACAGGCCGCCAAGGTAGTAGACGGAAGGAAATGCCGTAGGAAGGGGTGGAAATGAAAATCGCACTCCAGAGAAGTAGTGGAAATAAGAAAAAGCACAGTTTATTTAAAAATCCTTCCTTGGTACTTGAACTTCCTCTAACGAAGTTATGCACAGCTTCGCAGTGAAACGTATTTTGAATATGAAGCACTATGTCGCCCTGTGTCATGCACCCTTCAATATCATTCGACCTCAGTGTCACCCGCCGCGGTGGCTCAGTGGCTAAGGCGTTGCGCTGCTGAGCACGAGGTCGCGGGTTCGATTCCCGGCCACGGCGGCCGCTTTTCTGATGGAGGTGAAAAGCAAACACGCCCGTGTGTACGAGATTTCGGCGCACGATAAAGATCCCCCAGGTGGTCAAAATTAATCCGGAGCCCTCCCCTACGGCGCGCCTCATCGCCTGCGTTGCGTCGGCGCGTTAAACCCTTCAATAATTAAATCAATCAATCAATCAACCTCAGTGTCGCTAGTCGCAAACCAGCGCGCGTGTTAAACTGTCTTCAGTAAGCCCTTGGAAAACTCCTAGGTTAGCCAAACAAGAGCGGATGAATATGTCGGAGAAGGCAGCAGGTATTATTCGGAAACAAACCAAACGTACTAGCTTAGTTTGTACGTATACCTCGGCCGGGATTGGTTTTCCAACTAAAGCAATTGTCGCAATGTTCAAATCGAACGTAAATACAATTGCATTTTATTTTATTTTATTGCTAATCAAATACAGCCACAAACTGCGTATTTATTGCGAATTCATTTCGCAAGACCTATCAACAAATATTTTTTGACCGAACGTTTTACAAACTACCCATAGCCTGTTGGGGCTGCCTAACTGAGCCATGTTATTTGGGCGTAACCACTGCCATTGCATTGGTTAACTACTTGAAAATGCCCGTACGAGAAAACGTAGTCACACACCTCTGTTGGGAGTAAGGCTAACTAAATATAGTGAAGTATTTGCAGATTTTCCGCTGCACTAACAAAAATCGTTGCGGGAGGATGCGAAATAAGCAAGCGTAGATGAGACATTGAGGGAGAAGAAATTACTACTCCTTTGACGTACTAATGGGCTCCTCTGGACCTGGCTGTCATTCTTTTGATGGCATTTCCTGGGTCTTGTTACGAAGTTTTTGAGGCAGAAGCTCATCTCCCGAGTGAAATCAGAATATTGCTGCTAAAAGTATGATGAATACACACTCGCGAACTTCGGGGAATAAAACATTGCGTTTGATTTGTATAGCTAACATTCTGCGTTGAATCAATACTGCTTCGGACTTTCCCAGTGCCGTCAGGGCTTCTGACCATAAATGTACAGGTGCCGTCATAAGTAATTGGAGCACAGGAGCTGTGGACGAACCGCATAGGAGCGCCGTGTAGCTGCACCGGCGGTAAACGAAAGAACGAGAACACGCATGCGCGGCTGCCGACGGCGAAAGCCCATCTATACCTCTCAAACCACTTTTTTGAACCTACCTTCAAGCATTGTTCGCAGCATACTGGACTCGGTGAAGGCGCTGATAGCAGAGACGCATCTGACAGCGTCTCTGGCACACGTCCAGCAAATGCCAGCTGCCGGAGAAGTGGCTCGCGCTATCACGGGAATCAGCAGTGAGTTTTTCTTTCAAATATTGTTAGGTGTGTACGCTATCAGCGCCATCGCAGAAATAATTGTGCTTCGAATTATGCTTGAAGCCAGGTTAAAAAAAAGTGATTTGAGAGGTATAGATGGGCTAAAACCGTCGGCAGGCGCGCATGCGTGTTCTCGTCCTTCTATTTACCGCCGGTGCAGCTACACGGCGCTCCTATGCGGTTCGGCCACAGCTCGTGTGCTCCAATTACTTATGACGGCACCTGTACGTACAATAGAAGCCTTTGAACGTAAGGGCATCAATAGTGTACACACATACGCGTCTCGTTTACGACGTCATTGCAGTACAGTGACTACCAGTACTCTGCCTTTGATATCTAAGACGACCGTATTTTGATCAGGAGAAAAGCTGGTGTCAAAGCGTAAATTGTGAGCCCAGAAAAAGGGCGAACAAACGTAAATGAAAAAAATGCATTGATATGGCACACTGATGAAAGTTTGGGTTACATCGGCTTTGAGCCGGAGGACTCAACATTTACAACATTTCCCCACCTTTTGTTGTTCAGCCTTGTGTACTCAAGAACAGCGAGTGCCTGCATATTGTTGACCTCGAACTTTGAGATTTTGTATCATCAGGCTGTGCCCATTCATGCGGCAACCGCGGAAAAGGCGCTTCTGGGGAATCATTTTTCACTGCGCAACTTTATCGCCTGAAGGAAATTCCTGTCTGTCGGGTAGAATAGGGAATAGAGGCAGACTTTGAACTTGAGAGAGCGCTGTATCTCCAAACAAACAACATGAAGTATGTTATGAAAAAGTGGACGGAAAGTTATCCTATAGGAAGCGAGAAAAGCTCATCCTCCTTCCACAAGGACGTGACTGAACTGCGCATGATTTAAAGGGGTCATGCAGACAAAACGAAAGTTTGGTTGATTTAAGAAAGTGCCTCCCTGGAATCATACTGCATCACTTTTAACGTAAGCGTCACTCAAATAAGCTACAGAATTAGAAAGAAAGGGAATGTTCACTAGCTCATTTCCCGCCACACCCCGTTTTAGACCCCGTTTCGAAGCCATTCTTGAAAATCGTGCAGCAAATGAAAACTGGAATGAATTTCGAGACTTCTTAAAACAAATAGATCATAGCTGTGTTCCAACAATGACTATCAGATCAGCGACAAACGACCCATGGTTCACACAGGATGTTAAAAGAAGTTTGAATAAAAAGAAGCGTGCGTTTAGAAAGGCGTCACGTACAAATGCAACAGAAGATTGGCATAACTATAAGAATCTATCTAGGGAAAGCGAAGCCATCATAAAAGATTCCAAACATAAATATTTTAACCACACATTACCTAATCTCCTGAAAAGCTAACCCTAAAAAATTCTGGCGCGTAGTTAACCCAAAAGGCTCTAACGACCCGACTTTGCTGGAGGACGAGCTTGGCTATTCTTTGTCGCCAGAGGACACTAGAAATATTTAGCAATCAGTTTGCCTCCATATTTTCCGATGAGCTTCCAATAGACATACAAGCATTACCAGAGACTTTCATCCACGTTCCTTTTTCCCTATTGTCATTACTGGAAATGGTGTAACAGGAGCGATTGAGCGACTTGAATACAAGACTGCTCCAGGGCCTGATGGAATAAGTGCTAAACTACTGCAATTAACCTGTCAAAAATCAGCGTACCTATTGAAACTAATATTCCAGCAGTCTCTTGACACGGGTTGCGTCCCAGAAGATTGGAAATCGCCGTTTGTAAAACCTATAATTAAATCTGGTCTAAAATCTTCAACTAATAACTAACGACCTATCTCGCTCACTTCTATTCCATGCAAAATACTAGAGCATATTCTGTTTACGCACATAATTTCCCACCTGAATACAAACAACCTGCTAATAGACAGCCAACATGGCTTCCGTGCTAACCTTTGTTGTGACACCCAACTGTTTGAATTGCTAGCGGACCTGAACGATTCTATGAATAACTCTCGCTACACCGACGCGATTTTTATCGACTTTTCCAAGGCATTCGATCGCGTGCAACACAAACGGTTAATGGCTAAAATCTTCAATCTACATCTAGAGAGAGAGAGAGAGAGACTCTTTATTACAGAAAAAGCAGAGAGGTTTGCCAGCATGAATTCGCTGACATGCTACTCTGCGGGGAAGGGGGAAGAAGGAAACAAAGGGAGAAGGTGGAAGAAGAAGAGTAGGAGACAAAAGATAAGAATAAAAAAAAGAGTAAAAATTAAAAATGAATAGAGTCCTGTTTAAGGGCTCTGAGTAAAAAACTTGACTGCACACGCTATGGAGATGGCTACAGTGTTGTAGCGACGCCAATGTCTTCGAGGTACTCAAATAATGCAGACAGGGCTTTGCGCTGGGAGGATGGTGAGTGGAATGGTCCAAGCATCAAGCTTAGTGTTATTGTTCCAGGTTGGAGACATTCAATTCTTTGCTGTAAACGGCCCCTTGATTCAGCATAAGCAGAGCACTCTAGTAGTATATGTTCGATGGTTTCGGGTGAGCCACAGTTGTCACAGTATGGGTTGGAAGTCTGGCCTATACGATGAAGGAGCGAATTTGTAAACGCTGCATTAAGGCGCAGTCGATGGTACAGTGTCTCCAGTCAGCGAGGTAGTGGCTCCCAGGCCACTGTGGCATATTGGGTAACCAGAAAGCGGATGAGGCTGCCCGCAGGGGCCTAGAATTGAGAACACCAAGAAGGATTTTTTTCACGAAAATTGATGCCTCAGCCATGACTAAGGCAGTAGTTTTGGCTGTGAGAAACCGCTTATGGTCCCTTCCGGAGTTTCACCAGGCCTTTCTATATTGCATAAACCCGTACATAAGAATGAGGCTGCTGCATTCTACATCTAGATGATAAAACAACCCAGTGGATCAAGGGCTTTCTTAATTACACAATTCAGTCAGTCAAACTTAACAACGTCATCTCTAGTCCCAAACCCGTCAAGTCTGAAGTACCTCAGGATTCCGTTCTCGGCTCTTTATTGTTCCTAGTCTACATTAATGATATCAGGTCCAACATTCACTCTTCACGGCGTCTGTTTGCCGACGACGTCGTCATCTACAAACCCATCTCTAAACCTAACGACATAACCATCTTGCAGTCGGACCTGACAAAATTATCGGAATGGTGCCGTATGGCCTGTATTTAATAGCGAGGCTCGTATGCAGGCAACCATGTGAATGCGCCGTCACTGGTTACGTCGGGCTCCGCGAGATGGCGGTACTTGTCCGTGTCCGTGCTAAGCGCATGATATGCGTTGGACATTCGAAGCTCTAGCCCACCGAACGGAAATTATCGCCTCGACTCAAATCTGAGTGCGATAAAAGCAACTCTGTTGGCACCACCATTTAAAATCGGGTTTAAACAGAATAGACGACGCACGCCGGTGTTATTTGTGTTCTTCGGCGTGCGGCCGCAGTGGCATAAGCCGCGCCATGTTTGTGGCGCTTCGGCCATGTCCGTGGATATTTCAATGAGGCCAAATGAAGAAATTGACAGCTAAACTTTTCAATGAATACCGGCTATATGGCAAATGGAAATTAATATTAACAAAACCATGCATGTCCGTTTCTCATCTGTTGCAGATCCTTCGCCTAACGTGTATGCCATAAAAAACGAAGTAATTCAGACTGTTCCATCCATAACGTATTTAGGATTTTTTTTTTCATTTCGATGTATCTTGGACTAGCCATGTAGAATATATAACCGGGAAAGCATTAAGAAAGCTCGGCCTTCTTAAACGTCGTTTGAAACTCGCGAACAAAGACACTAAACTTGACGCATACAACGCAGTAATCAGGACAACCCTAGAATATGCTTCAATAGTATGGCACCCGCACACAGCAGTCCTTACCGAGATTCTTGAATCGGTTCAAAACAAAGCCGCACGGTTCATCTCGTCATTCTATTCCCATTATGAAAGTGTGTCATCCATAAAGCAAAGTTTAAATTTTTCCCCACTTGCCATGCGCAGAAAAATTTCCCGCTTATCCTTCTTCCACAGGTTATATCACACTGATTCGACATTTCGCCGCACTCTCATTCACCCGGCTTCGTACACTTCCATGCGTATTGATCATGATCATAAGATAGAACCAGTATTTGCTCGCACAAAGAAATACCAATTTTCCCCTCTTGCTTTGTCAATAAATAAGTCTAATTCACTACCTGCTACTGTTGTCGCACACTCTCTGCAAGCAACTTCGCAAACTGCGTTACTTGCTTTTCTTGAAACCGATAACCAATTTTAGTCATTGTAATCTCTTGCTTGTGTAAAAAAGATAAGTACTGCTTTCCCAATGTGTTTGCTCTGTGAATATTTGTTGCGGTCTTTTCTCTATTTTTTGGAAGTCCGACTGATTATCTTGCTGTACCCTCCATATTTGAAGCAATTTTTTGTTGTTATTACTGCTGTATGTCACCCCCTTATGTAATACCCTATTGGGCCCTTAAGGTATATAAATAAAAAAATAAATAAATGAATAAAAAAACAGAACCTATGATGTCATATTTGCCAGCTCTGCGATTGGCTGAGGCCGGCAACAGCAAATGCTAATAGGCAGTGCTTATTACCTTGGCTAACCAGATATTCGCGATTACATTTAGGGCACATTCTTTTTGTAGCAGTACGAATGACGGGGACAGTAGAAGTTGCAAAATTGCAGGTAAACATAGAAGTATTCATGTGCACGGTTGCTGGTACTGGGAGCACTATGCTTCTTTTGGCTGGACAGCGCTGCGGCGCTTTGTGGTTGTCTCAGACGACAGTGGCCGATTGACGAAAGCGACGGTGTCTTAAATTACCATAGTTGTCGAGCGAACACCATGCTTCACGAAGCGATTCTGTTTAACCTTAACAGAAACAAGCCAGTACAAATGGGGTCAAAAACAAAGCTAAGGCAGGAAACGGCCAACCGCTGTATGGTGGCCCACCCCGGTTCAGCAAGGGTAAACAAGTCTCAGTCCCGTGAGCACACTAGGTTTAACTTGAACCCTGCTCTTGTGATGTCATTGAAGACGTCATGAAAACACACAATTTGGCGGGAGAATCAAAATTTCCCTTATTGATTGATTTCTCAGGAAATAAATCATCATTTGCGTCTCGACAAGCGCTGAGGTCATTGCAAAGCACAAAATCTTTCGAATAAATCAAACTTGCATTTTATCTGCATGGCCCTTTAAGCAACGAATGGACAAGAGAAGTGTGTAAGGATTACTCCTAGGGCTGAAAATAAAAGCGTGTGTATATTATAACCCAACTGATATTTAAAGAAATACCTTTACAGAGACCATGAAGACAAAATTCCGCAAAAGCTCATCAATTCGAACCGCCAGGGGAGGCAAACGTAGTTCGAATTAAGGCAAGCGCGAAATACTGAAAAGGCACAGTAACAATAGTACACTTCAGCTGGGAAGCAGTAGGGCGCATGCACCCTTTGGTACTTCAAAAACCCCGTGACTTCTGCCTGCCGTTTGTCCGCAACTGCGAGAGTCAGCACTTTTTTGCTCTAATTAACTTTTTGATCTAACTCTAATGAATGTAGCAAAGAGTGTCATCTGTGCCTTCTTAAAACTTCAGGCAAGAGGCGGGCGGAATTCGATCCGGCCGTGAATTCTCAGCGGGCGGCCACACTATGCTTCGCCCTGGTCCTCCTAGTCGTCATTCGCAGCGACAGGTTCTGTGCTTCTGACCTGAAATATGATTATGTCATCTGCCAGTGCACCACACATCCCACCGCATCCTCGTAGACGTAGCACGCAAAGAGTGCGCCTTCCGAAATTTCTGGCTTCCCAGTCTAAAATCACAACAGGAATTCCTGTCGTACACAAAAAACTCTGTTGTGACAACATGACTCCTGTTGTTACGGCAAAACCATCTGTTGTTACCACACACATTTCTGTCGTAACAAAATAAACAATTTCCTCAACGACAAACATTACTGTAGTCACAGCAGAACTGCCATTTACACTACTCTTCACAATCGGCAATAGCGATCAAATCATGTGCAACTACTGATGGAACTCAAGATCACGACACGACACGAATTTGGCATGACAGAACATCAAAATCACGACAGGAAATGACCCATGACACAACTTCAGAAGCCCGAAGCCACAAGAATGCGACAAGATGGTAGTACGACACGCGAAAATACGACGAACTACAGATTTTTTTCCTGCCGTCATTGTCAATTGGGATGTGTAAATTAAATTGGTTTTTGCGGTATTTCGTCTTCTTTGTCGGACCGGTGCCAAGGCGCCGGTGCAGTGCCCCGGTGTTCACATTATCCGTGGAGGAATGTACTGGGGTTCTTATAAACCGTTTTCATCATGCATCTACTTCTATAAAGACTTGAACGGACCAAAACTTACTGTTTCAATTATCCATAAATTGCAATTATTGAAGTTCAAAATAACCAGCGTTTACTTCTACAAGTTTACTGCACAAGTGCACTGCACTGTACTGTACTGAAGAAGAAAGTGTATGACGGCTGCATATTACCTGTACCAACCTGCGGGGCAGAAACCTGGAGGGTTATTTAAAGCATTTAACTTGGATTCAGGACGACTCAGTGAACGATGCAAAGGAATATAATAGGTGTAACGTTTTTGGGGCAAGAAGAGAGGGGAGTGGGTCAGGTAACAAACGCGTGTTAAGGACATATTAGTAGAGATTAAGAAGAAGAAATGGGTGTAGGCGGGTCATGTAATGCGTAGGCAAGCTAACCGTCGGTCATTAAGGGTTATAGAGTTGATTCCTAGAGAAGGCAACCGTGGCAGGGAACGGTTGAAGGTTAGATGGGCAGATGAGATCAAGAAGTTTGCGGGAATGAATTGGTCGCACTTAGCACAGGGCCGGGATAATTGGAGTTCTATGGGTGATACCCTGCAGTGGGCGTAGATAGGAGGATGATGACTGTACAAGTTTGTTCTGTTCAAGAGATTGGGTGTTATAAAGTGCCTCCAGTGCTGGTCTTGCAGAAAACGATGTTTTATACACTCAGGAATTACACAATTTAAGACACAGTTTGTATTCTCCCCTTAAATCCGGTGTTTCGTGACGTCAGCGGTGATGTACAAAGGGCAGGTATTCGAAACGCATGTAAGTGAGCTGATTAGGGCTGCAGCGAATGACGAAACGTCTTCCGCTGCTTCGTTTGCCGTCCGCCCGCTAGACCATCCGCTGTTCACACTCGCTTTCTTTTTGACCGTATTTGCGCCTGGCCTATTTTTTTACGGATGATACTAATTGCTTCATGAAGCATTGGATATGCTCGCCAAACAGGGTCACGTAAGAAAATGGCGCTTATCAAAATTGGACAGTGTCGTGTGAGACAGCATAGTGGGCTCAGTACGCACCACTGGCTCTATGTTTACGTTAGGTTAGAAACTTCCATTGCCTACCCCATCATTTTTACTGTTAAAAAATGTGCAATCAATGTAAGCGCAAATAGCTCGTTCTGCAAGCGTATAACGCCTGTTTACTTTGCGATGGAGTTTGTCTGCCTCAGTCAATCGCAACAAGCTGCCCATAATGCGTAATTGGTTCAGTGCTTAAAAGCAACTAGGATTACGTTCGACCATTCTCTGTTCTTCTCATTATACAGATCATCCGAGGGACGTTTGTTTTAAAAGTGGTATTAGTGTTATTCTACCGAGGCAATCTTTCGAATGCGCCGACTGGCATTTTGTCTTTGTGGCCCCGTAAAGTATTTTAAATCCATTCGAGCGGGTGTTGTGGTACACGGCGAATAATCTAAGTAGTTCAAGACACATACAACACAATACATTTCCAAAAATGTAAATGTTCCCGGGTTTCTGGGTTTCGCGTCCGACGTAACAAAGGGAAGACTTTCGCAAACGAAAATCCGGCACAATCTAAGCAGTCCTGTGTTCACGAACAGTTCGCGGACTGCACAGCACTTGTTAAAAGTGCAATGACCGCGAGTTGATTTCGGAGAAAACCAACATGAAAGTAGATTGTGCGATGACCACACTGAATCAAACTGGCGAATCTTAATGGCAATACTCTATTGCATCCATTTTACAATTTCCATAAATCATGCTTTACGCTGGACAGGCACCCATTAGGAATGGGTTATTTCCGCTAACGACAATTCAACGGGGAAGCCACCCAAAAAGTGTTCGTCCACTTGTTTGACTTTACGGCTCGCTCAACAGCTGTTGTGTGTGTTCCAACGTCAGTGAAGATTTTGTTGATTGCATTACATTTTAAGGGAAAAGCCAGATCACGATGCCTTTTGAGGACTCTGGGCATTCTGGTCCTTCTCGCCATGCGTCGCTAAGAGAAAAAATTACGCCCACCTCCCCTCGCGGGGACCTTGGTGTGATGCGACGCTGAGGGGCGTTCAAGCGCATGCGGAGAGCAACCGTCGACCGAAAGGCCGCCGGAGAGCGGCACACCGGTTATATGCGCAGCGGGTCCGAAGGAGAGGAGACCGCGGAGAGAGGGTGCCGCGGCTATGACGCAACACAATCCAACACAATCCACTTTAATCATATCCAATCCAATCCAAATCCAATCCAGTCCAAGTCAAGCCAAGCTAAGCCAAGCCAATTAAATCCAATCCAATCCAATCCAATGCCCCTCGCGAGAGAGTGTTCGCTATCGGAGAGTAGAGGGGGAGAGTGGCTGCGGACAACAACAACGGACGCACGCGGGCAACAACAATGGACGCACGCAGGAAGGACAGGGCCGCCGGCAAGAGATGCACTCAGCGTCGCATCGAAAAAGCATATGCGACAAAGACCTACAGCTATAGTTTTTCTTGAAGTAAAGTTGGCGACGCGTGTCACGTGCATCTAGATAGTTTCGCAGTAACCCTATCGAGCACACCTAAAAGATTCCGCAAGGTCTGTGGCTTCGAAATATTCTACGATTAGACAGGGTCTCGTAGCAATTATTAACGGCAAGCGGAGAAATACACAAGGGGAGATGTCGTCGAAAGGGACATCAAGGAGAGTAACACGTTGTGACTACTCCTTCATTTATTTAGAAATATTTTAGTATTGATTTCTAGTTTATTTTTCAACAATGGTAATATTTGAAGGGTGATATAGCGGTTGGAGAATTTTTCAATATCAAACACTTAACTTACACTTTATGTATCTGCATTAATAGCATTAAGGCTGACCCCAGGAAGAGCAAAATGAAGGGGAGTAAATTGAACTGGAAAGTATATGCAGATGAACATGTGTACTGACACAACTTAAGAGAGTTAAGCGGCGTGACTTTGCACTCAATTTTTCTTCTCCTTTCTCCTGGGCGTGAACCAAAAATAGTTACGCATATTGCTAACCAAATGTGACTTCGACATTAAGTGTTCGGCTATATGTACGTTATGCATATTGCGGCATGATGTATCCCATTTGCAAGGCTAGTCATTTTCACTGTTGTGACTTGGGCGAGCTTGTTTAATATACTAACTTCCAGGTACGCACCACAGTCGAGACCATAATTAATAATACTGAAAGTAGTCCCTCCCTCCTGAACATCTTTATTCAATAATGTGTGGGGGTATCATCATATTTACCACATTGAAAAATTTGTAGCGGTCGTTGCGTCGATGAGTTATATCCAAGTGGCACTAAACTGATGTAGTCTAGGACTCCAAAAAAGAAAGACCCTTCTGAGTGCGTTATTGTTTCATTTTTACTAATGATAGCAGTATTGTTGCTATTATTTTGAAGTAAGAGCAATTTCACAAGGTAAAGACGTCCGAGAGACTATCAAGAGTGCGTTCCTTCCCTAGCATTCACCAAAAATGCACAGGCAGTTGTGAAATCGTAATTGAAATGTACATCAGCTCAGATGCAGGAGATTTTTTGTCCTGACGTCGAAAAAAGGAAATCCAACCTGTACTTTTGTTTTCACGAAGGGTTGACACAACAATACAGCCTTGCCGTTTCCCATAACTACAACTGCTGCGCACCGAAACGCCATGTCTCAATGCTAATTTAAATACCACGAGATGAGTTCCCCATATTAAAAGTGACGCATGAAGGGACAACAATAGAACCGATGGCATAGATCTGGTGCTCACAAAGATTTGCTTTGCATATCATACCTAGCTACAAGTTTCCTCTCGAAATTTTCTTCTGTTTGAACTTTCTAGCACTTCGCTCTATCTCGTTTTTAATGTTTTTGTTTGCTGTTTCACTCCTGCCCTGGCACGGTCCTACATTCAATCATCACTGTAGGCATCCACACTGACACGCGCGCGCGCACACACGCACAAGCACACAAGCACACGCAGGCACGCACACACACACGCACACACACGCACGCACACACACACGCACGCACGCACGCACGCACACGCACGCACACACAGACACACGCACACACACACACACCACGCACCACACACACACTGGTCGGCACATGGCTTCCTGAACTATATATATAATATATATATATATATATATATATATATATATATATATATATATATATATATATATATAGGTATCTCTTCTGTTGCTCTGGTGGTCCTATTCACCGCTTCGCTGCGCCGTTACGTGAAAACGTTTACTTTCAGCCTAGGTAAACGTTTGAAAGGCCTGAAAACACTCAATGCCCCCGACAATTTCTTTCAGGCCAACTGAGGAAACACTGGGAAATTTTAAATTAACCTCCCTCTAATCGTTTTTAACGCCTCCTTATCGAAGGCCTGCGCCCCTCATGTGGAAGATCTTCATTTGGAAGCGCAGATGACGGCCTGGACTCGGAGTGCGCTCCCCTGTTCCACCGCTAACTGAAACAGAAAGGAGCAGGCGCTGCTAGACCGTACTAGAAGATCGAAGACGTGCCTCCGTCTGTTAGCCACTGCGACCGCATCAAAGAAAGCTACTCTGCGCACCTTTGAAAATTACCTGAATAAATGTGCAACTATTTGGACATGGAACTAATATGAGGGACGTCAGCATGCCCAATATGTCATAAAGATTGGCTGTGAACAATAGCATGCTATCACAATTCCCACTTTCTAACGCTGGCTGAAAATTTGCCGCGATTCTCTGGGCCACGGATAAAAATGCCAAGGAACCTCGTTTTCCTAAGGGAATTATTTGGTTTTCTGTCGGGTCTCCTATATTTATCACTACCGGGAATCTTGCGAAGAGAACCAGGTGGGGTGTGAAGCTACAATGAAATTCGCCGTGATTGCCAAGAAGCAACCGTGGATGTGCGTGACGCGGTATACAATTGGGTCACTGGGCCAACTAAATCAGCCAAGGGCGGTCAGCTTCTCTCTATGCTCTGGAATGCATCGAAGACGCTGAGCCACCGCTAAATCCTCAAATGCCTTCCATCGCCCTCCCGTCGGCGTTGAAAGCAGTTAATTTTCGCCGGAACGGCGCTGTATACAGCACAGGGTAAGAGCCGGTAATTGGAAGAAGATTGCCGTCGACAAACTTCGGATAGGCGGGCAATCGTTGGCGGTTAAGGTTGTCCGGGGCTATACAAGTAATATTATCCGACCAAGACACACATCGCGGCCGGCCCCGACCCAAATTTGGGTTCATTTGAATCCAGAATACATAAAAGAAGATTCGAGTTCAGTGCAAGTGCGGTTTTATTGCCTCTGTAAAATGTGTTCGTTTTTATTTTATGCCGCTGCAAGTAAAATCGGTGGCCATATAAACTTTAGGACATTTCACCCGCTAAATAGTGAGGGCACCAGTTTTAGTAATTTTCTCTGTGTGGAGCTACTGTGAAAAGGCGGTCATCGTGTTCCCGCTCATTTCAATGAGTCTGCCTACTGTGGAACTTGTGTTTTGGACCGAAAGTTTGTTTTCGTCTTCGGGGTAAAGGTGTAGTTCAGAGCTGGCGCGGATCAAAACTTTTATTGCGATTGATCGGCAGGCAGGTTAATTGACGGATTAACCGGTTGCGTTGGTTTGAGAAGGGAAATGAAATACGTATTTTATTAAAATTAACAATCATATTAGAATAAAGTAATATCAGTATGCTTCTGAGCTTGTTCACAAAAATTCCAGGAGAGGTAAACAGATCACCGCATTGGAGCTGATATGGCCGGTAGGCTTATCACCGCGTTCGTCATACGCACTATTTATTGCATCAGGATCATCGGCACTTGCCGTATCACAGAGGGGACCGATTCATCGTGGTTTTCTTACACCAGAATCAAGGTAATGCAACGGCAATGCAACGGTAATGCGGTGTCGGTGCACGCTCTCAGCTTTGTTTTTTTGCATCGTGCATGTTTGTATTGGGATTAGACGTTTTATTATATGTCTTGACTCTCCCCTTGCTGTTTTCATCTCGATAACATCTGAGCATACTTGCATAGTTTCTGCTGTGACGTAAGGCGGTTTATTTGAACTCGAGTATGACACATGCATGCTTGCGCAGAATTTTAACATGGCACTTTTTGGTTTATGCCGCTCACACGACTTTGCCGATTAAACTGCTAAAAGAATTAATCGCGACTAATAACCCCCTAGTTTATTGCTGCACCACTTTGCAGCTAATTCTCTAATACCTGGACATACCCTATGATATGGGGATCACGAATGCTTTTCTGCCACATTTCCCAGGATATTTTAATAATTATTTCATAATTATCATAATATATTACAATAATTTTATGATTTGATAATTTTCCCATTATATTAATTCTCATAATTTTACAGCTATCGCTCTCATTTTTTTCTTTCCCGCCGTTTTATTCTGGCGGTGGTTATCACTTGCTGCATCCCTGCGTGCGCATCGCAAAGCAAAGCGGACACAACGCTACTGTCCGAAATTCAACTTCTGAAATGATCAAGCTTAAATTAGGGATTTATTCCCCCCCCCCTTGTCTATAACATACGTTTTGAAGTCGTGTGTACATACATCTTATCACAGCTTCTCGGTTGACTAACCGGTCTATGGGGAAATTCATTAGTATTTTTACACGACACCATTGGCCCCACTAAGAAAGCTTTCGCCCTAAGACGTTTATCAAGCGCGTATGCTGTGCTAACCCGCAGCAAAATACCAAAACTGGAGTCATGTTTTGGGTGTCCCTCCCTCCTGAACATCTTTATTCAATAATGTGTGGGGGTATCATCATATTTACCACATTGAAAAATTTGTAGCGGTCGTTGCGTCGATGAGTTATATCCAAGTGGCACTAAACTGATGTAGTCTAGGACTCCTAAAAAGGAAGACCCTTCTGAGTGCGTTATTTTTCATTTTTACCAATTGATAGCAGTATTGTTGCTATTATTTTAAAGAAAGGGGCAATTTAAATGGTAAGACGCCGAGAGACTAATGAGGTGCGTTCCTTCCCTAGCATTCACCAAAAATGCACAGGCAGTTGTGAAATCGTAATTGAAATGTACATCAACTCAGATACAGGAGATGTTTTGTTCTGACGTCGAAAAAAGAAAATCCAACCTGTACTTTTGTTTTCACGAAGCCCTGACACAAAAATACAGCCTTGCCGTTTCCCATAACTACAAGTGCTGCGCACCGAAACGCCATTTCTCAATGCTAATTTAAATACCACGAGATGAGTTCCCCATATTAAAAGTGACGCATGAAGGGACAACATACAACCGATGGCATAGATTGGTGCTCACAAAGATTTGCTTTGCATATCATACCTGGCTACAAGTTTCCTCTCTGAAATTTTCTTCTGTTTGAACTTCTAGCATTTCGCTCTATCTCGTTTTTAATGTTTTTGTTTGCCGTTTCACTCCTGCCCTGGCACGGTCCTACATTCACTCATCACTGTAGTCATCCAAACTCTCTCAGTCTCTCTCTCACACCACACACAACACGCACACGTACACGCACACGCACGCGCACACACGCACACACACGCCCGCACGCACGCACGCACGCACGCACGCGCAACACGCACACACGCCCGCACGCACGCACGCACGCACGCGCACACACGCACACACGCACACACACACGCGCGCACGCACACGCACGCACGCAGCACGCACACACACACACGCAGCACGACGCCTACGCACACACACACACCGCACACACACTGAAAACGCGACGTACTAGCCCTTCCAATGCCCTTTCCACTGAGCAGTGGGAATCTGTTAACAGCGGTAACCGTGAAGGACCAAGCACTCCTGTAACCAGGTTACGAGGGCGCGGTCGACACATGGCTTCCTGAATAAGATCCACTCCTACCTTTACAGCCCAGTGGATGTTTAATATATATTATATATACATATATATATATATGATGTATTATATATATAATATATATATTATATTTATAATATATATATTATATATAAAGTTAGTAGAGACAGAGAACGAGAAAGACGTGAAAATAGAAATAAGTTTACTGCGTTTATATTTCTACGCGTCTTGCTGCTTGCCGCTGTCTCTGAACTATTTT
This sequence comes from Haemaphysalis longicornis, assembly GCA_013339765.2. Classification (NCBI taxonomy): domain Eukaryota; kingdom Metazoa; phylum Arthropoda; class Arachnida; order Ixodida; family Ixodidae; genus Haemaphysalis; species Haemaphysalis longicornis. The sequence continues at coordinate 64,426,162 of CM023453.1, forward strand.
TTTTCGCGCTCTTTGTGAGTTTTTATCTTTTCAGCTATATATATATATATATATATATTATATATATATATATATATAACACAAATAAGGGTTGGCAGTCGAGAAACCTCGAAAAGCAAAGAGGATGTAGATTCAAACAGATTCAGAATTTGGAAAGAAAGAAAGAAGTGAAGAAAAAATGCCCGCCAGGTGCATCCGAACCCACGACCTCCAAACCGTCTGTGCATAACACTACGCTACCGGCGACGCGTTTTCCCATCACTTTCTGGTATTTATGTTAGCTATGTTGTTCTGCTTGGGTGTAGCCAGCCCATTCGACTAATCGAAGTGGGTACCTTCTTTTAACCCCTGGGTCGTAAACTCGAGTGTCTACACATGTCCAGAGTGGTCGACCAGCTTGAACCCTCTTAAGCTCCCTTGCACAAGACTGCCAGAACAAGCCCTGCTATGCATGTAGCGAACCCTGGAAATAGGGGTCGTTGAATACACACGATAATTGGCATCGCACCTTCGAAGCAAGGGTGTGGTATATCGAAACAGATTAAATTGAAAAAGAAAAGTGAAAAAAATGCCCGCCTTAGAGCTTTCTGCGTCGTGGTTCGATCCCACCTGGACATTTTTTTCTTCCTTTCTTTCTCTCCTATAAACTATATATAATATATATATATGGGTATCTCTTTCTGTTGCTCTGGGGTCCTATTCGCCGCTTCTCGCAGATGACGGAGCAGATGACGGCCTGGAACTCGGAGTGCGCTCACCTGTTCCACCGCCAACTGAAAAAGAAAGGAGCAGGCGCCGCTAGACGTACTAGAAGAATCGAAGACGTGCCTCCGTCTGTTCAGCCACTGCGACCGCATCAAAGAAAGCTACTCTGCGCAGCTTTGAATATTACCTGAATAAATGTGCAACTATTGGGACATGGAACTAATATGAGGTAAGTCAGCACGCCCAATATGTCATAAAGATGGGTCTGTGAACAATAGCATGATATCACAATTCCCACTTTAACGCTGGATGAAAATTTGCCGCAATTCTCTGGGCCACGGATAAAAATGCCAAGGAACCTCGTTTTCCTAAGAGAATTATTTGGTTTTCTGTCGGGTGTCTTATATTTATCACTAACGGGAAGCTTGCGATGAGAACCAGGTGGGGTGTGAAGCTACAATGAATTCGACGTGATTGCCAAGAAGAAAACCGTGGATGTGCGCCACACGGTGTACAATTGGGTCACCGGGCCAACTAAATCAGCCAAGGCCGGTGAGCTTCTTTCTATGCTCTGGAATGCATCGAAGATGCTGAGCCACCGCTAAATCCCTCGAATGCCTTCCATCGCCCCTCCCGTCGGAGGTTGAGAGCAGTTAATTTTAGCCGGAACGGCGCTGTATACAGCACAGGGTACGAGCCGGTAATTGGAAGAAGATTGCCGTCGACAAACTTCGGATAGGCGGGCAAATCGTTGGCGGTTAAGTTGTCCGGGGCTATACAAGTAATATTATCCGACCAAGACACACATCGCGGCCGGCCCCCGACCCAAATTTGGGTTCATTTGAATCCAGAATAACATAAAAGAAGATTCGAGTTCAGTGCAAGTGCAGGTTTTATTGCCTCTGTAAAATGTGTTCGTTTTTATTTTATGCCGCTGCAAGTAAAATCGGTGGCCATAATAAACTTTAGGACATTTCACCCGCGAAATAGTGAGGGCACCAGTTTTAGTAATATTCTCTGTGTGGAGCTTACTGTTAAAAGGCGGTCATCGTGTTCCCGCTCATTTCAATGAGTCTGCCTACTGTGGAACTTGTGTTTAGGACAGAAAGTTTGTTTTCGTCTTCGGGGTAAAGGTGTAGTTCAGAGCTGCGCGGATCAAAACTTTTATTGCGATTGATCGGCAGGCAGGTTAATTGATGGATTAACCGGTTGCGTTGTTTGAGAAGGGAAATGAAATACGTATTTTATTAGAATCACAATCATATTAGAATTAAAGTAATGTCAGTATGCTTCTGAGTCTTGTTCACAAAATTCCAGAAGAGGTAAACAGATCACCGCATTCGTGATACGCACTATTTATTGGCATCAGGATCATCGGCACTTGCCGTATCACAGAAGGGCACCAATTCATCGTGGTTTACTTAAACCAGAATCAAGTGTAATGCAACGGCAATGCAACGGTAATGCGGTGTCGGTGCAAGCTCTCAGCTTTGTTTTTTTTTTTGCATCGTGCATGTTTGTATTGGGATTAGACATTTTATTATATGTCTCGAGTCTCCCCTTGCTGTTTTTATCTCGATAACATCTGAGCATACTTGCATAGTTTCTCTGTGACCTAAGTGGTTGTTTGAACTCGAGTATGACACATGCTGCTTGCGCAGAATTTTAACATGACACTTTTTGGGTTATGCCGCTCACACGACTTAAGCGGTCGACTTAAACTGCTAAAAGAATTAATCGCGACTAATAACCCCCCTAGTTTATTGCCGCAAAACTTTGCAGCTAATTCTCTAATACATGGACATACCCTATGATATGGGGATCACGAATGCTTTTCTGCCACATTTCCCAGGATATTTTAATATTGTTTCATAATTATCGTAACATATTACAATAATTTAATGATTTGATAATTTTCCCATTATAATTAATTCTCATCATTTTACAGCTATCGCTCTCATTTTTTTCTTTCCCGCTGTTTTATACTGGCGGTGGTTATCACTCGCTGCATTCCTGCGTTCGCATCGCAAAGCAAAGCGGACACAACGCTAATGTCCGGAATTCAACTTCTAAATGATCAAGATTAAATTAGGGATTTATTACCCCCCCCGCCTTGTCTATAACATACGTTTTGAGTCGTGTGTACATACATCTTATCAGATGCTTCTCGGTTGACTAACCGGTTTATGGGGAAATTCATTAGTATTTTTACACGACGCCATCGGCCCCACTAACAAAGCTTTCGCCCTAAGACGTTTATCAAGCGCGTATGCTGTGCTAACCCGCAGCAAAATACCAAAACTGGAGTCATGTTGTGGGTGTTAAAGGAGCGCTGTACTTTGCGCTGGTGGAAACAAGTTCCCAAAATTTTCATATAGACAACATTGTAATTTTGTATTCCAAACGTTAAAATCCATGGGCGCGTCGCCTAGAGGATACCCCAGCCGTAGCCGTTCATTATAATGGATGTTCGCTGGTCTAGTTCATCGTATTAGCGACTGTCTCACCAACACTTTTCACTGCTTGCCTTTGTACTGTCAGCTAATGTGTCCCATTTAGCGAATGTGACGCAAAAAAAATTATCTGGTGTATTTTCCCGCAGAATTTGTGCGCCCTCCTCTTCCGTGCTTTCTTTGTTAGCTTTCATTGCTTTTCTTTGTTGAGTAGCTTTACTCCAACCACATCTCCCAAATTGCTTTCTGCGCTGTAGCCATTCCTGTGCGGGCGCACTCAGCTTAAAGGCGTCGATTTATATCAGGACTGCTGTGGAAGTGCAAAGCGTGCCGTGTAAACATCTCAAGCGCCCTGGTAGGTGAAAACCTGAAACAGCTTGCACTCAGCTACCGCCTCTTGCGTCACTTCTGTCCCTTAAAGTCGAGCCATCAACAAACACTTGGAAGTAATGTGCGGTGCGTGACCGATGTTTGAGGTATGCAAGTTAAAGGTCCACTTAAAGGTATGCCTTCACAGGCGTGTTTCCTAGAGGCGAAGTGCTTGCGGTTCTTCATTTTTGTAGCCAGCAGCGTCGGAGCATACAGCGGCGTGCACTCTACGAGTAATATCCTCGGTATTCAATGGCGTGGAATGCATGCAGGCAACCAAGTGTGCGCCGCCATATCTGTGGCCAAACGTCTGTTGCTAGGCGACGTTGCGCGCACAGCCCGCAGATCAGGAACCCCTCTTCTCCTCCATGCAACCGTGTGAGTGCACCCGTGGCCTCCGCGATTTGCTGCCGGCGGCGCGCCGGCGGTAGCCGATCGTGAAGGCCACGATGCGCCGTCACTCGTTACGTCGGGCTCCGCGGAATGGCGGCACTTGTCCGTGCTAAGCACGACTGTGAAACACATGACTGTGTTTCACGTTACGAACTCTTCGCCGAACACAAACTATTGCTTCGAGTTCACTGTGAGTGCGATATAACATTTCTGTTGGCGCCACAGTTTAGAATCGGATTGAAACGGAGCAGGTGACGAACGCCGGTGTCTTTTTTTTTTTCCCGCGTGCGGCCGCAGTGGCCCAGGCTGCGCCGTGTCCGTGGCGCATCGGCCATATCTGTGGCCATTTCCAGTGTTGCCAAGCGAAGAAATTGACTGCTAAACTTTTCAACGAATACCGTCTAATCGAAACAGGACCCGCCGCGATGGCTCAGTAGCTGATGCGTTGTGCTGTTTAAGCCCGAAAACGAGGGTTTGATACCGGCCGTGGTAGCTTTTCTGGTGGATGGGAATAGCGAAAGCGCCCGGGTGCAGCACCGGCGAGTTAAACCCCTTCCTTAATCAATAAGTTATTCTGAAAATGGTCGAACATGAGTCGCCTTGCAACGCAATGAATGGAGGTGAGGTTTCGTCCTGCCAGACTACTATAAATAAAATATACACATTTTTTTTTTGCTGTGCGTCCCGCTGGGACAAAGGTGCTAGGCAGCATGAACACGCAATCATCTTTGATAAAATTGCGTCCCAAACGTTAATGGCTGCGTGAAAATTCACGCCTCAACAAGACCAAAGACGATACACACCCTAGGACATTTTGGTTAACCTGATGCACAGCTCTATCGAAGCATATCTCGCCGGTGCGTCCTGACCTGCTGGTGCAAGGACATTTTTACATATATTGACGTTCCTGCAAATAACCTAGCACAGCTATATTACACTAGACTGACTATCAATGGAGAATAAGACACTCAACGCACCTTTATGAGAGTGAGAGGTTATATATGGATCCGTCCACCCTGGACTACTCTCGGATGAATATGTGGAATTTTTTTTCTCCCCGACACGCTTATTGCTTTTCTTCTTTCCTGCTTGCTCGTACGCGCGTACACCTTCTATCACACCAACATGAAGCGAGCAATCAGCACTGGTGTATTTCAAAATGCCGTGTGATGGGATTATCCCGATTATTTTCTTGCGGCATGCTTTTCCTCTGCCACTTGTTACTCCCGCTAACCTGCAACATGCCTGCGACAAACGTGCCAATTGCTCCTTTGACGATTCATGAGAGCAGAAGCTCCCCGTGGGAAACTAACGCGTGGCTGCGCAGCGTTAGTTTGCTTTATGCTTGTTCGAAGGTCGACGCACTGTCACAGACAATCGATCAGGCAGCGGGACATTTTTATAGAACGTGGTTTCTAGGAATGCAGTCTCGAAGGAGGGCATTCCCAGACATCCGAATATTCACCTCATAAAAGTCCTTCATGTTTCCGTAACGCTTCATACGTTCACCTTTGCACCCTGTCAAGCCATCGACCCCTAACTAAACGGTCGATAACTTGTATCTAGTATTGCCTCCTAGTAACCCCCGCTTTTAGGAGGTGATGGTGGCGTCGTAACCAACGTTTCAAAAAGAAATGTTTTCGCCCGGTAGACGATCAGTAATAGTTTGCAAGCATGCATGGCGCAGTCGCTGCAAGGAGGGGTTGTCGCGAAGCAGAAAACCTCTTATGATGGTTTTCTCTGCTCATTGATGCTCATAGACCAACACAAATTGAGCCTTACCTGTATTTGCCGGCTATACAGCTCTGAGGGCGTTGAAGATATATAAAACTTTGGCTCGTCTGGCTTTGTAGCGGAAGTTTAGTCTCTCATCCTAAAACGGGGTTACTCATTATTCCAAAATACACGTTAAAAATGACTTTCGTCTAGACACACCCCACCATTAGCACACCCAGAAGGTTTGCGTGTATCTGTGTAGGGGGGGGGGGAGTAAATATGGGCAAAAATAAAATATAATATAATGTATACACAAAAATATAAAAGAATAAATATAAATGTAAATGCAACAAATACAAATCACTAAATATAAACAATATAAAGAAGTAGTTGGAAAGTTTTTATTACTTTTCACACGACAAAATTAAAGCTCATGCTCCTGTTTTGTTCTTCTTTTATATTTTACTGCCAGTAAAACAATTCGTATTCGTCCACTTTCTGAACTCTCTCTGTGGAAACCTGTGAACTCTCTGTGAATTGATTTCACAGTAGCTTGTTTCACCACCACAGACATTTGGTGTGGAGAGTGTTGAATGCCCAGAGCTCTTGGAAACTTATGGGTTTTAAATGCGGAGCATTTCTTAGGCTCGCGATGTCACTCGTCGATGTTGTCGGCGCCGTCCACACGCTCACTGCGCATGCGCGTCGCGTCGAGGCGCAGGTGCGCGTCTCTCCCCCGTACCCTCCTCGCTCTCAACAACAGGTGCGGCGGTGCGGGAGGAGCGCGTGTACCCCGTGCGCTCCGTCGCTCTCAACAACAGCTGCGGCGGTGCGGGGGGAGCGCGTCTGTGCGCGCATGCGTCGTAGCTACCCGTGCGCTGCGTCGCGCTCAACAGTAACGGCGGCAGGGCGTGTACAGTGATAACGGCGTGGTGGGTGCGTGGAAAGTTCGCGCGCTTGTGTACGGAAGTGTGCGCATGCGCGTCTCTCCCTCCGTACTCCTCTCCCTCGAACGCGGGCGGTGTGTATATAAGCGGCGGAGCGCGCGTTCGGAATCAGTCAAGGGCGTCTTCTGCTTGGCTTTCGCTTGACTTGACGCTTTGCTTGACGGCACCAAGCAATAAAGACAGACTTTAACTTTACACTCCTTGCGTTCGCTTCTGCTTGATTCAATAAATAAGAATAATAAAGACGAAATACAGTTAAGCATTCCCAAACCATACCCAATTACGCAACATTCACGCGATACCCCCACCACTCTGCGACGCATTTACTCGAGTTCCCCCCGTGGGAAGATGCGGGCGGGTTTTTTTTTTTTCTGGTTTTAGAACAGCGCTGTTACCACTAGTCGCTGTGCCCTTTTATGTGGATTGTAACAAATTCTCTCTTCCCAGTTTTTAGATATTTAACTACGAATGTCCAACAACAGAAGCTTCCGAGACTCCAAACTTCGCTCGGTCAACTTCGGTTGACCGAGCGCACCCGACGTAGGCGCACCCGACGTAGGTGCGCCTCTGCACCCCACAATAACAGAGAAAAGGGGCTGTCTTTGGAAGCAGATTTATATCCTTTATTCATTCTTTAGTTAAGTGTCCTCACCGCGCATCGGTTTTTTTTTTCTGATCATCCCAATTTGCCCTTGTGCCTACTCTCAGCGCCACATTAAGCTTGCGCTGTGCGCAATGGAGGCAAGACGCTAGAATAAAAGTTGCAAACCGCCGCTAATGGAAATAAAACTGGAAATGATGCTTGGAAACACAGAAAAAATATCCGGTAATACTTCAGAACCTGCGTTTAAGCAAATAATCGTTTCTCTCAAATATTTCTTGTGGCATGTCAACGCAATGCTATAGGCTTGTTTCTACAAAACAGCAAGAAAATACGTAAAGCTTTTTGTATTGGAGATGTGCAGGGAAGAATTCTTAGTATCAAAGGAGTGCTAAAGGTAGTCGTTTTTTATTTCTAGGAATGAAAACGTTTTGCTCGATTCTTGACGTGGCAGCTATTATCGGCAGCTGACGTTGTTTGAAAAATGTTAGCGATTAGCTGTAAGCTCTGTCCACGCTGCGTAAAAGGGCTCTGTAATCGAAATCATGTTCTATGGGACGGAATCACGCACGTCCGCACACCTGCAGCACCCCCACTTCACGCACACGCCTACCGCGGCTTCCGGCGCCTCGTGAAAAGCCCGGTGATGGCGGCGACGTTTCTCTTGTTTACGTGACGTACCAGGCGCTAAGCAACTATACCTGATGATGACAGCGCATATTATGTCAATTTTGTCGGTCGGTTAATTAGGCGGCAGTCATGGAAATGTAAAATCCTCCCAAAACCGGACACTTAGATTTTGAGACCTTTTTAAGACGACAGCATTACAATGCCGGCTCTGCGAAATTCCGGCGCAGGCGTTGTCGGTGGCGTCTCGGCGAGTAAGGCGGCACTGCAAAATTTATTGGCTAAAACATGAATGTAACTACCAACAATAGTCATCTAATTCGCTGAGGATGTGGGCATGAGCCAATAAACGTCAGAATTGGTTGCAACCTGTCATGTGGCTTCGAACGCGGTAATGCGGCGGCGTGATGTTTAGTTGTATGCGACTGGCGTGACATTCGGCCTAACTTTAAGCTTTCAGGTGTAACTTCATCACCATGTACCCACAGCGGAATGTACAATGTGCCTTAAAGGGGCCATGTAGACAGAACACAAGTTTGGTTCATTCGAAAGATTGCCTTGTTAGAATCACACTGACACCAATTTTAACGTCCGCTTTGCTCAAACAAGCTATATAGTTATGAAAAAGGGGAATCGCCATCTGACCACACTCTCATTTCCCGCAACACAACCTATGATGTCATATGTGCCAAGCTGTGCGATTGGCTGAGGCCGCCTAAAGCAAACACAAAGTAGGCACGGCTTATAAGATTTTCGAACAAGGTATTTGCGCTTAAATGTAATGCATATTCATTTTACAGCAGTAAGAATGGTGCGGTAAACATGGAAAGTTACAAGAATACGAGTTACGAGTTACGAGCATAAGAGCACGATGCGCACTACTGTTGGTACTGGGCGCACTATACTTGTTTTAGCTGCCCAGCACTCCACCGCTTTGGAGTTGTCTTACACGACACTGACTGATTGGCGTAAGCGACGTTGTCGTAAGTGGCCCGGTTCGCGAGACACACCCATGTTTCACGAAACAGGATTATTTTCTACAGTAACAAAAACAAGCCAGGGGCAAGAACGATCAAAAACAAAGCTACGGCGTACAATGGTCTGTGCATGAGTATGGTAGCACCATCTGTGAGGACGGACGGCAAGCAAGGGTGCAGGCCGAATGACGGAGTGTAAGTTTGTTTGAATACGCGCACTTATGACTTCATTACTGGCGTCCATAAAATACGCGATTTGGTTGTAGAATCAAAATTTCAACCAAAATTGATTAATTTCTCAGTCAATACGGCATCATTTCCCGCCAGACAAGCCCTACGGCCACTATGAATATGTTCATCTTGACAGCGTAAAAAACACACTGGACACGAGTAAGAAATCGACACCCCAAATAGACACCACAGCGTTAGTGGTGTCTATTTCTTACTCGTGTCCCGTGTGTTTTTTACGCTGTGCAAGATGAACATATTCCGACTCGCCCAAATTTCCGCCTTGAGGGCCACTATGAAACTCGAAATCGTTCAGTTAGAACAAACTTGAATTTTGTCTGAGTTTTAAAGTGCTTGCTGAGATCCACGGTGGTCGAAAGTATTCCAGAAGCCTTCGATATTGCGCGCCGAAAAGCTTAGCACTCTTAACAAAAAGGCTAGTAAAAAGTTAAGTAACTGGCTGTATATACAAACTCGTTACGACCATCACCACCCCCAAAACGGTACGTTGGTCCTGGCGCTAAGTATGGAATCTAAATGCTTCCTCTACTAGTCTAGACCATGCACTTTTAGCTGCTGCTTGTTTAATACTGAGTCATTCATAGGAACAAAATTCTATGAATTATTCAACATAATCACTACAGCAAATTTCTCACTCCAAATCACGATTAAAAAGGTTTGCAAATCCACATGCTGACTTGTATATGCTCACATTGAAATGCATAATTCAAAAAATATCGCTACAATATTTGTTTGTTGAGAGACGCCCATTGACTCTATCCGAGGACTTTCCGCTGCTGTCTAGAAAAACACAAAGAGCGGCTGTTTTTTCTTGGGAAGCTAAGATATACTTGTGCTACTCGTGCATCCCGCCGGTTTTCCTGCTGAATGTATTTGAGTGTGATATGTGCGTGTTTATTGTGTTTATGACGAGCTGCACGCTCAGCCAATCCCTTTAGCGCGTGCAGTGTTCTACTGGGTCATGCATTCCCAGTTAGTAAAAGCACTAAGTACCTATTGTATACGCTCTCTGACAACTAACTGGTTAGTGCTCTGTTAGTAAGTGCCACGGCCTTTTTTTTTAGACTAAGGAGTTGCTTAGCTTCGGCGGTCACCACCCACACCCCTTCCTGCTACCTAGTTCAAAGACTGAATACGTACTCGAAAACCTGTCTATTCCGTTAAAAAGGTTGAAGCTTACAACTAATTGCCCAATTTTCATTTCCCTGTGACGTCAACATACCCCCTCCTCCAGCCGCCCCCCAAAGTGATACGTACTGCGACGCAAGAAAAAATAGTATGCTTACCATGCAGACTTTCATGAGAGAGTTGCATATAAAAATTAATGTGCGTCTTCGGGAGTTCTTTTTTCCGTCAAAAAGTTTTTAAAATTTATGTGGATTAATCATTTCTTTTCATGCAATAGAAAAGAGAAGACAGTGAATCGCCTAATAAATATTCCAGGGGGAAAACAACTGTGTTTCAAGGCTTCCAAGAGAATGCTCGGCAAGGACATCAAAATATACACGAACACTGTACATGAGGCTGAAATATAAACAGAAACAGGTTAGTTCGCGAAATTAGTGCTTGTTTTTGCCCAAACGATACAGCTTGCTCTAAAGAGCGGAGGCTTACGCACCGCCTAACCATAATGAATGGAACGAATTCATCGCGCGGGTTCAAGCAGACGTCTTACCGTAAGTGCTCCCACAGGCGTACGAGCTCAGAATCCTCAGGCCGGAGAAGAACCCTCTCAGGATCGTCGGACCCGAAGATACCGTCATCAGTTGCGAAATTCCTAGGTGTGCTTGGCCGTTGCTTGTTCTGTTCCTTGTTTTTTGCACTTTATGGATACGAGGGATAAAGCTTTGAGTTCTGATACAGTACTTTTATTCGCCCAGGCGAAATAATTATGGTAGGTACAGCCATACAGCAATAGTCCCCCTGGAAAATCCCGGGCGGCCCATAGAGTTCACACAATAAGAAAATCTCACTGCCAATTTGAAAATATCGCATTTATGCTTTTCTATACATTTAATTAAGAAGTTCCGGCACCCGAGATAACGCCGTTACATCGTTCCTTACTCCTCAAATATTTTCTTTAGTTAAGTCAGCTGTAACACCCTTTTGCGTTGGCTTTTCGAAGACTAGTGCTCTTGCGTTCCGTTTCTGTGCCCTGTTTTTCGCCATGATTGTAAACCTACTAGCCCGTCTTGACATCATAGTTCTGTACCACATTTCTGCCGAAGCATTTTTATAGACTTACTGCGAATGTTCTGTCGTGGCTTTTTTGCACCAAATATTTTATTTGACCCGTTGACGAAGGCACACCTACTTAACCACTCAAGTGGCAGACTTCGGGATGGGTAAGCGTTCCGTCCCAGCCCATCTGTTTTTGGACCATCGGGCCGGGCCTGCGCTCCGGGAACACCACCTCCGAACACTGCAGGTATAGTCAGACAAGACCTGTAACCGACCCCCACCAGATGGATCCGACGTGATAGATCTCCTAGCTTTAGCCAACGAGACAGGGCTCCTGGAGAGGCTTGAATATCCTGTGTCTTCTCTTCCCGCTCCCCCATATAAGTGAACGCGGGTTCCTGTTGTAATAAAGCATTTTACACCACCAATTTCATTTGGAAAGCTCACGTTATCTATATTACGTTTGTGTTCGATTCCTTGAATGAATGACAGCTGCTGAAGACCTTGCGAACGCGCAAGAAAAAAGTCTAAAAGCTCAATTTTTTTCCTGTATTGTTACTGGCGCCATCTGCAGCAACAGTGATTTTGTTATGTTACCTTACATGTAAATCTTCCTTTGTCGACACAAGTAAAATCTTCAAATCAAGGTTAGTCGCTCAGCGGAAACGCTGCTTCGGGTACATATCAGCTTTACACAAGGTCGGAGACTGTGTGCTAGTTGAACACAAATATCACAAAATTGTGTAATATACCTACTCCCTGTGCTGAGGTAGTTTGTTCATCTTCACTCAGATAAGCTCTGATCAGTTGTGAAAAAGATATATCCAATCAATAGTTCTTCGGTGTTCATTAGTAGGCATCACCTCATTCTGTTCTTGGAAGAAAGAATCTTTTGAGCAGATATACTCATCACACTTGCTGTGACTGCACACAATTCTGCGAGGTTAACTAAGGCCTGTTTAGATGTCCTGCTGATGAAAAAACTTTGTTTATAATTCTCTAAAACAATTTAGAGGCAGCACAGCTGAAAGGTTAGTTACCTTTAGCTGACTTGATAAAGTAAAATACAGTAACGTAAAGCAAATCGTGGGCACATACCGTGTTTATTGGAATATAAGAGGAGGGTTTTTTTCTCTAAAATCTGTAGTCTCAAAGTCATACCCCGTTTTATATTCGAAACTCAGTCTATATGTATATATTGGCATGAACCATGTTTTGGGTTTGTTTGTTTATGTTTTGTTTTTGCCGACCAGCTGCGCCGGGCCCTGTTATCTGTGTTATCCGTTGGCCAAGTGAAGTTCATGTTCCATTCTTTACGCCACACTTGTTATCTCCTTTCATAGGGAGGGTGTTTCGGAATAACGTTACCAGCCTATAATAATCTTCGTTTATCTACAGTGTTCTGGCTACCATTCGACTATTCAGGAAACCTTCGCGCCAAGTCTTAAATTCCCGCAGAGCAGATTGCGCTGCATTCGACTCGCCGACGCTCGCAAGCGCATGTCACTTTGTTGACTGCTGCTTCGCCGCCTGTGTATTTTTGCGTTGTTAGGGGAGCCCAAGTTCGCTCCAGTAAAGTTGTTTTTCCCTTCAATACAGCTGCGTCGTCTTCGGTTTCATGACAATAGTACACCTTTATCTCATAAACCACGTATCAGTATCATCTCAGATTGTTCGTAGATATGTTTGCTTAGTGTGAGAAAAATCGTCACATGGGTACGTCCTGTGTTTGCGATTTGGGTTTTAAAGACGTTAGTCTATCTTGGGCTACTTAAACCCAGAAATTTTGGTCCGTCTGTATGTCTGTCCATCTGTCTGTCTGTGACTCGATTCAGCCACCCGGCCAAACAAAACAACGCCTGCGCAATAGTCTTATATAGTCACAGCTAAATCCACCCGTCTAAGTCCGGTGTAATGTTCATACCTGTCAACATTGTTGAAGAAGAACAAGACATTACGCAAATATAAGAGAACAAATTAATACAGAGTGATGTTTGCAGTGTTCCTTTATAAAAAATCATACATGCTTGACTTTGGCGAAATTAAATACTTCATCAACTCCAGAAAAAAAAAATTCACTTTGCCGTCGCCTGCTGTCGCCCGCGCCACTATAGCTTCCTGCGGCATTTTAAGGAATCAACCGGCAACAGTTACAAAAGGTTCCACTCGATAGGTTCCACGTTCTGCTTGCAACGCACGTGGAGTAGGGAAAAACGTTGAAGTAGGGCGCCTCGATTTACGCGCGTCTTCGCCGTACGGCAGCGTTGGCATCGAGACACCTGGTTTGGAGCAGTGGAACGCGGGAAATTGAAAATGATTTAAGCAAACCTTTGGCGTCGTTACCTTGGGACTAGCGCGACGCAAGAGGAACAACATGAGAGGTGAGCGGGAAAGCGAAGGGAGGCATTTACTTGGCAAAAGTCAATAAAGACTATAGTCTTTTGACGACATTTGCAACGAAAGAAGCAGATACGCGGCCAATTTTTTTGAGGATTCGACAATCGATTGGACACACTTCTCAGCTAAGGTTGGGCACACTTTTATCTTTCACGCTTCTCTCAACTTTGTTTGAAAAGAATGGTAAGTTTTTTGGTTGCTGAATCGGCAGCTGTCGAATCTTCAGGCAGTGCTGCATGGTCAGCACAGCTCGGTGTTTGTTGCCCCGATGTAGCTATCAAGGGCGGCTACCCTGAGATTCCATATGCTTGTCTGCAGGCAAAAGCAGCTTTCTTTGGGCTTGCTAAACTGCTCACCTTGTTGTTTCCGGTCTGCGTAGCCAGCCTCAGTGCCTCTTTGCTGCTGCTTTGTTTTTGGACCACAGTCCCTCTACCTGGGACTGTTTCGTTTGGGCAGTTTGACTTAGGATGGAAAAGTACCCGAGTTGTTTTATACGCTATCATTGTGAAATGTTTGTCGAAAAGCGGGTAAGCCTAATTTGTTCTGGGATTTTGTATTTCTGACCAAGAGTAAACTTAGAAAAAGGGGATAAGCGTTGGTCTGTCTTTTTGCTCCAGTCGATCTGTATGAACCTCTATTCTATGCAAAGCATCTTCCTTCAGAACAGGCATCTATTCCGATGCCGTCATTAGATAAAGAAGTAGGCCCGATGTGGTAATAATGCAAAGAAATAACGCCTAAGCTGTCTGCGCTCTTTAAGGGCGACGGCGTAAGTTTTTCTGGGCTCAAAGCGGTCTATATGTAAGCGGGCAAGATAAATAAATGGGGAGGACTTCAGCGGCAATCATTCCCGTCTTGTGGGTGCTTTGGGGTACGAGTTGCATGCTTACTTGAGTTTCGTTATTCTTGCCGCTGAGGGTAAGCGTCGGAGTTAAAGCTTTCGCTAAAAAGCATTTGGTGCAGCCTGCTAATCTTGAATTCATTTGAGCAATGGACGCCAGTATAGATCAAATAGCTAATCAACGACTAGATCCGGCTTCTTAGCGTGACGTGCCCGCAAATACATTAATTTATTTCGCCAGGCGTGACTTACACTAAAAAGAATGAATGAAGGATCTAACGGAGTGGCGCTTCTGATAAAAGTGCCATCTTGGCTCATTAGCATTAAATGAAGTGATAAAGGCAGTAACCGCTAGTGCGTGTGGTGTTCTGTCGATAAGGCAGTAATAGGCTGCGCAATCCTCGAGCCGGTGCTACCTTAAATCCGCCAGAAAATGTTAGCGCAGAACCGACAAAACACACGATACATGGAGGGGACTGGAGCCAGTCCCGTGTGTCTGTCCTGCGTTATGCCTTTTCTCTGCCAACAGCCCCCTCGAGCGCTGGGAGATCTTGTTGTCCAGCCCCGGCCTACCGACCAAGGTCGAGATGGCGGCTAGGAAGCAGGAGCTGCTGGATACATATGGGACTTGAGGTGAAGGTTCCACCCCACCTGGTCTCTTGCGTGCAGTTAGCTTTGCTAAGGGCTTAATAAAAGTTGACACCCTTTCTCTCTTCTGCGAATACTATGAGCCGACTGGCCCAGACGCAAGTCCTAGTAAACTAACCACAACCCAACAGCCAGGATTTTACGCCGAGATATACGTAGCCGGCCAACGTGCATTGCTACAATTCGGAAACCGTAGGGTTTCTTATGGTTACCAGATATGGAGAAAAACCACGGGATCATTGCGCTTATGTAAGGCGCTTATCAGTGGTTTGCTTGCCACTGCGACATAGGTTACAATGCGACATAGGTTACAATGCTTTTTCGTACTTTTTCACTGAATTTATTATTCGCGGCGGTTATAACCCCACTGATTTTATTTAAGCTCTTTTAAAACCTGATGATGAGGAGGAGGATGATTGTAGGGTTTAACGCGCCGACGCAACGCAGGCGATGAGGCGCGCCGTAGTGGGGGGCTCCGGATTAATTTTGACCACCTGGGGATCTTTAACGTGCGCGGAAATCTCGTACACACGGGCGTTTTTGCTTTTCGCCTCCATCAGAAAAGCGGCCGCCGCAGCCGGGACTCGAACCCGCGACCTCTTTTTGAAACCTTCACAGCAGCTTGTGGGTACCTTCTAAGGAGCACCATTGCAAAAACCACGCTTTATGAGATCGACATCTCCGCGGAGAATACGAAAACCAGTCATCTTAGCTGTCAAAGCGAACGCTTTTAAACAGTTTCAAATTTCTGCAACGCTAATATTTCTTTACACTCAAGCTGTCTCATCTATTCAAACAACACGCAGGAGAATGCCAACGCAGGAATAAGCTTCCTAGTGTTGTGGTTCCACCTAGCACCTCTAACCTGGTTTCTCCAAAGAATACAAAAATGTGCCGATCTTAGCCGTGAAACTGGTTAGGGCCGCGTCAACGTTGGGTATGCACTGCAGCAATAAATAACACTTGCTATGTTGGCCTCAATGTGGGAGTGTTGAGGACTCGTACGAAACGGAAAATGTCTCAAAAAAAAAAAAAAAAACACCGTGCAGGACAGTGGCCCATTGTGAGTATTTAACACTGCGCGTGTTCGGGATTCGCGAGAACCGAAAGAACTGGCAAAAAACTTTGTTGTACGGGTGCCTGTGCGCTTGCGTTTTGTTTGTTTGAATCAACTTGATCAAGGAGAAAGTTTTAATATTGTTTAGTAAAAGATGACACTTGATTTGTTACGTTATTAGCTTACAAGTAAGCCTTTCCGCAGCAACTTTGGTACCACACAGTGCATTACCTAAATATACGATTTCAATACCCTTTTGTTGCCTTGGTATTTCGCCATTAAAGTCACAAAAATGACCAATCTATTTGGCAAGGCACTACTTCCCTTGCGGTAATTTCAGCCATAAAAGTGGCGAGTGAATATATGCCAAACGCGCGGAGGCTGTTGTAGAGAACTTAAAGTCACTGGTTGTTTCAAACCACCCGGTCAACTAATGTATGCAGTCGGGCTGCGTGACGCTGACCTTATTCTGGCCGCTTGACCGCGATATCACGATATCGCTTCGCCAAAAAATGTGAAGCGGCACTAACTTCTGAAGTAGGAGAAAAAATAAAGCCGTGTATTCCTCAGTGAGGTCATGCAAAACGACTTGAAGAAAAAAAGAACCAGCACCAAAACGCATTTCCCGCTATACATTAAAATCATCTAAACAGCTCCGGTCATAGGAGGAGCGACAGTGAAGAATGTAATTCAGAATTTTTGTACCGCTACAAAGTTAACTGCCTTCCGCTTCCCTGAACTACAAAAAGAACGTATAAACAATTGTGGAAAGCCCCTTTTTTCATCGCATTCATCGTTTGTCTTCTCGCCACCGTAGCGAGCGATAAGGCGGGCTTGCGGCTGGCCTTAAAGCGGTGGTCATTTCAGGCTTGTCTCGAGCAATTGAGTTTAATGTATCGTGGCCACTGAAAGCCACGTTGACATCCCCGCAAAGTGGAGGGAAATGCTGCCATTACAATAGGCAGACAACAATAACCCCCTATGTATTTAGGTCAGTGGTTCGCTTTCCGCCCCAGATGACATCGGGGTGAAATCTTTAGTGCGGGAAAGTGCGGTTCTCCCACGAGGTCTTTGTCTTGGAGGGAAAGTCACGACGTTACGCACCTTAGCTTTTTCTTTTGAAAAAAGCGGTGTTAAAACCCTTGCATGACGAAGCCCATCACTGAAGGGAGATAATAGCCGCGATGTGTACAGTTTTCTTCCGCAAACGCATAATGCAGTGAGGGCGATAGCTGGCAGCTAGAAAATCAGAAATATATGAGTGAAGCACGTCATTCAATGCAGAACAGTCGTAAACATAAATCCACTGAGGTTGCCGTAACTGTAAGTTAAAGGATTATTCTTCAAAAAGTGGCTGTACAGGAAAGTTTATTAAAACACAGGGTCGTAAGGTCTGCAGAAAAAATATCGTTTTATCGCCAATGAATTTTATATTCCCCTCTAGAGTTGTGTCCGGTCGTCTCTCCTTTGGTCGCTATGCGCCCACGGATCGACGGCGAAGGTTTATGCCCGACCGCTCCCTTCATCTCTCGCGACGTATACAATTCTATGCCAGCGGTCACACTTTTCAGACGCATCCGTGGAAAAGGGGCCCTAAAACAATAAATTATTACAAAGGGGTTGGTCTGATTTGCAGATTTCGCCACACGGAGCGGAAAAAGTCATTCGAATTTTAAAATTGACAACAGAGTTTTGTCACTGGAAGAGAGAAAGTATTCTCGATGTCATGTTATATTATACATATAACAAGGAAATACAGCAATGTTCTATACTCGGTGACAACTTAAGAACGGCACCGAAAGTTGCCGCTGTGCCTTGTCACAGTAGCCGGATGTTTCTCCGCGCGGCGCAAGTAAAGCGTTACTGGGAATATTTTGACCATGGCGTGAGCCATTCCCGCTTTTTGGACTTAATATGCTTATAAACGACTCCAGTGACGACAAACAAACTGCATGAGACAAGGCAGACGATATCTTGCATTCATAGCGAACCCCTTTCAAAACGCGCGCGCACTGACGTCACGGGTCCGGCGCTTCGGCGGAGTGATACACTACATGAGGTGGTGCCGTTCTTGAGTTGTAACCGAGTATACCTAGCTACGTTTACAAGAAGACAACCCAGTTTTCGCTGGTATAACCAACACGCTACAGAAACTATACGCTACGTACAAGGTCAAAGGAATAAATAACAGGAGGCAAGAAGTATTGAAAGTAGTCCCTCGGCGTATGTCGCAAGCGTCCTTGAAACTTATAAACACAAGAGATTGCGGGCGCCGCTATTCTCGCAACGCCTTCTTATGCGTTTGTGGACAGAGAAGCGTTCACAGACGTAGGCCTGTTGGTCCCGGTGAACTCTGGTGAGCAGGGTTGCAGCTGTGTTGCTGGGCTTACTAGCGGGCTCTATCCAAGTCACCGCGAAGCAGCTGATTTTATTCTCTGTATCTTCCGTGTTGGAGTTCGTGGCCGAATGTTGTTTGCACGTAATCGATAGCTGGCTTTGCACGAGACAATAAAGGCGCCTTGAGGGTTTGGGGTTTTCAATGTTTGCGTTTCCTTTCTTGCATGCACAGGGGGAAGACGTGTTCGAGAAGCTCTGCGACAGCTTTGTTACGCCTCCTCCGCTAAAGGGTAATGTGCTGCAGACGGAGGAAGTGACACACGCGTTCGACGGCACGACGTATACCCTAACGACATTTTTTCTTAGGGGAAAGTCGACAGCCGTTACCCATAGCTCGACGTATGAGAGTGACGTTGCTCTACATTCTGTAAAGATGTTAGCCGCAAGGCATTGGGCCTAACGGTGCATTTTGATGTTTGGGGCGTAAGGCCTAACGTTATATTTTCGCGTTTAACACCTTGAACAGGCCAAGCAGCTGGTACCGATTGACGCCGTAAACACCAAACCCGAACATTAGGCCAATCTAGGCATATCCGGTAGTTCCTGCGGTTATTACAGAAGGGCTTTGCCAACCTGCAGAGTAACACATACTCGAAGTGTGGGATTGGTCAACCAAGGAATCCATCACGAGGAAGCTTCGCGTTCAACCAGCATCGTCGTTAGCCGGAGGAGCGCAATATTTTTATTATCGGGTCTTGTTAAAGTCGAAATTCCTAAATTCCCACCTAACGCATAAAGAGACCGAGACCCTGACAAGTGTAATGGCAATAAGGCTAATACGTGCCGCGTGACAGGCAGACTTGCGGATCAGGGAGTAGGTAAAGGCGCAAGCAGATGAGGTTTCTTACTGTGCCGAGTCCGCCACGTGAATGGTGGCCCGCCTGCCTGTGGGAGTAATTCTCGTCGAAAGACGAAGAAACAAAGTCTACGTAAGAGACGAAGACCCGATGTAGGTGTAAACACATCCGATTTTAAAGAAGATAGTCTTTATTGGGCTACTTAAACGCAGAAATTTTGGTGTGTCTGTATGTCTCCCTGTCTGTCTGTGACTCGATTCAGCCACCCGGCCAAACTGAAACAGAAACTGCGCAATAGTCTTATATACCCAGAGCAAAATCTAAACGTCTACGTCCAGTGGCAATGTTCATACTTGTCAACATTGTTAAACAAGAACAAGGCATTACGCAAATATAAGGGAAAAAAATCAATACATAAATTATATTTGCAGTGTTCCTTTATTAAAAAAATTATGGATGCTTGATTTTTGCGATACCAAATGAAATATTGCATCAACTGCACTAACTGCCGCCTGCTGTTTCCCGCGCTCCTGGCCGCATTTAAGAAACAAAACGGAAAACGCAATGAATGGTTCCACTAGATAGCCTCCACATTCCGCTTGGCACGCTTTAAGGCAACGTGGTTTCATAAACATTGTAGTATGGTGATTCGATTCACGCGCGTCTCCGCCGAACGGCAGCGCTGGCATCGAGACATAGAGGAGCAGTGGAATGCGCTAAATTTAAATTGAATTGGGGCCCTATTCTCGAGTGCACAAATTGCCAGCCATTCTCCATGTGTTTTTTTGCGTAAGCACGACATGCGTAATCTGTGACGTGCTGCACCTATCGCTATGACGACATGCAGTGTAATTTGACTATTGACTCATAAAGATCGCAACCAAAATATCAAATATTTCGCAAGAATTATATAAAAATACTTGGCAGGTACTATAAAAATTAAGACGGTAGCTGAGGGTGACAAGAAAAACACATTTCTGAAGGTCAAAAATGGCGTCAACACCACAAGGCGATCGAGTAACGTTGATCCAAAAGCGAGCGAAAGGCTGATGTCGAGATAAAGAACATCACACAATTTTTTTACCGCATCTATTTATTTCTTTCAATCGCTTTGAGTAACATAGCTGGGCTCTCTGCTTCAATGCAAGCTTTGTTGCGTTATCACCTTCCCTGCCACCACGCCCGCCACGCCATCGTCTGCTGCTTTGTTACAAGTTTATGGCGTGATCACACAAAAAGACGGCCGCGACCATCGCTTCTATGACACATAAGAGCAGCGAAGCGCTAGGCCTGATAACCGCGGAGCGCACCGACATCGCCAATTCACACATTCTTCAATCTCGACTTCAGTCAGCGCTGTAATGAACCAAAGAGTCACTTTTCTTTGTTATTTTTCTCTTGAGTTCGATCATGTGACCCCACAGCTCACTAGGACGAGTGTGGACAAATGCCATGCATTGGGTTCTCGTTGTAGTGCCCTATTATGTTGCGGTTATGCCAAACAAATAATTTTTATTTTATTGCCAAACATAAAAGCAAAATACTGCACGTTATTTGTGTGCTCCATAATCACTGACATGGAAACAGTTGAAACTATAATTTGCTTCGCTAGGAAACATGATTTAAACAGTGTGCGTGCGAAACTGCGCCTCCTGCAAATTCGCGGACATTTCCCGGTGCCAAAAGCCGGGGCAATTTTTCGCCTGATTTTGCCATTAATTTCCCACAAACTTAACCGCCATTGACAAGCTTTTACCTAGCATTACGTCACGTTTACGCAGGCTGAAGTTCCCAATGCATGACGTAATCCTTCCCGCCAACTGTTTAAATTACGTCATGCCTTCTCAGCCAGTTACAGAGAGGGCGTGTATTACAGGCATTATTGTTGTTGAATAGCAAAGACAGGCCTACGTTGTCATGTCTAGTGCTTTTAGTCTGGTTTTTCATTGTCGGCCAAGAATTTTCCCTTTCAGTAAAGAGAAATGAGGCAAACTTTATAACTGGTGCCCGTAAACTTCATAAAACGTCAAAATGATGAGAGCACACACAACCACTTTGTCAACCGGAAGCACGGGACCAAAATTGAAAGCCAATCAGAGAAGACTTCCGGCAAACTCCCAGATTTGCCGGTAATTCGTGCAGTCGAGAATAGGGCCCTTGATCCAACCTCTAGCGTGTTATCATTGGAGTAACGAGACGGGATTGTAACATCAAGAGAGGTGAGCGGGAAAGAGAAGGGAGGCAGTTACTTGGAAGGGGAGCCAGTCAACTATCGTGTTTCGTCGACATTTGCAACGTGAGGAGCACATACGTGGCCATTTTTTTGCCAGGATTTTGCCTTTAGGGGCCCTATTCTCGACTGCACAAATTGCCGGCAATTTGTCCATGTTTTTTTGCGTAAGCATGGCGTAAGCAATCAGTGACGTGCTGCACCTATAGCTATAAAGACATGCAGTGTAATTTGACAATTCCCTCATAAAGATCGCAACCAAGGTATCAAATATTGTGCATAAAAATTATAAAAACACTTGGCATGTACTATAAATATAAGACGGTAGCTGAGGCTGAGAAGAAAAACACATTTCTGGAGGTCAAATTTGGCGCCAACACCACAAGGCGATCAAGTAACGTTGATCCAAAAGCGAGCGGAAGGTAGATGTCGAGCTAAAGAACATAACACAATTTTTTTACCGTATGTATTTATTTCTTTCAATCGCTTTTAGTAACATAGCTGGGCTCTCTGCTTCAATGCAAGCTTTGTTGTGTTATCACCTTCCCTGCCGCCACGGCCGCCACGCCATCGTCTGCTGCTATGTTACAAGTTTATGGCGTGATCCCACATAAAGACGGCCGCGACCATCGCTTCTATGACACATAAGAGCAGCGAAGCGCTAGGCCTGATAACCGCGGAGAGCACCGATGTCGCCGATTCACTCATTCGTCAATCTCGACTTCAATCAGCGCTGTAATGAACCAAAGAGTAACTTTTCTTTGTTATTGTTCTCTTGAGTTAGATCATGTGATGTGATCCAACAGCTTACTAGGACGAGTGTGGCCAAATGCCATGCATTGGGTTTTCTTTGTCATAGATAGGGTTGCACTGCCCTCTTAAGTTGTGGTTGCGCCAAACAAAAAAAAATTTTTTATTGCCAAACCTAAAAGAAAAATACTGCACGTTATTTGTATGCTCATGATCGCTGACCTGGAAGCAGTTGAAACTATAATTGGTTTCGGTAGGAAACATGCTTTAAACAGTGTGCATGCGAAACTTCGCCTACATCAAATTGACGGACATTTCGCGGCACCGGAAGACGGGGAAATTTTTTGCTCTTTTTTCTTGTATTGTGCGACAAAAACAGCCGCCATTTTCAACCTGTTACGTAGCATTACGTCACGTTTACGCAGGCTGAAGTTGCCAATGCATGACGTAATCCTTCCCGCCAACTGTTTAAATTACGTCATGCCTTCTCAGCCAGTCACAGAGAGGGCGTGTATTACAGGCATTATTGTTGTCGAATAGCAAAGACAGGCCTTCGTTGTCATATCTAGTGCTTTTAGTCTGGTGTTTCATTGCCGGTCAAGAATTATGCGCTTTCAGTAAAGACAAATGAGGCAAACATTAGAACTGGTGCCCGTAAACGTCATAAAACGTCAAAATGACGACAGCACACACAACCACTTTGTCAACCGCAAGCACGTGACCAAAATGGAATCCAATCAGAAAAGACTTCCGGCAAATTGCCGGCAAAAATGGCGAATTGCCGGCAATTTGTGCATTCGAGAATAGGGTCCCAGAGCACGTCAGCAAGACTTACGTTCCAAAGGAATTTTTTTTTTCTGAGGCTGTGTGAAGGCGGCGATACTTGCTGCGACTGAGTGGTGTATTTTCTCATCTGGGTATTTTTGCTGCTCTGGGATTTCTTTTTTGTTGTTGTTCTCCGCCTTTCGCCTCGTTTTGCCTTCGCCTTTTGATGGTAACGCTTCGCCGTCATGTATTTTCTGCTACTTTTGCAGGAACACTCGGTAAAACGCTTGTCTATAACAGCGATTTCAACTTCAACCAGCCACATTCGAAAACTGCCGAAACATACTCGTTCCAAACATGTCGGAGGCAAAAGCGAAGGGCTAAGACTTCAGAATTCCGCAGTAGTTTTATTCAAATCCCGCACCGGCGGGGCAGGCTAAGGCTGAGAGTACAAAAACTGTGTTATAGACAAGCCTTTTACAGGCTGTACACTGCATCACCGGCTGCTGTAGTGAAAGCAAAAATTACGCCATCTAGCGCTGCCTCGGAATAACACCGCGCCTGCATGACAGAACTCCGAAATTGTGCTTCCCAAAGGTCTAGCTGTTACGAATTTGAAGTAGACTTCTTTTGCCACTGCTGTAAACAGTAGCTTGCAACAATGTGTTTCACCCGCGGCGCCGAGTTCTTGTGGGCGTGGAACTGGAAAGGCAAGCACCGGAGCTTCTTTCAAGTGAAGTAAAATAACCACGGCGTGCAAGCATCAATGAGGCGCCCACGCATGCGAAGTTAATGGTGTTACTTCAACAGCAAAGATTTAGTAAGTTCTCACGCGAAACGCCTAAAAGCAGTGCGTCAGCGTCGCCTCCGAGATATCAACATTTTCCACCTAACAGGGGAACGACGGGCCCCGTGAATTCCAGAGGTGCAACACAATGCACCATCGGCGCTTTTTGTAATGCCTCTGACACTGTTGTTGCTCATGACTACCGAAATTTCCTTTGCTACGCTCGGCTGCTGAATCGTTCGGTGAAAATTCGTTGTTACGGTACAGAAAACCAGGCATAGCGAAGCATCTTATCACTTCCTCCGCATATAATAAATTTTAACAGCGATGCTGTTTATTTAAGCTGGTGGTAGAACGGTGAATGTGCGCAGCAAAACCAATGTGATAGCCCTCGCAGGCACCGCTTCACCGTAGCTTTGCCTCGCCGCGCTGTACAGAGTCCACGCATGCGTAGATGCAGACCTAAGCCGTGACGTCAGCACAGTGGTATGAAGCCGCGGCGATAGAGCAGACGTGTCTCCTCTCCGACAGACAGAGGCGGAGCGTCGCTCTTGAAGACGGAGGCCTGCAGGAAAGCCGCTGCGCCGCTACTTGAGAACGGACGCTACGACTTCGGTCAAACCCAGAATATCGCGCAGCGAAGCACTGTCGAAACGTCAGCGACATGCAGAACTTCCGGAGCTACGAGTGTTCAGTGCTTTTTGGGAGGCTAACGCATACACCACGCAGAAAACATGACCGATCCTCGGAGCATAAACGCGGAGAAAGCTTGGCCGAGTCTCCAAGCATAAACACGCGTAAACTTAGCCGAACCAATTAACAATATGCTAGGTGGGGCTGCCATCTATACTGTTTGCTCAGTATTCGCGGCGAAGCTGCCCCAACTTTTTTAAGCGCAAAACATTTGATATTCCTCAACGGGGCAGTTTTCTTCACAAACCCCCAAAGCGAGGTCTCATTTCGTTGCGCCTGCTCAGTTTCAAGACAGTAAATTTACCACAACGTGCAAATTCACATTTATCGCACGTTCCAGCAGCGGCAGTCCGTGGCACACGCAAAAATAAGAACACTTTTTAAAACTCCCTGAAGCTAAGGTAAGCTTGTGTAAAAATAGGAAACAAGGGTGGTTACTATTTATTTATAGCTCACTCTCTACGATCCCCAAAACAATGTTTTTTGCACTTAAAACGGTGACGCACACATCTATAAGATAAGCGCGCATATCCCCACGTCTTATTCGCTTTCATGTTTGTTCAGGAATATGAACAAAAGGGGATTGGGTGCCTTATTGAGCGAAAAAACTAACGTGTCCCTTTGGCGGCTACACGGTCTACAGCGGGCGCCCTGAAAGATGAGCCCTCGTTTGCTGGGTCGACAGCCCCTACTCCAGAAATAAAGCACTAACTGAAGGCAAGAACCTCCGACTTCATGTAATGCCTAGGCAGCGTAGTCTTCGTCAAAATTTTGTGGACCACGGCTACCATGGCCGGAGCAGGCGCGCGGCCAAGCAGGGGCGCTGCGCTTGCCGCTGTGGGCTGGTTACGCGGCTAAAGAGAGGGAGGGAAGCTTTCACGCGTCGTTTCGTAGCATGAGTATAGCGTGATATGTGCTGCGGGAACGTATCTCAGTGCAGGCGACTTCGCTTCAGCGCAGGCACTTCGCGCAGCACTTGTCGCGCCGGACACACTAGAAAACCACGAGCAAAAGTTCCCCTCGCTCTCCTTAGGCTAACCGCGCAACCAGCGACAGCGGAAAGCGCAGTACCCCTTCTCGGCCGCGCGCCTGCTCCGGCCATGGTCGCCGGGGTCCACAAAATTTTGACAAAGACTCTACATTTCAGCCCAAATCGAACGGCGCACTCTGGTCGCTTCTGCTACAATTGTCTGCACTGGCTCAGCAGGGCACAAGGGATCCAGGGCGCAACAAATGATTGATGCCTCTATATTCCCCATTGACATTACTCAATTGATAGATTGAAATCAGGACGAAATCAGCAATGTAGGAATGTGCCTGGCTCACAGACCCCAGTGCACGCCATGCAGCATACATTAATCACTACGTAAGGAGCTGGCTGGAGCACTGAAAAAAACCCAAGTGCTGTTGTATGAACTGCAGCTTATAAATGCCTGAGGTTCCCTGGTAGTTTCAGTCATGCTGCCGTTATCGGACAATTAGGTACTAATATCGAGAAGCCAGCACTAGTCGAAATATGCCTCTTCTCTGGAGTGTGAGCACTTTACAGCTAAATATGGACTATGAGTAGCGAAATACGTTGGATTATTTATTCTTTTTATGTTTTGTTTCGACAATGATGTGACTATATACCATTATAGCGATGTAGTGCCTTTACTTGGCTAATTATTGATTTTTTTTTTAACGAATCAAGGGGTTCTCCAGAGTTCGCCCATTTACTCTATTTGCATAGGTATTTTCAAGGCTGTTTTGCTGACTTTCTGTTTCAATCATCGCTTATGGGGGAATAATTGAATAATTAAGATGCATATTTTTTACTTGGTCAAATCATTTTGTGAAACTGTTTGTGTTTCTATGTTTTTTTTTTTCAAAATTCTGTTAGGCCAATTATCGCCATATACGCTATATAACGATTACAGGCGACTTTTTTTTTCGCAAGACCTGCATTTTTGGGAATTTTAAGGGTACATGGTCTTCCGCCATTTTAGCCATTTATTTTATTCCTATTCCGAACGTTTTCTTGCGGGCATTTTTTTGTTTATTCTTTGCTTTTGGAGGATCTATAAGATGCCCATCTTTTTTTATTTTGCCAGGTCATTTTGTGCATTTTTTATTATTTTTATATTTATTGGTTTTTCAAAATTTTGTTTGAACAATTACCTCCATTTACGCTATCATATCAATTATAGTATTTTTTCGCCAAATCTGCATTTATGTGGAAATGCAAGATATTACACAGTTTCCCGCCATTATCGACATTTTTTATTCGTATTTTGAACGAATCCTTCGGGGTCTGCGTCAGGGATTCGTTTGCTGTCGGCTGAGCTTCGACTTCATCTCGCACGCAGTTTGCACCTTGATCGTTGGGACAATCGATCTCGCGCGCTGCACCACTTATTTGAGTACGTGAGATTTCGTTGAAAGTAAATTGTTTTTCCTCATGAAATAATGCTCCCTGTGTATTTCGGTGCCTAACACCAAGCTTAATTATTTTCCAGGTTCCCTACAGCTATGTAGGTATGCTTTTGACGGACGTCCCAAGATTCCAAATCACTTTCTTTTGGGAGCGGAAGAAAAATTTCCCTTCGGGATTATTTTTATAGAGTTAGAGATGTAAGTGCACCCTGAATTACTTTAAACGACGAATTCCAAATCCCCTGCTTCCTCATTATTTGATCGCATGATTTTAATTTGGTTTTTCCCGTTTCTATGAATTGCATGCCAAAGCTATTCCTATAGTTACAAACCTAATCTACATTTTGTGAAATGTGATGATTAAGCAACTGTTCATTGCTTGCGTCTATGCACGGTGTCGTGTATTCACGGATACATTTCTTCATAATTACCTTACGCTCTCCTTGTAATACTATTTGGTCATTTATTTCTAGCGGTGTCGCATCAAATCAAGGGCGATTTTATAGAAATTGCAGATGTTTTGGCATCGGGGAGAAAGAGGGGTGGGGGTCTTATCCTCAAGAAAGAAAGAACTGGCACAGCTTGCACTGTTGGTGCAAGGATGGAGAAACAGCGAGGCTGAGGGTCGACCTTGCTCCAGTGACCACGGATCCCAGGAGAGAGGGTGCAGCCTGACCCTAGCAGTTGCAACACCGTTTTGGACGGCACTGTAAAGCAAAGAGCATTAAATCATGTACAGTGTTTTTTTTTTCAGTAGCTATCGTCGTCATCCCTTTCGGCGTCGTCTGCGGACGTCACAGTCGCGTAGAGCAAATCCTCCTGCCACGTCCTCGCCTCGGTAGACCTCCACTTGTCGTCAGCTGGTCCGGTGGCCGTCTCCACGTGTGGATTGTGAACGAGTGGCTTGACAGATTCTTCGTCGTCGTCTTCGTGACGGTGCACACGTGGCGCGCCGGTCGCTACACGATGACAGTGACAAAGGCGGAAGCTCCTGATGTGGCGTAAGCCCACGTGCAAGCCTGGACGAAGCCCGGCGGTCGCCGCGAGGCGCGCGCTCGTGCGCTGAGTTTCTGTCTCCGCTGACGGACTTGTGTCGACCTAAACAGCTTTGCTGTAAAAATATTTTTGGGAACGTCTGTATTTTACGGCTGTATATTCTGCTTACTCGCCGTCACAATCGTCACACACTGAAAAGCGGAAGGGTCGGATTGGAGCAGGGGAGTCAAAACCATGACTTGAACGTTGGACAGTGATTTAGAAACTACAAAATTTACGCTGTTGTTTTTTCTCTTACCTTATCCTCAACCAAGTACTACCCCCTCCTTCCCAATAAAGCAATTCACTCATTCATTCATTCTTCCTCATCTGAAGTACTAGATATAGCGAATAATAGTTCTCGTACAAATATTTCATGAGGTAAGGATTACACTTCTCTCAAATCCGCCTTTTAGAATGGTCTGAGGGAACCTGAAAGAAATCAACTTCACTCGTCATAGCCACAATGCTGCAGACCCTTGCCGAAAACTATCACGCATGAGCGAGACAAATTCGTGTATTGCGGAATTGAACCGAATGAGAAGCTGTTTTACGGAAACAAATACACCGATAGTGGCTCAGCCCCACACTAGCTTCAGAAAAATTGGAAAGTGCCAGTGGTGGTGCTGAAATTGTCGGTTCACTAATAAAGTCCCCTGTGTGAGCTTCAAAACAATGAGCCATTTTTAGAACCATTTTCTGTCGTCCCTTGCTTGCTCCTTCAAATTGTTGTTTTCCCTACGGAGGACGAACAAGCCTGTCCGGGAGCGATTAATCCCCAACTCCGAGACGCTTGGGTGGAGCAGTTAATGGTCCACTTAATGAACCTTGGCGGAGAGTCCTCAGGGTCACGAACTCACAATTCGGAGACCGATGCCCCCCTCGCGCGGCCTAATCTGGTTCCGCCTTTGTTGCCTGAAATAGGAGACGCACGCGACACACAAAACATCCATAGAGCAAGATTGTGGGCGGGCTGTTTTTGGCTGATCGATACTAAGAGGCGCGGAGCTTTGAAGTTACGGCCTCCGGACAACGTCGCCTGACGTAGGGGAAGAGACATACGCAGTTCACGGTGAATGCCTCCTAATAACATGTAAATGTTCAAATAGACATATTTTCAACATTGCTACCGCTTATTGAAATTGAAAAAACTCCGCAGCCTGCAGTATAGTCAGTTTTGTGAATATGTGTGCAGCCACGAATCCGCACGTATATGGAATATTCTAGGCCGCTATGAAAAACATATACACAGTATATGAATGCATATTTGTATGTTTGATATGTACACAATGGCTGTATTGGTCCAAATAGAAATGTCTGCATTGAGTTGCAAAACGTTTTGTTGAGAAAATAATAATTCAAAAGCAATCACTGTTTCGCTTCAAGCGCGGCATCCGCTCAAATTTCAGTTAATTTCAAATCACTGCAACGCATAATGAATTAGCCACAGAGAAAGATAGTGGGCGACCGTTCCAATTGAGGACTGGGTGTCCGCGCTAGCAGTGCGATTCGGGCTGTGTAACAGATCTGCTTTGACAAATAAGGGGACCTCCGCCACCCTCTTCTCTCGCACCCTGCCATTTTTCATGACCCTCCAAGACAGTCCAATTTCTCTACGCTCATGGCCAGAACGGTATTCTCCCCCTGTTTCCTCCTCCTTCGCTCCTTGTGCCCACTTCTCTACTCTCTTTATCATCTTCCCCAGTCTGTCCTAGCATTCGACCAACCCCACCTAGAGAAGGTTTTCAAGGCTGGAAAGCTGGCTGCGTGACGTAACGCTGTTGGGCTTGCTCCGGCCGCGGGCGAACATGCTGGAGAAGCAATGCTATTGCAAGAGTTTTGGCGGAAGCGACCTGTTCCTTTTCATTACGAGTTACTTAAACAAAAAACAGATGTTTCACACAGAAGATCTTCTTTTTGAGTAGAAAACAACTTCGGCTTGTACAGTTGGCAGTTTGCTGGAATTGTGTTTTGGGGTCTTGTTCTATTCGTCGCACATTTCGTTTAAACATTCGGCAGAGGTTCTTCACAGACTTGTTCACGTTACTAAAAAAGGTAAAGAAATACAACTATTTTCCTGCTGGAATGAAACGCATTACAATTACAGCTAAAAGAAATCAATCAGAAATTAATTTGGAGTAATCGATTACTTCCCACATTAGTTCTCATTAAATCTTTTTTTTTATTTATGTAGCCCACATGTACACGTATCGCATCGCAAAAATAGCAAGGCCACTGGTAAAGAAAAAATTGTGCCTACGTGTATGTACTTCGAATTTTCGTCAAATTTTTTTGAAGTATGCACGCTACCGTGTCAAACCGTCTCTTCCCACGAATCTTACCTCGACTCTTCCCACTTTTCGACCTTGTTCCAAGGCTCCTTCAATTCCTTTACAATCTTTGCCACTGTTCCCCGGTTCACTTTCATGCCTATTCACCCACACAACACTGACGCAACCGAATTTTCGTTAATTGCACTACTGCAACCAAGTAAGTCGACAGTGGGAAATAAAATTACTCGGGGAACTTAAGTGGGTGCTTGGAAGTCCAGAGCCTGGCGATACCTATTGACATGCTAAATGCTTCATTGTATTTTCGTCTCATTTTTTTCCTTTCGGTTATTTGTCCTCTGGCACGGATTAGTTCGACTCGCTGCTTTTCTGCTACACCATGTTTGCGTCTATTTCTTTACTTTGTTTCTGTGTCTTACGGCAGGAAATGCTCAAAATCAAATGTTTTAAATCCCCCTGGTATTGGTAAATGGAACGTAGTCAGGTTCACAATGCATTCATAAGGGAAAGAAACATAAGAAATAGCAGAAACGCATCCCCCAGAAATTCCGTAAATTAATAACAAAAATAGGTCTAGCTCACATCACAAAAGCCTGTTAGTGCAAACGTTGTAAGCATACTGAGCTCTGACAGCGAAATCAGGGCAACGCAAACATAAGGAAACGCAGAGGCTTCTTCTTATTCATCCTGATTGATCTATTGATTTTGAATAGTTTATGCTCTTCTATTTACGAGTTTCAAAAATTGTACCGTTTCAGACCTCCGGCATTTTTCTAGTCTGTCATTCTTGCGATTTCGGAGTTCTTTCGGCAAGTCTATAATGGCTCCATAATTGCGTAAACAATTACGCTGCAGAGAGCCTGAACTGTATATCAAGACAATTACAAGCTGCCGAAATTACCATTTTAGCATTTACTTGAGAAAATACAGATTCACGTCAAAATTTAATGAGAATCGCCGTTCGCTAAACATTCTGGTAACCGTTGCATAGAGAGAGCTTCAATCAAGGCCCGTTTCGGTTATCACGGTTTAGGAAACAACCCCCAGATGCTTTATTTTTATTTCCCTTTAAGATTTACCGTTTATTTTAAACGACCATTTACTATAGAAGGGCTGCTTAAAAGCAAGGGTATAAAACCACCTTGCATTTGTGGCTAAAACGCAGTGGCGTTCAAAATGAATACGTGGGCAAGAAGATAACTAATTAAAGAGCAGAGACGCAGCTGCGAAATGGGGTACAGGAAGACGAAAGAAACTTCATAAGCGCATCGGGAAAGCATGATATAAAAGTAGCTTTGCAAGCCCGTAGAGCTAGAAAACAAAAAGGCGTGGTCTTTTATACCCTTGTCACAAAAGAACGGCAGGGCTTCCGATTCATCCTGATTTATGGTTTCCTTATAGGGCGCCAAATCATTGACCAGCTCAGACCCCCACGAAGTCGTGGGTGTACGGCTTGTGGCATTGACCTCATCCAATATAGCACTTTCTCTCGGTAACCCGTAGAAGGATTAGCCTGGCAACTTGTGCGGTAATGCGTGTATGCTGCGATCGATCTGGAGACGCAAATATTGAAAATATATTGTCTCGCCTGTACGTAAGTGAGCCCGGAAATGCAGTGAGCAGTATTACGATGAGCATAATACCCCTCCGCGTTATTTGAGTAATCGGCGATGATGTTGGCTGTCTACGAAAGAGAACACAATTTCGCTGTCTCATTGATAAAGCCTATGCTACTGGAGATGTGCACTCGAAACTGTTTTTATTTATTTCATGTAGCAGCAAGAAATTTTACTAGGTGTTGCTAGGCGATGTGGAGACCATATTACGAGAGCAACTAGATAAAAGAAGATTTTGAAAATTCATACACCAAGGTACTGGATTCCCGTCAAAATTATAGGCTAAACACTACGCACGCCTTTGTAGCGTGTATAATCGCGGTACAGTGCTTAACAACATGTACACGTGTCTTACCATAGGAAGCATTAATGGAACCTTCTTTGAACGTCATCTTTCAATGCACTTGCTGGAGTAATTACACAAAACGCTCATAGCGTGCGGGCGACTGAAGCTAACTTTTTGCAGACACAGAATAAAGCTCGGGGTGCTTTAAAAGTTAGATTTCACTAGAACGCAGAGTGTCATATGGCGTAGAAATGACTGGCCTTTTTCTAGACACGATATGTCTGTAGTACCATTAGTCGTATGGCAAAGGAATAGTTTCTAGTTCTGCGTTATCAAAGATATACTTCGGACGGGGCGCTGATACAGTGCAGGCTATCACTTGACGCCTCCACTCGGAGTTCCACGCAGGTTTTCTGGAACAAAGCACTATAGCGACAACTAGCGGGTTTTTGCAGCGGAGATTTTGTAAAAGCCGTAAGTTCGCAGTTGCAGGAAGAAATATTAAGAAAATACCAGCGCTCCTGAGCGCGTGCCTCGCGGCGACCTCCTAGCGTCATCGGCACGCGCAGTGGCTTTAGCAAAAACAAAAACAAAAACAAACTGGCAAAACCCCGAGGAGCAAGAAAATGCGGGGGGCTCGTGCGCGCGCGCCTCGCGGTAACCACCCATTCCCCGGATCCCGCAGTGGCTTTAGCAAAAAAAATAAAAAACTCCAGCGTTGTCGTCAAGCGTTACCGGGCATGCATGTAATGCTTGGCAATAGGAGCACGACGATATCGATTCATATGACGATCACTACTACTAGCACAGTGCAAAGCAACCACGGAGCATGTAAATAAACAATTTCTAAACTTGTACAAATGCGTAGTGACGTGTTCTTCAGTGCTCATGTGTAAAGAAATCCTGCAGCGTCGCTAAGGTTCAAGCCATGCGTGACCTAGTGCACGTTTCGTCAGTTGAGCTAGTGGAAGCCTACAATGCTGAGGATGACTTAGCATCAACCACTCGCCGCGAAGAAGACGACGACCTCTTGGATGCATATGACACGATTACTAGCACCGCAAGTACCCAAATAAAAAATGACGCTGTAACGTAGCTACGTCAACGCCAATGCTCACCTACAACAGCTTTGCCATTCAAGTCTTGCGCGTGAGTGCTAGCTTCCCTGATTTCTTTTTTTGCGAGAAACAGAGGCTCGACAAAACGTAACACCGGAGGGAGTCACAGGAGAATACACGGCGCCGTAACGCCCGTGACACACTCTTATTGTTGCGGTTGTGCCACAGTGTATCTGAAGGATAAGCTCCCCCATTATTAGCAGCTGACACCGGCACAGCGCCCTGCGTCTTCTGGATGCCCACGGAAAACTCACAGCAGTGCGGCTCGAGCGTCGACGTCGATGAGAAGTTATTCAGGAGGTAACAAGCTCCGAAAGCGGGCACAGACAAATGACTAGTGGTGAAACAGTAGAAGGGGACATGACACTTCATGTCGGTCGCCTTTCCGCTGCGGTGTGTATCCGTGATCGGTTCGTATGCATAGGCTTCCCACTTTGTGGAGATGCCAAGGATGGGCAGTGGGAACATTTATGGGCATTGAAGCGTTTTATTGCTTATATTTTTTTTTTCGGAGGTTTTTTGCCTGTGGGCTCAATCACACTCGAGCGTGTTGGTGTTTCGTGTTGGGTTTTTTTGTTCGTAAACGTGTGCGGTAATGGGCTTGGTTTTAGCCGGATAAATTACCTTATGTACTAGATAACCCGCACTAAATCACTCATGTTATTCTACGACAGTCTAATGAGCTTTTTTTCGTAATGTTAGGTCCTGCCAATTGATGTACGGGCTGTGCATTTTTGCAGGTGTCAGTTTTATAGCGGCTGATATCAGGGTAGTAGTCGTATTGTAATACTGGGCTCATTCAACTGTCGCATTTCAATCATTTCTGTTTTACGACTTATTTAACACAAGAGTTCTGTCAAGAGATAATGAATACAGCATTTGTAATATATTTCGATCAAAATTTCGTTACAGCGGTTTTGAAACAATGACGACAGTCGACGCGAATGGCACGATTGCCGTATTCACATTAAACCTATAAATTGCGGCCTAGTCTTTTTGTTGTACTAAGGCGCTGGGCTTGTTGGGTAAACATTAGCGCTTAAATACAGCGCGAAGACTGTGGAAGGAATAAAAGAAACACAAGCGCTTGTGTTTTCCGCGCGTTGTTTTTCACGCGCAATGTTCTTTGTTGCTTTTTTTTTCGCTCAAAATTATGTACACATTTCTCAGTTTACATGAGGGGATGTACAGCGCAAAAAAAGAAGGACAGAAAGGATGCACAGGACCAAGCGCTACGTTTTTTTTTTTTTTTTTGCGCTGTACGTTCCCTCAAGTATGATCGACCAACTAGCCCAACACCGCAGCTCATTAAACTCTTCAGTTTACAGCATACCGTGTCCGAATGACCTCAGCACTTCAAGGTAACGGTGACTCCCATTACATTTACGACGTCTGTGACGTACTGTGAAAGGCAAATATTTGAGGTGAGCGACGAGGACTTGTGCCTAACAACGGCAATTGGCGTGTTTAACTTGGAAAGCAGATGAAGTTCGAGGTAAATTGAAGAAGGAAGAGGGGCTCGGGAAGGGCTGGGATTATTCGTTTATACTTGACGGACAACAATGTTTTTAAAAGTGAATGAGGGTATATTAAACTTTGAGGTGGCACTTACGAAGTGTAACAAACTCGTCTCCTACTTTCTCTGGATACAGCGCTATGGCAGTATTCTAGTACTCCAACATCTACTGGAGTTTAGGGCTACTACGTTTCGTTCGGACACGAAATACAGCAGCGATTACTTACCGATCGCGTAAGTGAAAGGCAAGCTTTTACCTGCATTCAGCTGGCTGCTATACTGGCCCCTTTGTAGTTATAAAACTGTTACACTAAATTTAATGCAAACGGACGAACTTCCATGTGCTGTTTTCTCTCGGTATGCGCACTTTGGGAAAGTTGAAGGCTAAGCGTATGCACAGAACGGCTCTACATCACACAATTTATTCTTGAAAAAATAAAAAACTATAAAATTATGGTCTTTTTTTAATTCTCATTGAACACTAACCTTTTCGTGTGCCGACGATCCATGCGGCTGAAGTAGAAACCAATTCGAAGACCCTGTTTAACTTAATTTCGGAAGAGGCCGTGGGATTCAATTACAGCGCAGCACTGCCATATGTGTGCTTTCGAAAGTCGTTTTTTTTTTTTTTTTTGAAGGCAACGAACGTGCAAGGACAGTCTTATTGCAGTTCGTGGTGTTTGCACTCCGTCGATGCCAAGTACTTTTCGCGTGAGCACTTCTCATGTTGCCTTCATTTTTGTTGAAGCAGTTTTTAAAAAGTGCCGAAAGAAAATGGGTTTTATATTAAAAAAACACGCCGTCGTAGTCTTTGCCAGGCGGACATATTCGGTCATAGTAAAAATAAACAATTGAAGGGTAATTGAAACTAGAAAAAAAAACTCTTAGATCTCTACACGCCTGAGGAAGAAGTGCGGGTAAAATATAAACAATTTCGGAAGTAACAGAACTACCAAAACGGACGAACGTAAGTTCGTCTTAGAGGCGGTTTTGCCGGTACCTGTATTAGCACGAAAGCCCCCTTAGCACCCAATTGCAGTGCTTGTACGATCAAGAAAATGGTCGCTGTGGCAAAGACTAAATAAAAAACATGTC
Organism: Haemaphysalis longicornis; assembly: GCA_013339765.2. Lineage (NCBI taxonomy): Eukaryota > Metazoa > Arthropoda > Arachnida > Ixodida > Ixodidae > Haemaphysalis > Haemaphysalis longicornis. Next base: position 64,462,114 of record CM023453.1, read on the forward strand.
TTGCAATAGATTTTCAACCTCGGTCCACACAGTAACAGCCCAGTTCAGTGACATCCGCACGTTGCCAGCGTCGAACAAACGTTACCGTGGTTGTTCTTCCTTTCCTCTTGACGCATGCCCACTTTGGGGAAGGCTGGGAATGGGTGACTTTGAGAGGCTAATGTTCCCGCATCACAAAGATCACAAAAGTGCGATATGAAAACGGTAAACATGTAGGTCAGTGTGTGCCGCGTGACACCCGGTTGGGATGGCACCTGAATAGAACAGGGACGCGCCAGCCGCTATAAATCCTAATTTTGATTGATTGATTGATTGATTGATTGATTGATTGATTGATTGATTGATTGATTGATTGATTGATTGATTGATTGATTGATTGATTGATTGATTGATTGATTGTGGGGTTAAGTCGGATGGATTGCAAAACCAACTAAAAATTGAATTTTTTAATATTGTCCCATAATGTTTAAACACTCTGCGAGAACGTCCCCAATAAGTGGCCTAGTCACTGCAAGTTTCGTGTGATGCACAGTGGTATTTACAGTTATTTTTTTCTTTAAAATTTGTCATAACGTTTATTTTAGTAATTAGTTACAAATAACACGCATAGATAGTTGAATTTATCTGCAGTTCGCTCTAAGCATCAATGGCGCTGCGTTAGTTGAAATAGCATAGCGCATGCATTGCGAAACGTTTGTTTACGCCAGGGCGGTCGCCTATTATTCTTTGTGCGTGAATGTAAGGGTTTTTTTGTCGGCATATCAGAGCGACGTTTTAAGCCTGAAGTCTACTGTGCTATTAGCATTTCCTAGATGTTCTCACAATCTGCGCAAGAAGCCATAATTCGAAGGAATGAATCGAAAACATTGAAGGGCGATTTTCCAAAAAGCCATTTCCGCTGAGAGAAGAAACATTTTCTCTTCAACTATCTGAGTTAAAGAAACCAATTTTGTGTGAGTTCTTTATCAAAGCAGGATACACATTCTGAACAAGAATAAGCATGTTCTCACAAAAAATTTCGTTTTCTATTCACACGTTTTTCTCTCAAATATCAATTAAATTTGTGTTTGTGCTATGTATATATTTTTAAAAATTGATGGCTATGGCAACCTTTATTATTGTGGTTCCAAGGAAAGCTAGAGGCATTTAACACATACAAAAACTGTTCCAGTAATGTGGCTCAAAAAACATTTCTGAAAATGTTCCTTAAGCAGAGAAAAAATCTAAAATCATATCTTATATTTTAAGAACTATTGAATTTTTCTGTTTGATATTTCGCACATGGTTACTAGACATATATTATACATGTTCACGGAAATTCCAAGTCGATAGCTTAAAAGCACCGAAGTTAGCTGGATACGTAGTTGGACACCTACTTTTACTATCCATCCACCCTTAACGTGCCACAACTGCACAGGCGATGAGGCGCGCCGTAGTGGAGGGCTCCAGATTAATTTTGACCTTGTGGGGTCCATTAAAGTGCACCGAAATCTCGAACACACCAGGGTTCTTGCTTTTTGCCTCCATTAGAATATCGGCCGCCGCTGCCGGAAATAGAACTCGCGTCCTTGTGCTTAGCAGCCAAACGCCTTAGCCACTCATAAGCCACTGCGGCTGGTCCATAATCCTAGTTTTAGGATGAGTTGTGGCATGTAAACATCCATCCTCGGAGGTTCTTCGCGCCGTGAGACCAAGAAACTAGGGCAAAAAAACAGAGGCAAATACGATGTAGCACTGAAGAAGTTGTTAATATATATCGCCATGCTTTCGTCTATTAAGCACGCAAGCACGTTTAGGTGCCCTGAGGAATTTTTTCTGCATTTATTCTATAGAGTTTTATTTGTCAAGGTGGTGCTCGTAATATTGGCTTTCAGCACAGGTGTACATGTCTGCAATAATATCAGCGAAAACATTTCATAACGAATAAGTTGAGACTGCTGTTATTCGTTCTACAATATTTCGGGCTTAACATGTATTCCGCAGCAAAGCTGTAGTTGGTCAGAAAAAAGTAATTTAAAGGTGCAGAGTATTTTGGTTCGTCAGAGTAGTATCAATTCTTCAATCTTTTGGCGTCCTATACATTATTGGTATACACGCTTTAACTTCACTTACTCCAGCCAATAAACGACTTTCTAATGCGTGTCTTGAGCTACGAAATACAAACGTTGAAAGCTCAATACAACTCCTGTAATTACTGAAACCATTGACTTCTTTTTCAAAAGCCTGCAAAGCTGAATGATTTTGGCGGGTGTCCGTAATGCACGATGTGGCTGACGCATACGGCTAAAAACCCAAACCTCTTCCTTGAATTTACGTGGACTATAAACTGGAAATTGCGGTTGCAGAAAGAACGCCCCTCGCGCATGTACAGTGTCGTTTCACCAGAAAATGGTTTTTGTGCCTTCTAAAAGCTACCTTATGTACAGGGATGAAGACTGTTTCAGGAACGACCTCACAGACTTCTCTGCAAATCGTGTTTCGCAGCTGATTCGTGCGACGGTGAGACTTTTTTTTTTCTAATAACTTTTTACTGGATACGACACTTCAAATATGCTGACTACTTCATTGCGTTGCTACGTCAGTAACCGTTCTCGTATGCGCATTTCCATTTGCGTTCAGCGCCCACAAGGTTTTCCTGCAGCTAGAATTAATTTAGCGCACACCAGATTTTCCTGCGGCAGGAGTGAGATAGGTACGCCGTTATACTAATTTTCCCGCCGTCTTTAACGCTTTCAAACTAAACAAAAAGTGAGGGGCTTGTACCAAGCCTATTCAGTTGACCAAAAATAACTAAAGCAGCGCAACTACATGTAATCCCCCCAAAACATTCCTCAATCTCGGACAATGCAATGCATCTACACTTCTTCGCCCAGCACCTATCTCAACATGAAATGTAACAAAAGCAGTAGCCAGTTGAGTGCGTCGTATGTTATAGACAACTGGTATTGCCTATAATGTGAAGGAGCGGAGACCTTTAAATGCTTGCCCGGTATTCTTTCCTGCTTATTCGTTTCTCTGCTCTTTATTACGCGTGTTTTGTTTTCTGTTAGTAGGAAGCATGGGCACCACGTTTTTAAGTCTCCATGGTCTAAGTGCTTTTTTTTCTGTGTATCAAGTCAGCATGCATCAACAGGTTCAAGTAACAGGTTAGGCGCGTTTCCAAGTGAGAAAGTGATCAGAATGGGATAGCATGATTTTTGTTTTACCTGACATCTTCTTTGTGAGTGTAGCCATTTATACTGCCGTCTGCCTCGAAAGTCAGTTAAAAACACATGCTCTGGATTCTTGCCTCACCAGCCCTCAATGAAGTGATGAAGAAAGGCACTTTGAATATTTTAAAATTTTATTCTTGTTTATCAAAACAAACTTCGCTCTTTTGATGGTCTGTGCCTTGTCGTGGTGCCGAGAATACAGTATGTGTAAGGCCTGCGGTAAATAATACTATAAACGTTACATTAAGTCATACGCCGTATCTCCCTTCCCTACTGTATACGGTTTGTTTTCTCCAATTATATATCATATCAGTATCTGTTTACACTATGCCTCGCATACGCCAGTTCAGCTAATCCCACAGCATACTCCCACATAAGATGCAACTTTGGGCGGGGTCAATGCTACTTCTATGACATATGAGCCGTCCAGTCTGGCTAGTGCCTGTCAATAGTTTCGCGGATATGGAAGCCGCAAATCTGGACGTATGAGAAGCTTAGCGGCCTCTTGTTGCACGAGGGTGGAGATCACGTTTTTCGCTCCCGATGCTTCCGGTCAGACACCGGCTTCCAGTCTTTCCTGTACAGCACGTCTTTTCTGCCTAGTTTTCCTGTGTGCTTTGTTTCGCTTTTTCAATGGATGTTGTGGTTTTGCGCCTAGTTAGCTAATCCTTTTTTTCTCTGTGCACCGACATCAATGGTGCAACATGCAATGTAGATATTTTTGTTGCCGCAAAATTTGTTTTTTAAAGTAACCTTTTTTAAAAGCCTTGTTTTTTAAAGTAACCATTTATATTCGAGTGTTCCAAAAAGCGGAAGATATTTTAATATAAGAAGTGCGAGCTAATCAGCGGGGACTGGAAGTCAAAGCGGTTGATTATATTCTGAATGTTCTGAGATAGATTCTGTTCTGTCGTGACAGGTATTTCTTCTTTTTTAAAGCAAGTAGAATTAAATTTCCCAGCATAGGTTTGATATGTACTCTTAGATCCTTTCGCTTTGTGTTCGAGACGATAATTCAAACATCTCCCCCAACGGCAATTATACAATTGATAGTTTTCTGAAAGCGCCAGGCCTAGAAAGTGTCCCGTATAAACGCAATCAAAGCTTCACAAACGCTCCGAATCCATGCAAAATAATATTGTTTGAAGCGAGAACCCTGCCCATGTTCGCTGTGGCGAGTAGAAAATTTAGCGTTCCTGTGACCTTCATGCTGCCGAAATGATATTTTTAATGCACGAGCCCAACACACCAACCATGCAGAAGAACAGGAGTTTCATTTTTAGCCGAAGTTTTTTTTTAATGATCTGAATGGGTGTATGGTTTAATGTCCCTTATTTAGTGATTGTAGAGTTAATGTATAATTGAAAGAAATCTTTAACAAGCAATTACCAAAAACTATGGAGTGATAGCTGCAGCTGGCGAAGTGACATCGCAGCAGACCTACATGAAAAGGTAGGAATAAAAATGAATTGGATTTCACAAGACAGGGAGTGTAGGAATTTATTTATGTCTCAGTGTCTAGACATTGTATTTTTATTCGAATGTTACCAGATGAACAAAGCGTCTTCGTTGGTTAATACATATGACTTGAAGTGAACGTTTAAAATCTCAACCGATATAGCGCGATAGAGGATTGTATTCCCTAATTAAAATAAGATTTTGATGAGGAGAGTGGTGGTTTTTATAAAATTTACGGGCAGTAAATGGAAATATTGCTACCGAACCAAAGCCCAATTGTCTGCAAGCACACAAATATCAGACAACTGCGTTTTTGTTGCGAGCACTCAGAGTTTCTGTTTCCTATATTCCTAACTACTTTTTATAACAAGGCGTACGGAAAGCAGTAGCCGACAAAGATGCCGAGGGATATCACAAAATTCACAGAAACAAGGTAGGAAGAGCCCCTGACTTCTTTTGCTAGTTCAGTAATATTTTATCGGATCTGTATCCTCCGTTTTGCAAGAGGAATGGCTTGCGAACAAACCCGGGTGCTATGAGAGACGAACTGTTAGGCGTGGGGAATGATAATTACCATATTGTCTTGTAAATTAAACTGCTACCAGTAAATTAACCCCTTAATTTATAATTTTCACGCAGGGGAGAATGCTCTAAGAAGTCTTGCAGTAAACTGAAATTCAACCTTCTAAATATGCGTCGTTTGTGGACTCGTTTTACTTATATGGTATTGTAAGCTTAAGGGGTTCTTTATTAGTCAGGTAGTCTAGGTTATTCGGATTTTATGGCATTCATAGCCCTTTGTGCCTCTTGCAGAAATTGGTGTGAAGATGCTGACCATGAAATGAATTAAACCAGGAAGAAATGTACGTAACTTGACAGCAGCTGGTTTACAGATACACCGAAATCTCCACAGGAGGGAATATTTCGTTCAAAAAGCAACTGAAAAATAAATAAACCACACCCGTAAAGTGTCATCAGAAAGGTGAAAAAAAAACAGGTTTCCGAGGAGATCACAATGGTTCCAAATTTAGTTAAAATAGTAAAAATATATCCAACTGCAAGTCCAATAAATAACTAACAAAGTTTCCCGAAAATAAACAAGCAAAATTTTCTCATAGAAATAGTTCGTTCGCTGTGTAGAGCAAATTCGGTGCATTTCGCAACAACAATGCTAGGAAACGAAATCTGTACAAAGGTTGCCGGGACACATGCGGCGTAACTATACGCGCTTCACACGTTGACAACCACCGTTTTGGTATTGGGTTATTTTTATCGTCACGAAATAACCAGCTCATGTGGTCAAAAAAGATTTTGTCGTGACTGCGTTAATATGCAAAATTTTCAAGCCATAGTTTAGGGAATCAAGAGGCATAAAATTTAAAAATTGGGCTCGGAATATACCATAATGAAAAACACTGTTCACATTACCTCCTTGGCGGCAAATGTTTTTTGACAGCAGTGCATTCAAAGTGGAGTGGGAGTCCCTGTGCGGAGCCATATTGCTTATATACAAATAAAAAAACACCGTTTTCAGAATCAGATTTCTGAAGCATCTGCATAAATAGCACGGAAGCGAAACAGAAACCAAACACTTTGTTTCCTTCGAAGTTAGCACGCCATTATCCTTCACACACCGCTTTTCTCTCCAAATTTATTCGAGAGTTGTTTTTCCAGGAGCAACTCTCGCCACTCAAAGAATGCGATTTAATACATCACGTTTTTTTAAAGGGAGGTGCAGAAATGTTTGTACGAATAAGTGTCATTAGGAGCTCAGTATGAGTATTCAAGCGTTTACTTACTGAAGCCTGCTAAGACATAACGCTACTAACGGAATACTGGCATAAATTTTTTTGTGGCTGAAGAGTTTTCGGTGATGCTTTAGAACCTTATAAGCTTTGACAAAACGCAAATATGCGCAGATTTTCAATTATGAGTACCCTGTATGCGCTTGATGTTGCCCATAATCGAATATTCTGTGTCCAGATTAATCTCGTCATGGTCTCGATTTTGTCTGGACACTTGGAGACGATACAACAAAAATATTAAAGCCAGTTCCACACCTGTGAAATCTGCTGAAATGGTCCTACTGACTTCGGCACGCTAAAACCACCTCCCACAGAGGCGGGGGTCGCTCACAACGTCACTCGCCGCAGTATTTACGTTCACGAAGATGACCCACGCAGGTCTGGTAGCTTATATATGTGTGTGGTAGTGCACCGCGTGCTCCGACGCACGAGCCGATATCGCGCACTGCACGGTCGTCGAATCATCTGAGGAGAACTTACGCGCCCGCGGTAGTGGCCTAAGGTGGTGGGCCGGCTCTCGGCGCGTACGCCCGAAGGAATACGGCCGCTCACGATTGTCTACGGCAACCTTTAGTTCGTCTAGGGAAGTGGTATTGGTGACTTAGGCACGTTTGCGGCAACCTCCCGCAGAAGCGGGGGTCGCTCACCGTGCAACTCGCCTCGGTATGTACGCACCCGAAGCTCACCCACGGAGGTGTGGTAGCCAATCGGTGCACGTATATGGGGCAGGACGTGCAGTTTCCCAGCGCGCGACCTGCGATCGCACAGTGGACGGCTGTCGAAGCGGTGGTGCCATCTTTCGGCCTAGCTGGGTACATTCGCTAGGGGTGACGGACATCAACGGACATTGCGAGCCCCTTAACAGCTGTCCTGTAAAATGTGTTCCCAAGAAGTGGGACGATACTGGATGGTTTCATTTGCAGGCACATGTTAAACGTACCTGCTTCTATGTGTTGAAATTCGCCTTAATTCGCATTGTGCCTTTCTTTTTGCAATTAGAAAATGTAAAAAAATAGGACAAATACTGCAGATGCAAACGGTAGCTCTGAAATCCAAATTTGGACCCACACGAAGGAGAATATATATTTTCATGAGGTAATTACAGAATTCAGCACGCTTAGTACATTAAATCACGCCCGATATCTCGTGAATGGTACGCTACAGTTTTTCAGCGCAGGCGCTACTTCATAGAAACCCACTGAGGGTCGTTGGGTAATGGTCAAAGACCGCTAGATCTCCTCTCGTGACACATCACTTGCTTCGCTTCTCTTGTTGAAGCAGAATTATTTGCAAGATGCACATTGGAACCGCCTCGGGTACACTGTATCCAAATTTACTCCGGTAAAAAGGAGGTGAAAATTACAAATCAGACCGCATTCTTTCATGTAAACTGAATCCGTGTGTTGGCGAATTTGGCAACAATATAAAGCATCCCTTGAAAAGCCAGTACAGTGAGGCGGAATTCCGAGAAAAGTCCGCGTTTTCCAGACGGGTGCCTCACCTGTTCGAACTTTAGCGTTGAGTTTGTATACGCGGGGCTTTCTAAGTGCTGCGCCCGTAAACAACGCTTTCACTTGCGCCGCTCCTTCCATCGTTTAATTATCGAAGAGCGGGAGAACGAAAACTTAATGAGTGCAGGGAAAGCACCTCCAGCTCGCGGAGCCCCATGGCACGAACTATCTTGATTAATTTATCGCAAGTGGTCCGAAACTGTTTAGTAATTGAGTGCGGCACCGAATGGGATTTATTCGGAAGAATAATCGTTCGCGAGGCTTTTGATAATGAATGACGACGCACAGCGAAAATGGTCAAGGCTTTTTCAACAATCCCAGACATCTAAAAAAATACGTTAGCTCCCTTCGGAATAGGAAGGAGGAAAACGCTTCCTGCGCATAGACCGCGCTTCCGTTGCGATGGCCGCTTCCGGCATTGCAACATTTAAGGGAGGGCGTTGTTGCGAACGTAAACAAGTTCCCACGCGAGCGAGGGCTCTGCAAAATGCGCGGATGCGTCCATAGGCTTCACAAGCATCCTGTTTCATGCGTGCGAGCGGCTAGGCATTGTCTCCTTTATACGCGTTCGATTACTATTGCACGCAGCTAGGGGCATACACCGCGGAACGCCGGCATGTGCCAGATTAGTAGATTGTAACAGACCAAAAGGTGCGCCCAGTCGCCTTTATTTCGTAGAATTGTCAGCACGTTGTGCGCTGCCTCCGTTTGTTGGAAATAGTGCGCAGATCATTGAGTATTAGGCAGGTTTATTATTTCAAGGCATGGCGCTAACGACAACTGAAATTGAGACCGCGTCCAAATCCTTCTATGTGAGAACTTTCTTTGTCGCAGTTTACCGAAACTCCACAAATTACTCGCTTTGTAGTGGCGCTCCTTTCAGCCCTGACGTTTTTATTTCAAGCAAAATTCAGTTTCCGGTGTGTTTTCCTAAAGTTTGAGGTCGCATAAGCGCATAAACAAAAAATCCAGCTTGAAGTGCAAATATTAACAGGTTTAATAATGACGCAGTTAATTAGGACATTTGGAAATTGAACATTCTATGTTAGGCAGAGACATCACTTTTGCATCTTTCCCTAAACCTTATGAGAACATGAACCTGCAAACAGAAAACGAGCTTAGTAGTGCACGTATTTAGTGGTGGTAGTAGCAAAAATATTGCAAACAACTTATAATCTCTCCTTGGAAAGCTTTTGCAGTGGGTTGATGCAACCAGTGGTATACCTGCTGTAAAAAGCTATGCCGCAACGACATGGGCGTTTTTGAATGTATGTACCGGATGGTCACTGCGCGGGATCAAAATCAATTTGTACAAGTTCATACTTCTGTGCTGTGCCGGAACACAGGTATATTCAAATTTAGGGAATGAAAATATCCGTATCCTTTTGAATGGGCGGTAAATGCGCTGTTACGGTGGCACTCCGTAACGCCTATTACCTCGACAGGACCTGGCGGTGTCACGCGCAGGAGTACCTCCAAAGTTTGGGCGTTACCTAGTATCGATCCAGTGCACGCAGCCTACCTGCCCCGTGTCTCCAGTGATGATCCGTGCAGGTTTTGTTACTTTTTATTTCAGAGAACAGCGACGGAACCAGCGTTCGCGTGGCACTACGAGGGCATTAGTCTGCACCTTGCGAGTGTGTGACTGCGAGTACTCAGCTGCAATGTTCACAAATCTCGACCATTAACTTCTTCACCCAACCCGCAAAACATAGCGGATTCATGGGCCTCGGAACCCCGGTCTTTTACATCCTCAGAAAGTGGTGAAGTTAGCGGGGCTGACTGAACAGGCGGAATTATTAGCTAGCATTTTGGAAGCCTAACAGCCATCTTCCGTAAGCCCGCTTTATTGTTAGTACCCGTCGATTAACACCTTCCACTATTAGCTCTGTGTGAATGTTTGGAAGCTGGCGTGTGTTCGAGCCACAAGCGTCAGTATGTGTTTTTCAAGAGGCTTGATTTCCCTCGGTCCATAGAGAACTTAAGTGCGGCGCTTGTTTTGTACTTATGCGAAGCAATTAGTTTCAGTCAAGGTGTGCGAGCTTTGGAGATCGGTTATTATACCCCAAGTCTCAGAAGTGCCTCTTGACCAGTTTACAGAGCGAATATTATTGCAATACATCCTTGCCACACCTTCACTTTGGCATAAATCGTATTCGTCGCCACATGAACAGTATAACTGGAAAAATAGAGAAGTTGTAATCCCCGGCCTTCTGAAATGACCCTCCGAAAAACTATTTCTATGGGATGTTTACAACAAGAAGAGTCATTTTTTTAGTAGCGTTCGCAGTAGATTTTACGAACTTGCTGTCATGAACATTTTTAAACTGAACGTACAATTATGAGCAATATGAAAGGCAACACAGGAACGCGTGGCAAACAGATCGGAGCGATACGCGGATGGCGCTGTGAAAAACGAAGGGGTAAAGGAGGGCGCCCTTCCACTAACTGTTGGCACCCCTACCACGCTGGCATTTCTACAAAGCCGCAGCTTACGTCATTCCACCGATAATACGATATCGTCGGCCAGCCGATAAGACACACGTCGGGAATGGGAACACTTGTTAGAACAGCGTCAATCTTTCTAATTTGTTTCCGGCGGCGGCCGCTGCGTATCACTCATATCTGGGCCTGACGATGTTTTCTACGCATTCCTGCGTTCCCTTTCATATTGCTCATAATAGTACCTCGTATAAACAAGCATAATGGTATGAAAAGTGGCATGCAAAAACTTAAAAGTGTGCCCCTTTCACCCAGAAATGAAAACACCCCTTAAGCGGAGGTGACACTATTCAAGCGTATGTTACAACAGCGATAAGCTGATGTGTACTGCCCACGCTGATGTAGATGACCAGGGACACGGCTTCTCGAAGCATTTTCGCCGGCAACACACGCTTCGAGTAAAAATGGGTGTTTTATTTTCGCGCCCTATAGCCAAAACATGATGTACAGTTCGTAATGCTTTATACTAGTTATTTTGTCGTTTACGGAGAGGCGCCACAGTATGATGTTCGGAAACGGCAGTTATATTGGGCAGCCAAAATTTTAAAGCGAAGCCTTCTTTGTTCTTCTTCAGTTTCCTGGGGGCGTTGCGGATGGTTTCTGGTAGGGGGCACCGCTAGGTCTTACCGCCCACCAAGTTTATGCTGGCCCACATGTACTGAGCCCAGAGAAAAGCGACTTGAGAGGCGGGCTTCCGGAGAACTAACTTTGGATATCGCTGGACTCCGTGTATCGTGCTCGCGTGACTAGGAAGCGACTGGCTGCATGGAAGGCCTAGTTATTGTGTGCACCACATTCTCTGCGCTCTGGAGCCGGTGTCGCGTCTAACGCAGTGTGCCTGCAGAACTGGCGTCTTCTCTGTGTAAACGGTGACTGTCTGAATGTAAACGTGGCGGCCCAAGTTGACTGCATGGTCATGACCCTTCGGCACAACGTTTCCGTCGGCAAGGAGCTCTACGTTCAGCATAAAAACACGGAGGTGATAATGTCACTGCCCGAGAAAAAGTGTAAGGCCTTGTTTTACGTCCGTTGCCACCTGAGTGACGGATCAGTGAGTTTATCTTGTGCCCTTACACAAGGTGTAGCTCTAATAACAAAATGTTACGTTTGCTGTAATACACGTTTATTTTCTCCCTGTCTATAGTTAGGCAGAACATTCTCCATGGCGGGGCAAAAGACAAATCTTTCCCTAATAGGTTAATTCTGAGAAGACCCTCATGACAACCCCATAATTGTGTCAAGCTTAAAACGCACTTTCAGTCGTCTCGAACGCGAGTGTAATGAGAAATTGTTATGTGGCGCGCTAAGCTGTGGCTCTTGTAGGACTGTTGGAGGGTGCCGAGTTAAGGGGGTAACCACGCGCAGCGACGACAACGAGGGACGCGAAAAACGTCGCTCAATGGCTACAGCAAACACGCAGGGCGAGCGGCAGCGGCGAGCTAAAAAATGTTTACACAAGCCGCCGGAGGCGGCGAAAGCACGGCGATGGGCCGATGCCGTCGCTCGCTTTTGGCATACCAGAAGCAGCCCAAAAGAGAGCAGCAGCGACGAGTGACAGCGACGGAGTGCTTTGGCGGCATTGTAATGATTGTTTTCCGCTTGTCGCTGTCCTCCACACTACTTGATGTCCCTATTGAGTCACGTTTTGCGCATCGCTGGTCGCTGTCGCGGGATGTGGTTACTTTTTAAGGGTCAGCTGGCTATAATAACTGATCAAGATATTCAGTGAACGGCGGAAGGCATGGCACTTTTTTTGTGCATGGGAAACCTTTATCATCCGCACTGTTCCAGACGCCCTATAAATGTGCGAAGTCTGGACCTTACTCGTGCTTGCGCGCTGGGGTAATTAGACTTGTGTTTCATTGAATTTCCTTAGGCTGCCCTAAATACACTCTGCACAGAATAACTGGACACTGTAGGCTGGAATATGTAAATGAATGCAGCTTAGAGCAAAACGAAACGACATCCTTATACGTGTAAGTTGCAAACGTATGAGCGACCACAGACTCGGAATACATTTTATGTGATGGAGTGCACACGATCACAATTCTGACGCTTTTTTCCCACTTTGTCAACGAGGTTTCCGCTATCCTCAAAGCTCGAGAATATACCATGCATTGCGCCAGCTGCCGCATCTCGTAGTTGGGTTCCACCTCGTTAACATGCTGGAATATCCACTGCGAGTTTTGAAACGAGGTAAGGATAGGGGGGGGGGGGGGGTGAATAGTAAGCAGAGCATTTCGACACTGCTGGCAAAAACGTCGGGAAACTAGGTGAACCATAAATTTGTTGAAGGTTAATGTATGAAAATGGCGGGCATCACGTTAGATGAGTGAGGTTATTGCATTTTCTGGTTTGTGGTTCTAGAAACTGCGCAATGTGCAGGAACAGAAAATGAGTTCAAAGCCATAGTTTGCACATTGAAATTGTAAGGTACCACCGTTACGGTTCAGTCTTGCGCTGCTCGACTACCGCGTTGCATCCATGAGCATACCTAAGCGTATGCTGCGTGCGCTATTCGGACTCATATCACTGGTTGTCAAACGCTTGATGCATCGTATTGGAAACCATTCTCTGTTTTCATCTCAGCCCTCTCTCTATCACAGTCTTGAAAGCTAACAAGTGGTGAAAAACTGGGATAGCTTCGCACTGGTGGCGCGAACACTGGGCATACAGCAAAGCGGGCAGCCCCACCTATCTTATGCTTGGTTCGGCTAAGTTTAGGCGTGCTTATGCTTATAGACTGGGTCAAGTTTTCTGCGTGTTCTCCTCATTAACGCACCAAAGGGAAATGAACACTCGGTCAATAAATTATGTACAATGTGTTGTTTTTTTCTCAGCAGCAGTCATTTGTTTTGGTATTGTACCGACGACGTCGCATCCCTGCTCGAGTAGCGGATCTTCTGGAGTGGCGCTCTTCATCTGCGCCCCATCTCTCCCTTCGTCGGGGACTCGGTTGTTGCATCTCACATGCATTTCTGAACTTGCCTCTGAAAGTTTTCCCTGAATGGCAGGCCTGGATCATTTTGTCCGCAGGCGTTCACATCACTCCCAAATTGGCAGCGTTAGCACGCGCTACAACCAGTTGCAACCAACTTCGCGAACTCGGCGTCTGTAAAGCGAACTTTTCTGTGCTTCCCACCCAAGCGCGAACGCACGTGAACTGGCTAGCAGAAGCGCACGCAAAAGATCACGCTACGAACGCTGGGCAGAGTGTTCTTGAAGGTCGAGTGGTGCTGGCGCATGCGATGACGTCATCGCTCGGGGAGGTTATTCTCCTGCGTGCGTGCGCCGGCCCAACCAGCTTACACAGCATGGCGGTTAAATATGTATGTGTTAGTGATAATCGAGGCATTTCCATATTCACTTATAAGAATAATCATGCAAAGAAAGAACGTAGGTGTATACCACCATACGGTGAAACAAGCGTACTGGAATCCATGCATGTGCGGGTTTCTCGAGGTCTTTTATTCAAGCTAAAACATTTGGCGAATTGCTAAGCCTTTGTGTTTATACGCAAAATATTCAAATTTGAAACACTATTCACTCGTAACGTTTCCCTACATTTGTTCATGCAAATTAAAGACAGTTCCCTTGCTATCATGTTCTATAATTTTGAGTGTAGCTGGTAAATTTTCCCAACTTTCTGCACTTCGACAGACCTCTCGTTGAGGCGGCCAACGATTAGCGTTGATAATAGCCAATCAGCCTTAATTGTTTCACGTTCGTTCATCGGCGCCACGGCGTCGACATGCGCACTTCCTAGAAGATGCACACGAATTCTCTACGTTAAATGAAGGACGGTGGGTCTCAAAAGTCGCGCTTAGATGCAAGCCGAACTGGCCGAACTACTTTGGTTACGCGGTAGTAATAGAGGGAAGATTGTGATTGAAAGTGCCTGACTACGATTACAGCTTACGGCGACAATAAAAGAGTGGCGATGACGCACGAGGGCAGGGGTTAGACGAATGCTAATAACATCTCCTTGGTTTAAAAGACACGCCCATTAAAGCGAAATTTGCATGTGTAATTCTGCCCCCATAGGACGTAAAAGCTCCACAAAACAGACACGTCAGAAAAATGTTGAAGCCGTCATAACGTCATTCATTTAGAACTTTCCAGCCTGCACCAGAATGGCTTGTGTGAGAATGCTTATATAATCATGTGTTCTTTTTTAGCGAACCATCTACCCACGCAACTGGTTATTTTTATCAGACAGCTTGTAACAAGGGCCACTCGGCCTGAGGCAACTAGGCGTTTTTCCGCGCCACGAGCAGAGCATTAATTTTGCTGTTGCTCGGAAATTTTAGTGATAATAACAGTCGGCCCAAAATGCGACTGAATACCAAGCCCCACTTCATTCCTACATACAGCAGTATGTTAGCCTCAACTCTTCATCTGGCAGTGTCTCTAGGTTCCCCCGCTTCAAGTGATGTAACACTCATCTTGATTGGGAAAACTGGGCAAAATAGATTATGTGGAGCATATGTGAATGTGGAGAATATGTAGGAAAGCCGCCGCGTGGCACCGTTAGTCTCGTTTGATAATAAAGTCAGTAATGGTTTCGGAGCAACATATAATTTTGATTTTTAGCAAAGCGTTTCACCGCACGTCGAGGCACCCTTGGTCAAAACGAATTAGAAGACAAGAACCGCAAAAGTGAACAGAGTAGCGCTTGCACTTACCGATTCCACCGATCCTTGAGGCCTAGCCGCTAGCAGAACTACAGCAGCTTATGAGGTCAGTTTCTCTCTTCGCTTCTTTTCAAGGGTAAAGGTACACCGTAACAACGTTTGTGTCGTTGAATGCGCCTGAACGTGTTTTTTCTTTTTTTGCGCCGTCTGAGCCGATCGTGCCAGTCAGCTTGGGAATGCCCAGAAAATACGAAAGTCCGAGGTAACTTTGTAAATGCCAAAGCTTTTACGCCGAACTTAATGATCTTGCGCAGCAACAAAAGTGACATAAAATGCGATACATTTCTTAGAAGGCTTCAATCCTTCCTATGAAAACCGTCATCTTATCGCTAACCTCTGTACGCCGTAACCACGGTATAGGAGTAAATAGCAGCGCTGGAAGCAGCTAATTATTAACAGTTCTTCGTCTGCGCATAATTAGCCTTATCTACATTCGTGTGCGAGCCAACAGCAGCGAACTTCCTCGAAAAACAAACGTTCCCGGCCGCTCAAGACTGCCCGTTTCCTTGGAAAGATGGCGGTCTCGCGGCGCCAAATATTTGGGCACGATAGAAGGCAGAGAGGAAGTATCTTAACACCCAACATCGATTTTTCAGATGAGTTCGGCTGGAAAAATTCGGAATGGAAATTACCCACGGGATATTTTGGCTCTCTAACAAAGGAGGAAAAGCGTGCTCGTTCAACACTACGGGCATTCCGCGTACAAAGGGTCACGATAATTTTTCCGCCGTTGCCTGGACAAACGGCGCGAAATCGGAGCCTCAGTGGGGCAGTCTTTTCCGCGAAATATAACTGCGCGATTCGCATAACGGCCGCCTTCGCCGGGAGTATATCGAAAGCCTACAACTTGGGGAAGAAGAAGGGGCGCATTAACTGCGAAGAAAAAGCGACTTTTGTATGGAACCTGCCACAAACAGCATGCAAATATTCTTTGCAATATTATTCCTCCGGCTTCGCGTTGCCAAATAACGCTATGATGGTAAGATAGAGGCTATAGGAATTGCAGATGACTATTTCGATTGCAAAGCCTCATACGCAACTTAGGCTTGCCTAAGAGCTGCTAAAATGTGGTAACCTGGCTAGTTGGTATGGATTCATGGTGATTATAGCGACAAACCAGACTAAAACACACAAGGGCAGGGTGCAGACATGCGCTAAACTAGTTCCTATGGATAAATGGTGAGCACAGCGCGAAACCAGAAAACGAAGTTACATTATGAGGACACAGACAAGCGCTTATTCACATCCTCCCCTTATGTGTTTTTCGTCGGTTTTTGCACTTTAATCACCACGTCTCTGACAAATTTGAGATATTATTGTGGTACCTATTTTTTCTTGTTTAAACAGGAGCTCATTTTCTGAAAATTTTAATGGGTGATGTAATTAATTTGACGTTACATTCTTGCTACACTGTTTGCATATACACTAGACTCTCGATAAACGGAACTTCAAGGGACCGAAAAAGCTAGTTTCGTTTAACAGGAGTTTTGTTTACTGAGATAGATGTGTCAAAGTGCAAATTTATGTTTGTAAACACTCTTAATACCATTTCCTTTAACTCCAAGGACTAGAAGATGAATGTAGCTGAAAGTATTTCAGAAAGCAAGAAAACTACAAGAGGTTTAAGCACTGCATTCCAAGAGTTTATTTGGCAAAAATCAGTCGCTGTGCACTGCAAAGTGCATCGATTATGTTTGTTTGAGTCCCTGAAACTGCATCATAACGAAGGCTAGAGATCTCATCTTCGCGCATAGCTCGGCAAAACTGGATGCCACTCACTCACACTCACTCAAAAAAATATATTTATACTGAAGCACTCACTCGCACTCACGCTCGCCACTCCGCCCTCACCACTCGCTCTCACTCACACTCACGCTCGCCCCTCCACTCTCACTACTCGCACTCACTCAATCACACGCTCTCCACTCGTCCCCACCACTCGTACTCACTCGCGCTCACGCTCGCCCCTCCGCCCTCACCACTCGCACTCACTCGTGCTCACGCTCACCACTCGTCCCCACCACTCACACTCACTCGCACTCACGCTCGCACACTCCGCTCTCACTACTCGCACTCACTCGTGCTCACACTCGGCGCTCGTCCCCAACACTCACACTCACTCGCGCTCACTCTCACCACCCACTCCACCACCACCACTCGCACTCACTCGCGCTCACGCTCACCCCTCGTCCCCACCACTCACACTCACTCGCGCTCAAGCTCACTATTCGTCGTCACCACTCGTACTCACTCGCGTTCACGCTCAACACTCCGCCCTCACCACTCGCACTCACTCGCGCTCACACTCACCACTCGTAGTCCCCACTCGCACTCACTCGCGCTCACTCACTCTCACTCACCCTCACCACTCGCACTCACTCGCGTTCACGCTCACCATTCGGTGTCACCACTCGCACTCACTAACGCTCACGCTCACGACTCGCATTTCCTATTTACACTCCCTCGCAATCGAACTCACCCCTCGCAATGGCCACTCACACTCACTCGTACTCACCACTCGCTTCCTCCACTCACGCACTCGCCACTCCCATCGCCCGCTTACGCTCACTCACGCTCACTCACAACCGCCACTAATTCACATTACAACTCGCTTTGTTCCTTTGCAGAACGGGAATTTAATTTTAACTTCGCTTTGTTTGTAAACCAGATGAATCGTTCCATTTTGTGGAGACCTTAAATGTGGCCATATTGACACCGACACCACACAGTGATGTCGTTTCATGAAGCGAAAAGGAAATTCGGTGTGTTTAAGAGCTTCACATTGGCTATGGGGCGTGCCCCATAACAATCGCTAACTCCGAAAAACTTGATTCAACTGACAAAAATCAAACCGTTCTCTTAAGAGAATTAAAACTCGAAGCTTTCTCCCGTGCAAACTGAGTCAAAGCCTCAGTTTAAAATCCAAACGGATTCAACAGTGTCGAAATGGCGCAATCGGATAGACATCGGCTTCATATCGCGGGGGACCCAAGCGCGATTCGCACCATGGGAAAGGTTTTTTTTCTTGAGGCGCTTCAGGTGCCTTCGCTTATCATCATCATTGCTTTGTGAAACCCACTATAAAGTTCGCTTTCCTGCGGTGCTTTTTACTCAGACGCCGACGCCACCAGTGAGGAATGGAAAGCTTCATTTCAAAAATGGCGAAGCTTGCATTAGGTCGTGAAAGGCTTGAACCACATCGAGCTGGATGATTTCTTTCTATGAAAGCATTGATTGGCACACTAACACGCATTGCATTAGGTTCGAAATTATTTATTTACATGTTGCCAGAATGCAATACGGGGGTTGTTTTCGAGATGTGCGATTTATGACTCTTCGGAGCACCCAAAGGTAGTCGTGCGTACTAGGATTAGGTCTGAAGCCGGTTAGCGATGGATGAAACCAACCAGGGCGCTCGAGATGGAACTGATGTCGGTTGTTAATTAATCGGTCGATGACCTTGCACATGATCGGAGTTAGTGAAATAGGTCGCAGATTTTCAGGTTTTCGCGGGCGTCTTTACTAGGCTTCGTGATGGGATGAATGATGGTCGTCTTCAAGTGCTCGTGGACTTGTCCCGTTTCCCATGATTCGTTGACAACACTCAGAAGGGCTTCATGGCCGTGCGTTGGCAGATTGCGGACATCTTGCCAAGTGATTTTATCATGGCCTGGAGCGGATCTAGATTTGCCTTGAGCGATGGCAACGTGAAGTTCTCCCAGGGTAAAAGGAGTGTTGAGTTCGTCTAGAGGGTGTGGTATGTCTATGTCGGAAGAGATTTTAGTGCCGTTTTATCCTTCGCAGCATGCGGAAAGAGAGTCTTGATAATAGTTTCTTCTACGTCGTAATAGTCAGACTGCAGTCTCATTTGTCAATGATAGGAAGCTTTGCTTTACCGCAAAGGCTGCGAAAGATGCCCCATTATAAGTGAAAAAGGCCTCTCCCTCTTGCCGGAGCCGATGGCAAAGATTTTGCCAGTTTTCACTTTGTAATGTCTTTTGGTAATCGTTGATTTTCTTGTATAGTCGTTTCAGTTTAATGAGGTCAGGGTGACGTTTGCCACGTTCTTGATACTACCTGGTGGGACATTGAGCCGTTCGGAGCAACCTATGCATATGGATATCTGGGTTGTCAACCTCAACAGTGCCGATGACTGATTCGGGAGGAGATGTACGAGCATAGGAGACGTTAACTATAAACACATTAAAGAAGTCAGCACGAGTGAATGCAACCTTGCCTTTGATAGCTTTCCATGCTCTCGCTTGGAATGCGTGGCCGAACTATGTACACTTCGGGGAACAAAGTAGGGCAGTAAGCGGGATGCGTATTGACCGTCTTGACGTTGCTTTTGGCATCACCCGCGAAGTGCTGTGAATGCATATTCTTGTGCCGCCTTTTGTATCCATTCGGTGCCGTGAACCGTGAATGGCGCTAAAAAAAGGTTACTGCTGATAAAACAATAGCGGCGGAAGCGGTAATACTATTACGACGGCATGCGCTATATCGCGCGTGATGTGTATGAACACTGAAAGCAAACGTTTTAGTTTTACGGCCTTCGTGTCTGCGCTGCGCATAAACGGTAATCGTACTCATAAGTTTACTCCTTCCACTGACAAAATGTCATGACTTTTTTTATTTCCTTGACTTTTCTTACTGCTAAAATCATTTCTTGCGACGCTTATTCTCCCACGGCTGCCCGAGCGAGAAACCTGGGGGCCAATTCTCCAAAACGGCGGGCCGTCGCTTTGAAACGACGGGGTAGCGCCATTGAAATGTATGTGTTGTGGGGTTGGGGCCGCCGCTTTGAGGTGGGCAGCATGAAGATGCGCTGCGAGAAAAGCACTGTGGCAAGGACGCGAAGCGACAAGTGAAATGACGGAGGGCAGTGGGTGTCGCTTCGCGTCCTTGCCACAGTGCTTTTCTCGCAGCGCATCTTCATGCTGCCCACCTCAAAGCGGCGGCCCAACCCCACAACACATACATTTCAATGGCGCTACCCCGTCTTTCAAAGCGACGCCCGTTTTTTAGAGAATTCGGCCCCTGTACAGAACGATGGCATGCTGCCTTTCGCGATTGTGGCTGCCCTTCGCGCAGCAGTAGCGGCGCTGCCACTAATTCTTTCCTGCAGCCTTTTGATCCTTTCGGACCCTGCAACTTGCAATTATAACTATGTTTCTTAAAAAACTTCCGCCACACAACGTCGAACCGCACGCAGCGCGTGTGTTTTTACGTGCGCTGAACGGCCGGTCGCGACATCCACGACCCAGAGTTTCTAAGCGGCGGCGAGAGGCGGCGCTGGAGTCGCGCGCAAACTGCAGTGTCCGGTGCGAACGCGGGTTTTCTTCGGCGGCATACGGGCATACGTCGCGTTGGCGATCGCGGAGGCGGCGATGTGGCGGCGGCGGTAGCGACCTGCACTTTCTCGTTTCTGCCGCGCAACAGATTGCCGCGCCGTCCGGGCGCCTGGTTGTAGCTTACGAGGGCTCTCCTACTTAGGTTGGCTTCCGAACAAATGCCGCCAACATCTTCTAAAGTTATTCTCTTTCTCTTTGTGTATGGAGGGAGGTGGGGGCGCACAGTTTATCGTGTACGACTGCGCGCTGGGCTGACCTGCAGGCCTTCGGCGACCGTCGACAAAGTCCCGGGCAAGGGCGTCCGTGTGTCTAGACGGGGGGGGACAGTATTGCAAAGGAGTATTGGGGGGGGGGGGGGGAGGGAGGAGGCGAGGATACACGGCGCGCCAGCCAGCCCGTATGCGCGAACAAGCGCTGTTTCGAATATGCGTCGGTGTCGCCGACTACCAGAAAAGGAAAACAAAAAACAAAGGGTGGGGAGAAAGCAGGCGCCGGCTTGTAGGCGCCGCCGAGGTAAAAAAAAAAAAACTTCGTAGAGCGAAAGTGGTGGTGGGATCCCCCACGACAGATACCAACGGCATAGAAGCGCGGTTACGCGAAGAATGGACCCAAACTTAGGACATAATTGCAGTACGCGCGTTGCGCAGAAATGTACCGTGCTTTGATCAGTTGAGCCATGTTAAAAATACTGCTTTACCGTTAAATTTGAGGTTGTGAAGGAATTATAGTACAGCGTGACGTCGTTATAACAAAAGCGTGTAGGAAGCTGCCAGATAATTCTAAGCGTGCAGCTGTGGCAAAACTGCAAAACAAGAAAATGTTAGTTGAACTTGCACAGTGCTTGCGATATATTAAACATTTAAAATTCTAATATTTGTACAGTAGAAAGATCTAAACAAAATAACTAAACAACTGTGCGGCCGCTGCAAATATTTACTTTCTCAATGTGTCTTTTTTATGCTGTCCGTTTCTTTACCGATTTCAACAACTTATTTTTTACCTCTTACGCAACCTTTTCTTTACCCTCTGGTATTCTTTAAGAAAACGTGTAGTGAAAAGTTGAGTTTTATCTGTGCCATAACTGAACTTGCTTGTGTATATCTTTTTTCTTTTTCGTCCATACTGCACGTGTTTGAAATTGAACGGTTTGGTTCCTATTTGCTTTATACTGTCATTTTACTACCAACTATTATTGCATTAACAATATAATTTGCCAATAGGTTTTACATTTATTTGCATTTTTAAAAACAAATCCTTTCGTTTTTAAGCGAAGCTTTCTTTGCCTGGCTGATGGAGACCGTTTGCGAAAACGCACTGCAGGAAAGCCAACTTTTTGACGATGATGATCGTGGCGGGTGAAGTGAAAGGAGTTTGAACCCCAGCGATCAAAATTGAAACCCCCAACGATCAAAATGCACGCCTCAAAAGCTTCGCGTTTCACACCTTATTTGTCGTCAGACAATGGCATTTGAGTTTTACAACAGCGAATGCTGTTTAAGCTGGTGGTTGGGCCAGCGAACCTGCGCAGAAAACCTCGCCGAGCGAGGACGTCGTCGTGCGCGCCGACACCGCTCGACCTTGTCGAACGCTCTGCCCCAGCCTGCCAGTCATGGAGAACTTTCAGCGGCAAGTTCGGAAATCCATGTGAGATGCAAAAGGCCGGTCTGTAATGAAGGGAGAGATGGTGCAATAGAAGAAGAGCGCCACTCCCAAAGACGAGCAAGCGCGGCGCGAAAGCCGCTACGCCGCTACTCGAGAACGGAGGAGACGACTTTGGTACAATCCCGAATATCGCGCCGGTGAAGCAGCAGCGAAACGTCCGATCCGGAGTTACGAGCTCACGTGCATTGTACATACATAATGACCGAGTGTTCATTGCTCTTTTGAGGCTAACCACGACACCACGCAGGGAGCTTGACCGTGTCTCAAAGCATAACCAAGCAAAAAACTTGGCCGAGCCTCCAACCATAACGGCGGATAAACTTAACCGAACGGAAAATAAGTCGGGTGGGGCCGCCAGTTTCGCTGTTTGTCCACTCTTCGCGCAACTACAGTGCGAAGCTGCTCCATTTTTTGTTAATATTCTGCATTAGGCTGTTAGCGTAACTTGAGCGGGTTTTCGCATGTGACCACCGTTATGTAAAAATACCCTTTCACAAGGGAATTTATTGAATTGTAAAACAATAAAGAAGTAAATAAAAGTCGCTGGTTTTGTGAGCAATAACTATGCGTTCCTGATTACTTTGTGTGTCCATACACAGTAATCCCTCGTTAAACGAGCACAGCGCGACGGCGAAAAATGTTGTTATAAGCGGTATTTTGATATAAGCGACCACTCGAGAAAACTAAACTCGTTGAGCTTTATTTGCGCCACAACTGCGAGGAATCAAAGCACAATGTATTCTTTGAAACACAACTTTATTCAGGTGCAAGGAAGGCAGTGAGCTTTGGCTGTTTCATGTTCTTGCTGGGCGCGAGCAACCCCTCTCAATGTGACCAAGCAGTGACTGGCGTCCGCACGCCTCGCAGACTGCAGAGCGAAGGAAGAGGAGAAGGCTGTGGCCGCTTTTACAGGGGGTGGGGGCGCCAAGGAACGCTACGAGAGTTTCGCGCTGGAAAGCGCCGCAAATTCCACAGCTGGAATCTGAGGTTGTGTTTTGTTGAGCTCAAAAACGTTTACCCGCTCATTGTGAGTACACAGCACAATCATGAAAACTGACCGGTTTTAGGGGCTCTGCATGATTACTGGGCAATTTTTTCCCGAGGTGTGCAGCCGTGAAGTTTGCAAAACGAGTTTTTGGGCACCCCGCTCTCGACGACGCTTCGCGCACCGTCGCGTCCACGCCATGGACCAATGTCTAGGAAGAAAATTCAATCACCCTAACACGCATATCGACCATTTGTCTTAAATCGGATGGCGCAAAACGAGTATGACGGGCTCGAGAAAATCGCCGGGGAAACACCAGCTTGTCAACTCGCCATATTCACCGCCTGACTCGCCGCTGGGTCATCACTGCTCGGCGCCGCCTCCGCTCGCCACTTCACTCTAAGCGGGTCCAGCTCTTCGTGCGCTTCGAGTAATGCGGCCTAAAATGCATGCGTTTGGGTTGGGACCAGAAGAAATTTCGAATAAAGCGATATTTCGAGTAAAGCGATTTCGTTATAATGAGGGATTACAGTATATGTGCGCGCGCTTATGTTTTGTACGCGTGGTTTACCTCTTTCCTGTAAATTCCTCAGAACAATCAGAGTAGTCGTCAAAGATAAAGATGTTAATTACATTCATAGAGGGCTAAGACAGCCTTAATTTGCGTGGCCGGTGTAGCAGCTCACATGGTTTGTGTAGATATTTCGTCAATAAAAGCTGCCTCTTCTGTCCCGTCTATCTCGCGTGGTGAGCATTAGGCCTTTATTTTATTTTTCTTATCTTGATTGTGTCGACGTCCCAGTAGGGTTCCCCGATTTTCACAAGTATCAATGCATTGATTTTGTTATGAGCGGCATTAGCCTTTTTGGCTGTCTACGGAACGAGTTTTCTGGGCATAGAATGCGTACTTATTTGAGCTAGAATTTAAATTTATCATTAATGGGGTCTCACGTTTTTTTAAGTCTATATACGGTTATTATACCCACCTGTCTTAATACCCCACTTTCAACGGGGTAAACTTCGCTTTTGGCAAGTGAAAACAAAATTCTCGCAAATTTTTCGCAAGCCATGAAATTTTCGCAAGCCATGAATCAAAGCTTTTCAGGACTTATGTAACCTAGTTCGTTCACGCTCTATAAAACAAAAAAAAAACACTGCAAATTCTGACAGCGGTAGCAAACATAAAAAAAAAGATCCGTTCGGAAGGAAAACTCGGTAAAGCTGCTGCCATCTTTCAAAGCACTGGCTAGCGTGTGCGATTAATCCTATCGCTTAGCGCGCTATCCACGGCACTAAACTTTCCCAATGAATTCATTACAGACAGCCCAACAAAAAGTTTATTCCAAAGAGCAATCCAAGCTGGAACAGGGCTCACAGCGGGGATGTCCAGTAAAACTGGTAAAACACCGCCACGAAAGGATAGAAAGATGGGAGCAGGGTGTAGCAAGGCGGGCTTGGCCTTGAGCGCCGTTGATTGAGCGCTGGGCAGAAGAGGCGGTGGAGGCAGGCGGCGCCGTCGTGTCGCGGCGGCGGTCATGATGGCGACGATGGCGACGAGCTGCCGGGCAGCCGCCACCCTCCCCTCCCCCCCACATTTTCCCATCCGCAAGCGGCGCCAGCCTGCCGCACAGGAGCACAGCTTGATCCTAAACTACGCCGTCACGTGTTCATTTGGAAAGTTTCCGCGAAATAAGGGGAAGGACGTGAGGGAGGATCGGATTCACTAGCACCCCTAAAAAGCTACGCTTGAGAGTACTGACACTTCGTGCACCAGGAAGCGTCACGAGTGGCGAGCGGGGCTCACTACTTGCGAGTAGTGAGTGCACTCGCACTCGTGAGTGGTGAGAGCACTCGCACTCGTGAGTGGTGAGTGGGTCTCACCGCGAGTGGAACTGCACTCGTGAGTGGTGAGCGGGGCTCGCCGCGAGTGGCACTCGCACTCGCGAGTGGCGAGTGGCGCTCGCCGCGAGTGGCACTCGCGACTCGCGAGTGGCGAGTGGCGCTCGCCGCGAGTGGAACTCGCACTCGCGAGTGGCGAGTGGCGCTCGCCGCGAGTGGCACTCGCACTCGCGAGTGGCGAGTGGCGCTCGCCGCGAGTGGAACTCGCACTCGCGAGTGCGAGTGGTGCGGGGCTCGCCGCGAGTGGCACTCGCACTCGCGAGTGGCGAGTGGCGCTCGCCGCGAGTGGCACTCGCACTCGCGAGTGGCGAGTGGCGCTCGCCGCGAGTGGCACTCGCACTCGTGAGTGGTGAGTGGGGCTCACCGCGAGTGGAACTCGCACTCGCGAGTGGCGAGTGGCGCTCGCCGCGAGTGGCACTCGCACTCGCGAGTGGCGAGTGGCGCTCGCCGCGAGTGGAACTCGCACTCGCGAGTGGCGAGTGGCGCTCGCCGCGAGTGGAACTCGCACTCGCGAGTGGCGAGTGGCGCTCGCCGCGAGTGGCACTCGCACTCGCGAGTGGTGAGGGGCGCTCGCCGCGAGTGGAACTCGCACTCGCGAGTGGCGAGTGGGGCTCGCCGCGAGTGACACTCGCACTCACTCGCACTCGCACTCACCAGCCCACAACGATGGCGAGGCTCACTCACCACTCACTCATGAGTGGTGAGTGGGGGGTGTGTGAGTGCACTCGTGAGTGAGTTTGCCGACCTATGTAGACTTCGCGAGTGCTTACGAGCTCCCGAACTTTGAAAACGGCAACGCGGTAATGAAGCGCTCATAGCAACACGATGGCACGAACGAGGCGGCACGAGCTTTGATTGATTGATTGATTGATTGATTGATTGATGATTGATTGATTGATTGATGTGATTGATTGATTGATTGATTGATTGATTGATTGATTGATTGTTAAGGATTTAACGCACCGACGCAAAGCAGGCGATCAGGCGTGCCGTAGTGGAGGGCTCCGGATTAATTTGACCACCTGGGATTTTTAACGTGCGCCGAAATCTCGAACACACGGGCGTTTTTGCTTTTCGCCTCCATCAGGAAAGCGGTCGCCACGGCCGGTAATCGAACACGCGACCTCGTGCTCAGCGAGGCGGCACGAGCTGAGCCCTGTAACTTCGGCGTCTTGAATCAAGACTAAACGACTGGAACAAGAACTACAATCTTGCATTCATTGCGCTAACACGGCGGACCACTCACGAGACGAGGCTTACGAGGCCAACGAGGCTAAAAAAACATGGAGCAGAAAAAAAAACAATAACGAAACAGCCGGAACTGTAAAAAGCTGATTCTCATTCCAATGGGTTTCCCAAAATGTTCCATTTCTGGTTCCGTTTACATGGTGACGCGGAAGTTTAGATTCCGATTACCTAGAGTTTTTTTTTTTTTTTACGTTATCCGAATACAAAACCAACCAACTTACAGGCTATACCGTTCCGATTACGCGTCAATTCCGCTTAAGCGATTTGCGTTTATCGACATTCTACTGAATTATTGATTAATGTTTTTGTTTTGCATAAACATTGCTTTCTTTCAAAGTTTTACAAATAATGCAGGTCAGTTTAAAACATTGTTTTTTTTTACAACATCTTCAGTTCATTTCTATTTTTTCTGTCGTATTTCGCGTCAAGCTTAATCTCGGCCAATAGGCGTGCCGTACCTGAGTGTTGTGAGTATTTGGGGCAACTTTGGGTGATTGTCAATAGCTAAAATCTGCAGACACAGCGGGATCTGGGTTTTTCAGTCGATTATAAAAGCGGCCGCCGCGGAAGGCTTTTGTTTTTACGGCGACAGAAAATAGACTTCGTATCATGCAGGTGGAAAGGTTAAGTCAAAGGTTCCCAGAACACTAGACACATCAAATATGCTGGAAAGTTCTTACAAAACCTGACCATAATCCTGCGTAAATACCCTGAATTTGGTCAGCACCAACACTATTTATTTAGCCCCCTTTGTGTCAAAACTATTCCAGAGACACCGGACAGTTAGGATCCCCATTATATTGCTTGAGACACAGTGCCTGGGAACTTTTGACCGAAACTGTACGTCCACTCGGGATGTCGCGGAAGGCGTGCGTCATTCTGCGACTGTCCATCGCCAGCACGTGAGCGTGTTCTAATTTCCCATATTACCCGGCATGCACCACCGAGTCTTTAATTGGAACGAAAATAAAATAAGAATGAACAATTCCGTCGCACTTTGGAAGCTCTCTGGATCAAACCCGGTACCCTTTCTTCTCTTTTTGCGAGTTAGAACTGGAGGTTTTCTGCTAAAGTTCTATGGCAGTTGACATGTCCAAGAGAGGGAAATGGATTGGTCAGAATCTCTAAATTCCTTGACCACTAAAAGAGCAATGCTAAAGAACCAAAACACGCCGCTGAACCTCTAGACCCATGCCCACTCCCAAATGAGCCACATCCGCACAGAAAATGTCTGATTTTCTAACCTCAACTGCTTACGATTGCCACACATTGAAACATGTGTTGACGCATACATTACTAGGAATGGGCTAAGGCGTTGCGCTGCTGAGCACAAGGACGCGGGTTCGATTCCCGGCCGTGGCGGCCGCATTTCTGATGGAGGCGGAAAGCAAAAACGCCCGTTTGTAGGAGATTTCTACGCACGTTAAAGATCCTCAGGTGGTCAAAATTAATCCGAAGCCCTTCACTACGGCTCGCCTCATCGCCTGCGTTGCGTTGACGCGTTAAACCCTACAATTAATCAATCAATTAAATTACTAGGAATATCTAAACGGTCATCTGCCTCAGGGGCGTACACACATATGCGCACACTTTATGTTATCTGTCGATTCGAAGCAGCATTTCTGGTCCAGTGATAGTGATCATTACTGCATAGGCGCAGGTAAACATCTGTCAGTGTCGTCCGATTACCGTAGGAGTACAGTTTATGAATTGTTTTTACGAACCCTCACCTTCAAGAAGAACCGTTAGTGCAGATACAATTACAACTATAATTATTCTTATAGTCTTCCGAGAACGCGTTCATTGTCAAGCGTGTTCACTCCTATTAAGTAGGTGCCCTTGCAGGGTCTGAAATTGTACGGTCGCTTTCACTAGCCGTTTAAAACGACTAAAATGAGAAAATTGCATTCACTGAAGTAATCGTGCTGAAAACTGCAATTCATTAAGATTTCAACTACGGCAGTCTCAGTGTTATCCTATGCCAGAAAAGAACTCTAACGTAAGCGTCATAGCAATGAAGTCTTAATGTAAAGTTTCGAGCAAAATAAAAAGCGCACCCAGGTGCAATACGGGACAACGTTCTCGGGTGTAGAAGGTGAAGTCTACTTCTAAGAAGAATTTCTTTGTAAAGTTCGTTTGGAAGAGTGCAGAATAACGCAAGCTTCCGACCTCAACGCCCGAAGTTAATAATATGGAAAGTTTTCGTGGGGCCCAGCTGTCTCACAGTACTCCCAAATAATATCAGTCCGTATACTC
Organism: Haemaphysalis longicornis; assembly: GCA_013339765.2. Classification (NCBI taxonomy): domain Eukaryota; kingdom Metazoa; phylum Arthropoda; class Arachnida; order Ixodida; family Ixodidae; genus Haemaphysalis; species Haemaphysalis longicornis. Next base: position 64,490,700 of record CM023453.1, read on the forward strand.
ATGTAATATACCCCCAAAATAGAGATACAAGTATTTTATGTGCATTCTAGAGTTGAAGATTCTCACGAGCAACGGCTCAAAACTCCATGCTACGGGAGGAGAAGCAAAAATATTTGTTGGAGCCGCTAACAAAGAAAAGAAACGTGAGTGGTATCTTCTCATTCCAGGAAGCCGCGGGCTAACGCTGCTGCTGGGCCCCAATGACCAGGAAAGGAAAAAAAATTTCGGAGATAAGAAATGGCAGACATTGCCTGCTGAGCCCGAAAATAACTTGGGCTTCATATATCAAGCATCCTTACAAAGCAGCACCTGACAGGAAACAGAAAACTATAGTACAGGAAAAGAACAAGCTCGTAGATAAGGTAGTACGAAAGACGCCAACAAAAAGAAACCTCAGTGGTTGGCACAAAGGCCAAAGGGGAAGTGGGCTGCTCGCGAACCTCGGAGGAGAAAGAAGAGAAGCCTTGCTTGCGCCTGCTCTGACTCATGGCTTTCATATCATTCAGTGCCGCAGAAACAGCAGATGCGTGTGGCCCGTGGATCGGGCCCTACTTGACCACGCGTCTGCGGGAATGGCATTGACCTCCCCAGACCTTTCATTTCCCGTTCTAGTACGATGTCTGCAATAAAAAGTGTCCGAATAAAAACACGAGAAACAAGAGTTTGCACAAGAACGTAAGAAGAAGCGGCTGTGATGGCAGGAAATAATCCTAGACGAAAAAAAAAACATCCGCGTAGCATATAGTTACGCTTCCGGAGGAGTACAGCTCCCGTTTAATGAAGAGAAAAACGTTGTCAAGTAGTTTAAATTTCGCTCCTAGAATGCCGATGCTCATCTAGGTATAGCCGAAACTCAGGACCATTTGAAGGCCACTGCGCCACGAGGCTTTGCTAAAGAGTTGCAACCGCAGAAGTGTATGTAGAACCAACTAAGCGGAAAAAGTTACTCCATGTCGTTGCATCGGCGGCAAAAAAAAATTGTGCTTCCTCAAAGGTTGGTTATTCAAGTAGGTCTCCAACTGTACACCAATTAGACTGGTGTACAGTTGGAAACCTACTTGACCGGTTTTAGCAGTGAGCGTTTGATCTGCCTTCACCACGCCAATATATAGAGGCTGCTTACCGCTGAATATCCGCGTTATCAGTGACGACATGAAGCTGACCATGTACATTGGTGATCAAAACACTTTGCCCAGTATTTTCTTCTATCCAAACGAAAATTTTCTTGTAGTTTATCGAGCACTTCTTTGCAAGAAATATCATGTTTTACAGCAGTGGTCATCAAGGATGAGTGTGCCGAGGACCCCTTTGGGGCTTTCAAAGGTGATGGATGACCCCACGAGAGTGGTGCAGCCAGAAATATTTTTCGGGGGGGGGGGGGGGGAGGTATGCCACCGGTAAAAGAGAACTAAAAAGAAAGAGAGCCTGTCCCAAATATTGTCTCAGTAGTTTTTAGTTTAATCCCCGTTTCATTTTTTTCGTCTTTACGTAATTGTATATTGATTCGGCGTGTAAATATGGACGAAGAAGACTGAAAGGGGGAGATGCGGCGATTAGAATATTTTGGGGGGTGTTCTGAACAGATGCCCTCCCTCCTCCCCTGCTACGCCCCTGTCCCACGGTGACCGTGTTCGTTGCGTCATAACATGACCACGGCGACCATGTTAATCGTGTCACAATGTCAAACTACCTGCACTTGCAGCTAGAGTCACCAATATACTCATTCAATTGCCTTGGTTTTATGTGTGACTTTTATGCTTATGCACGTAATATTGGTAGACAATAGACCCTATGCAAAATGCGCCCGCCATCTCACGTCGACTCCGGTAACTAGGTCCGCCATTTTGGTACGGTCGTTTGAAACCGAAACCAAGTAGCAAAACATAGAAGGCGGGCATTGACCGCTCTTGGTGATGGACTACAATGCCGGAGCATTGCTGCGTGCCGCAGTGCACGCAACGAGGAAATACCAGGTCCAGATGGAGAAAAGGCACGTGAAGTTCCACGCTCTTGAACGAACTTTCTGACGCGAACTATGCCGGCGCGAGCAACCTTTGTGACACGCTGGGCGCGGTGCGCTGGGAGCGAATATTTGTCATTGGTTCGCTAAGCGCGGGATTTCGTAGTCGCTGTCCGGATGAAAAATACAGCTGCGTTGGAGTTCTGTGGTCCAGCCTTTGTATTCTAAATGAAGCCTGAGCGTGCGTCACCTATTCATGACTGACAGCGGCGCTCGAGCGGGGAAACAGTACCACACGTTGTCAAAATTAGGCTTTATTTCTTCACTCGTCCCTGTGGCTCTACGCCGCTTCATTTCATTTTTAAATGGTACCGCTTAGCCCCTACACGAGCCTTTATCTTACCTAGGGCTGTAAACTTTTCTTGCCGCACTACGCCGTCACGGCGCGGTTGAAAATTTGCTCTGTGGCGGGCGCGCACGGTATCGGAGTTGTTGTTAGTTTCTTTTCGGTGCATTTAGCCGCGTGTCGTTGCGGAAGTGGCGTACACTGTTTTATGATGATCTGACGTTGGAAAATTCGAGTTTCTGCACTTGGTTCCCGATTTGCCGGGCTGACAGGTTTGTTTACGTCAAGTTAACTTGTTGCCCATTGTCATTTCAGCCACGATGTATTTACTGTCGAATATTTTGCGACTAAAATACACACTCACTCCTCTAGTTTGTCACATACTGCATGCATGCCTCCGACGTAATGATAGTGGCCATTGATGTAGGTAGCTGAGGCAATTTTCAAGTTTTCATCAAAAAAAAAAAAAAAACGGCCAGAGTTGCATCAGTCCGCCGCGCATCAGCTTGAGTGCTTTTGCTTTTTTGTATCCACAGTGAAAATCCCAGTAAATTAAAATACTTCGCTGATTTATAGCGCGTGCAGTATAGCAAACTGTGGATATAAATGGAACAAAGGGAAGCATTCGCGCACCCCTGCATGCAGCGGTCTAGTAAACACGACGTTGCCCAGCCTCTGCGTGCTCGCGAGATGACCACGGCGTGATGTGGCTTGAATGCTTGCTGGTAGCTCATAGGTGACCCTCCAGGTGCCATGCCAGTCCTTGTTTCTGTTACTGGGGGGGGGGGGGGGGGGGTGAGGCCAGCAAAACTGAGGCAAAAAACCCATTCCAAAGACTACCAAATTTTCTCCCACGCGCTTGCAAAACACTTTATTGCTGCTCGCATTGCTCCTGCACTCGACGTGCGCCGAACAGACGCATTGCAAGGGAAGGGAGGGGCCATTTTCTTGCGGGCTTCTCCAGTCAATGTCTTGGACACTCGCTGGCTTGATGCCCTGCTGTCTCAGGCGTCCCCACTGTTGTGGCAGCTGTGCACGCAAGCTCCGGTGGCGCCTCTTTAAAACCTTGGGCTTGCAAGAGGACGAGTAGGTGCACAGCCGCCAGGATGTGACTGCATGCTCCACTGCAACCCGCCGGGCACTCGCACGCTGCCTCCACAATCGCCCCACTGTCCGTCTCAGAGGTAGGCACACAACATAGGGCCGGCCAATTTTTCTTTGGGAGCGAAAGCAGCTCCTGACCACAAGGATGAGGCCCAACCTGCAAGAACAGAGAGAGTAACAGTAAATAGCACTCAGGGAAGAACAGGACTAGTCCGCTACAGTTTATGCTAAAGGGACAGAGCAGAAAGCAGTGGCCGCAAGGAACAGACTCAAAATGACCAGATTTTGTGTCTTGCTTAACACTGTTGCAAGGGCAATAATCTGCACCTCAAACAGCAATGATGTCAAAATTGTTTTTCAAGTTCGAGCGTGCAAGTATCGCTGCATGCTTTGTTAATGTACTTTCAAGAGAAGGAAATTTAACATTTAAAAACTCACCGTGGGTAATGATACCAGTACCCGCATATTCGTGTTCGTCATAACTTAAGCAAGCAATATTATGATTATCTGGAACTCACTTCCAAAACGTTTCGAGATAAACAGGTAAAGATTCGGGCTATACCGATGACCCATCGAATTTAAAAAAAAATTAGTTCAGTGAATTCGAGCTAACGAGGTTTTACGGTATTATCTGTTCGGGCACACTCAAAACATGCGCTTTAGAAACTACCACAACCACCCCACTGCAAAAAAAGGACAAGCCAGTCGCACAAACAGATTTTTGCGGCAGGACATGCGCAATAAATAATGAAAACACACACAAAAAAGAAAATTCAAGGCGCATGTGCACTTTTGTAGTTGACTTTGCCGCAAAGCACGAGTGCTTTGCGGCAAACGCGCGGGCGGACGACCGTCGCGGAAAACGGCCGCAACCTTTCCGTAAACATCTTCGCCAAAAATCATCCCGTAAATTCGATGTACGCCATTGAAAATCTAATCCACCCACTAGCGGCACGGTCTGGCGATTGTCGCTTTCCTCTTTCAGGGTTACTGCAACAGGGTCCCCGCTACGCATTTGCATGGTAAACAACGGTGAACAAAGTGCTATACAAATGCTCATACCGGTTAACTCACGTCAAGGAAAAAACAAACAAAGATTTACTTACTGCGAGTCGCACGTGTTTGTCCGCACCGATGAAGGCGAGCAATGCGGCTCGGTGGCTAGGCGGCATGCCCTGCTCCGCTGCCGCTCGGATGGGTCTTTGGCGCGGCACCCCGAGTGGTATGAGTCCTCAGACACAGTCGGCAGCGCAGACGAGTCCTTCGTCCACAATCCGTGGTCGGACCCGGAAAACGCAGTCCAGTTTGAGCCATACCGCGCTACCGTCACCTACTCTTCCACAGTAAACAATACGAGACTTCGCGATCGTCGCCCGTACCAATATGGCGGACGGTCTTGTTTACATCAGTGTTGCTAGATCACCAAGCAATTTCGCATAGGGTCTATTTGCTCTTGCAGCCAAAGTCACCCACCCTTTTGTTAGTCTGGCTTTTCCGCATAGCTAGCATGTCGTGCAGAAAGCCAACAACAAAAAATTGGCTATTCGAAGAAAATTTGACGTATCTTGGTCACATTCAGGGTATCTTGACGTATCTTGGTCACATTCGCGGAAGCCACCTGTCGGCGTTCCTGGTAACTTCGCACGCATGCGCAGTTCATTTGCAACGAGGCTATGTGATGCGCGTGCGAAGTTACCCGGAACGCCGACAGGCGGCTCCCGCGCACGGAATGACACGGAACAATTTTTACTTGTGCAGCTGCGTACGATAACGACGGATAACGTAGGTAGACTGGGCAATAAATTACGCAGCGCGCTCCCTGAACTGCAGCAAACGTTGCACTGTCGGCACTCCAAATTACAAATTTAAACAGCTCAAATTTGCTTCAGGATGAATTAAACAATTCATTCACAATTGTTCCTGTGATTCTGTTTCCCTTCTATTTTGTTACCGTTCCATTTGTATACATTAATTTGGTGAAAACATTTTGCGCCTTCGGAAATCATAAGTTGCACCCAGCAATGTACTTGTTTATAAAAATGAAGATAAAATTTGGGAAAACGTTGCTGAAAACCCTATTCCGGCCCAGTTGTGAGAGTGCTTCCCGGGTTTTACAATTTATGACCCCCGAAAACTATGGACGCTATCAATATTTGTCCTAGATGGCAGTGACCTCGGCCATTATTCCCTTTGTGTGCCATGTTAATGCGCGAACTTTGCTCACAGAGCGACGAAGGTAATCTTGATTGTCATGTTTTTTGTTATTGAAGAAAGGGACGTCTCGGAAAATGACTCACCATGAAGAATGCGAAAAAGAAAGGGAAAAAAATTTCCCCTGCATTTCCCCGAGGGGGAGAATGTGAAAGTGGAATGCACGGTTGTCGGCCCGCTTGCGGCGTTGCGCTCGGCCCCCGCAGCCCACCGCCCGCCGCCTTCTCTTCCATCTCTTCCATCGAGTTTGTAGTATCACGTGTACACCACGCAGTTATCAAGCCGCTATAACGCCGCTGAGTCGCCAAAGCAAGCCGCTGACGACGTAGTTTGAATGCGTTAAAGATATAAGGCGCGTACTAACACTGATATCAGCGTCGCGTCCGTGGCTTGGTCGGTAGAGCGCCGCGCCGGCCGCAAAGTCCTCGGATCGAAACCTGGCGCCGGATGTGTTTCTTTTTTAAATATAGAGGGGCACTGCGGACGCCCCCGCCGCCGCCCCCGGCCCGGGGGTGGATGGTTTGGGGTCGCTTATAAAGTGCATTCGCACCCAAAAATTTTCCCTTCCAACTGCTTTGAGAATTACTCAGTGTTGTACGGAACGGCGTTACAAGGAAAGGCGTTCCTGGAACTAGTTTCCCTTTTTGGGGGAACGGAGGAACGCAACGTTCCATTAAGGTCGGGGGAACTTTAAATAACCGTTACGTTTCTGAAGGAACGGCAGGAACGGCGTTCCTGCCGTTACATCGCTAGGATTTTGGCTGTTTTTGATGCCAAGGCTCGAGTACAAAAATCCACAAAGCGCTACTGCGTTTCTCTTCCTATAAGATGGTCAGTTTGCCCGCCCTTCAGACGTATGGGCTTCCTCGAAAGTGAAATGCAGAAGAATAACCACGCAGCAGGCCACAGCTTGTGCTTGCTTTCACGCTGGTTGCTTACGCGGGTTCGACGGGTGAATAGCGTAGCCGCGAGAATGCTTTTCACCCTTCATCGTTTGTCTGGGGAGGCCAGAATGCGCGTCTGGCCGATAGAATTGTTCCTGGCGTGGAAAGAATAGAGAGTTTTAGCAGTCCGTCCGGTTCTGTCGTATGCGTTGTTACTGGGTTGACCGGGACCCGGCTGGGCACTTGGGCATTCGTCGCGGGTAGGGGGATTAGTTCCGCGGGCCTGCCTTCGCCATGTCCGTGCCTCCGCACCCTTCCTACTCGCCCTTCCGCGCGCTCAGGAGCAGACCGGTTAAGGTCAACCTGGTAACAACGTAGCCAACGAAACGGACGGACTGCTAAACGGTATCCGGACATTTCGGTGTCGGACATTTCGGTCCAGGACGTTTCGGTGTGGACATTTCTGTGCACGGACATTTTGGTGCACGACGTCTTGGCCCAGACATTTTGAGTGAGAGGATGTCCCAGGCATTCTTTGAACATTTTAGCTTTAATATTGTAATTTCATGACTTGATATGATATTACATTCGAGACTAGTGCTCGCGCCGCCGTTCGTGGAAACGAATGCTAAACCCTGGCGGAGCATTGCCACGTGAAACCCAATTTCTGTAGCAGATGTAAAAATTAACGTTGTTAATTTGGATCCGTTCAACCATTTTTTGTTATTTTAACATTCATGTGAACAACCCTAATACTTTAAGTGTTACCAAAGCGCTTTCCTTTCACTTCACCGAACGGTGCAAGACGATACTGCTTGTAGTCTAATCCTCCTCCCCTCCCCAGCAAAACAACCGAGAAAAAAACAACAGAAAAACGAGGTCGATTAGGCGCGTGTGCATTTCGTTTTAATTATTCTCTCAATCAATCTCGCCTTCGTTGCATTCGGTGTCAGTTCTACTTAAAACTAACAAACCAACGATCGCACTTACGGTGGCGTTACTTAGGGGAGGAGAAAGCTGAGCCCCGCCGGCAATCATCCCCCTAAGGAGAAAGAGAGGGGTGTCACTTGTGCTTCACCATTGCGTCAACTGGACTTCGAAAACTTGAAGACGACTGTTGTGCTCTCGTCACACTAGCCTATTCATTTTTTTTTTCTCCTGATAATGGAGGAAGCGATGTATACCTGGGGTGTCCATGATATGCGCGACTTGATGAGTTAATTCCCAAGGGGGCGACTGAAGGCGCAGAAAGCGCGATTCCTGGAGTGGGGGCGCCGTCGATATGACCGCGACGCGCGGAAGGTCGTAGCCAGCAAACGATAGTGGCTATTGTGTTCTCAGCGGCTTTTTGGGTGGCTTTTTGTGTCACATTATAGAGGTTTCGTGCGCCCATGGTGAATGTAAAGCTTTTTCTGTGTTTTAAACGCGAAGTGTGCTATGTCATTGTTCTGAATGTATCACCCAATTCCTGCAAAAGCCTCCACTAAGAGGCTAGCAGTATGTTCTAAATAAATAAATAAATAAATCACTGAGGTGACGCTTCGGAGACCGTGAACTCCACCACGCCAGTAAGATTTTCAGGGGAAAACGAAAATAATATGGCTGAAAAAGAAATCTGGTCGAGATTCGAGAGTACAGGCGGGAGGGGAGGGGGGGGGGGGGCGCTAGAACAAAGAATTAAATGTGGTAAATGTAGGCTTGTAAACATTAAACGAAGGTTGGTTGTCCCGAACACAATGGGTGGAATTTGTATGCACAACCGGTACGCGCTTAATCAGCATTTAGGACATTAGAACCTGCGGCTCTTTTCCAAAAGCCTCTTCGTCTCTGACTCTGGGACCTCCTTTTCTTCTATTGTTCACTTTTGTACCAAAATGAAATAATTAAAAAAAAATAACGACGACGCGGCGTAGACAATATCCTAGACCAGTGTTGGCGAATTCATTTTAGCAAGGCAGCCCAGTCCTTGTAATACTCTTCATAAGGTTTTTTCATTCTGGGGGGCTAGCTAATGTTTGTTACTTTTCGGATATTGAGAGTGTGCAAGTAATTTCTGTAATTTGAGGGTGTGCAATTTAAAAAATACGAAAGAGGTGATCGTAAACACGGGTAATTGTCTTAGCTAAAAAGAGCGAATATAAAATAACAACCTGTCATAAATGAAAAAAAAAACGTGGTAAAGAATTCAATCGGCTGCATAACAGGTGTCCCCAGGAAGAGGTAATAAAAAATATATATAAATGTAGAATTTCTAAAAATACCTGGCAAAGATCGAACATGGCATCAATTAAAAAAAAATTGACGGCTCCAGATTGTTGTCCATAACCCACGTTAAGCGGAAATAAAAATATAACGGCTGTCGCAAACGGCAAGCACCGGATAATTTGGTCGCCGAAATGTCCGTACACCGAAATGTGCGTGCACCGAAACGCCCGTACACCGATATGTCCGTACACCGATATGTCCGTACACCGAAATTTCCGCACCGAAATATCCTGCACCGAAATGTCCTCGAGCCGTCTGGAGTTTGTCCGGTGCTCCCTGAAAAAATTCGCCTAGGAGCGTTTCTTTTGATTATCTTTATCTCCAGATAATCTGCTCCGGTGGTGTTAATATTCGTATAATGTACTTAGTTCGATGTGAGTTTTAAATGCCTCACTTAATTTGACCCAGGATTACCCTACACTATATTTTAATTTAAAAACCTAATTGTAACGTTAATGTAACGACACGTTCCAATTTTCGAAGTGGAACTGGAACGCGTTCCTTTCGCAATAAAGGAACTTGTAACGGGAACTCGTTTCAAAATTGGCAAGGAACGAGGAACGAGCTTTCGTTCCTATTTTACAGGAACGTGTACAACACTGGAATTACTCATGCCGGTTATTTGAACAAATGTTAGTGGAAGTGCCAACCGTCCAACCAATATTAGCAAATGCGTTGGGCTGTATCAATATTCCAGTACCGGTTCTTTATACCCGATATCAGGAGGATGACTGGGCGCGCTAACGTACTCGACCGGCTAATTTCCGCTACTAAAGTGACGATTCGGGTAGTCGTGGCTTTTTGTACGTTGAGACAGATTGCTTCCCTTGATTCAGCTATGTGCCGCTTTGATAATAACATATCGAACTGCCAAAATTACAATAATCTTGCACAAATATTTTAATCATTGATTTTTCTTTTCTACTAATCTCGAACCCTCTGCTGGAGCACTTTGTACGCGAACTGGGAATTAGAGGCCATTTTCAATTAACTGTGAAATCGAACACGCGCAAAAACAGTTTCGTCGCGGGATTTTATCCGCAGTAAGTAGAGGATGATTGGCTTCGATTTTTCTCCATTCAAGATTTGTTGTAGCCACAAAGCAAAAAAAAAGCAAGTAGGGGGTTTGGAACAAGGCGGCGCATTAAGCGGAACTTGACCTCCCGGTTTCCGAGCCTAATCCGCCGACAACCATCGATCTCTGCGTCACTGAAATTTAGACAATCCTGCTTGCACACAGGCGGCTTAAGACCTACCACCACAGGGAGATGAGAAGACTTCCCATATAGCCTCACATATCCCACTGGGCACGGGTGCTTGTGTTCTAATTTACATGCCCCGATGAGGGCCTGCTGTCTGCGGATCCGGAGATACTTAGCATGTTTTCTTTTCTATTTGAGGCAAGTAATCTCTAGTCAAGTCGTCCGGGCTTAATTCTTTTTTTTTTTCACGGGGTAGGCTTAGCGTAATCCCGGCCGCTGTCAATGCCCCTACGGCTGACTTCGCCGGCTTTGTGCCTAACGTGCCGGCAAAGTCAATCACCCAAAACGTAAGATTGGATGCGAGTGGCGTTCGATGACGTCCGGTGACCTGACCAGCGGGAAATGAACGTAGAAGCGTTAGCAAATTAGGAATTTATTCAACGCCCCCTGACTCGTACGCCGTGTTGGTTTAGACATTGATACGCGGTATCATAAAGAGTGAACTGGGCCCACTCCTAACTCTTCAATAGGAAATTGACCATAAAAAAGCTACGCGTATGACCGCATCGCCGTTCTATTCTTGTGATATGTATCCGCCTCACATTTATATTTTTGCACTTTTTCTGATAAATGCATGTGGTAAGACGCAAATGTGAGCATATTGTATGTATGTATGTATGTATGTATGTATGTATGTATGTATGTATGTATGGATGTATGTGTGTATGTATGTATGTATTGTATGTGTGGTATGTATGTATGTGTGGGATATGTATGTATGTATGTATGTATGTATGTATGTATGTATGTATGTATGTATGTATGTATGTATGTATGTATGTATGTATGTATGAACAGTGAGGCATCGAGGAACTGTTTTCGGGCGTTAACTCCCTATCTGATGCCCATATACCAGTACGTAGCGGGAAAAAAAATTACGCCAGTTCCACTTGAGTGAAATCTGCTGAAAGCGCGGAGCTATGTTTCTCTCGTGTTGGCTCGAACGTGGGCGGTTTCTCGCTCGAGAACGACAGCGCCGCCACCGCGCAAAATCTAATGTTCGCGCAAAGAAATCGGCAGCTAAACGTTAGCGGTGGGAGGCTCCCTCCGCTCGCCTCCTATAGTTGGAGGGAGGGGAACCCGACCCAGCTAGTCCACCGCGCCCTCTATCGGTGGATTTGGGAACCAGCTTTTGGGAGGCGGGGCCTCCAAAATTGCCTCCGCGGGGCGCGTTGCCCCGTCCCGTGCCATGGTGTCATTAGCCTGCACAGAGCGTAGGCGGAAAAGGCGGTGTAGTGTCTATTTGCGCGCCCCGCTACTCGCGTAGCCAAAGGTCGCGGGCGGGTTTGGCGGGTGAAAACTCGGTTGCCGCAGCCTGTGTGCGACGTGTAATAAATTATCACCACACATAAATCCAGGAGGAATATACTGGTGCCATAAGGGGTCAGCCTTTTAAATGTTGACGGAGACTGGGCCCGGGGTGAAAATAAGTGAATTCGTTGCACAGAAGTGATTTTTATTTTTTATTAGTCAAGCATGTTCCAACACATAACGTGCTTGCCTGTTTTATCTCCTAAAAACACGTGCAGGGTATTTTTGTGTCGAATGTCTAAAACATTTTTTTCGTGTTCCAACGATAATACTGTTCGTTTCCATTTGCAATCATGCAATAGACAAAATATGTTATAAATATTAGTTTTGGCGGCTCGCAGATGCCTTTGAATACATTATCCCAGTCCTGTGTTGGACAGGATATAACATCCCGCAATGCCTAACGTTGCTTTGAAGTTTGCATATGAGTGGAACTGGATGGTTTTTTTTCTTTTCGCGGTTGCCAAAACAATGAGGTGTTAATGCCCCGAAGCTACATCTGGCAAGAAAATATACAAGGTCATTTGAGGATACAAAACTCTATTTACAGAAAAGAAACACTAAAACAGGGCCACATGGTTTGCACCATGTTTTCTGCATTGCGCCGTGGCTTGTGTGTAAGATCAGAGCACAGGTTTATTGCAACCAGGCGAACACTGGCCGGAGCCCGTTCACAGCTCGAGACGCGATTTACACGGAGTCGGGCTCGCGCAGTGTACACGCGAGCGTGCAAGACGCGTTTCGGCATCGACGTGGCAATAAGTCTCTTGGGCGGTATTACGCAACATTCCCACTTGGTGTGCTGGTGGGAAGCGCCTGTGTAAGCTGCATGTGAATTTATTAAGGAAAGTTGAGAGTCTGGCAGTGCAGCGTCCGTGCCTGCCACCCATACCTGCTTCGTGCTCACTCTTCACTTTTCCTCGTCTGGGAAAAGTGACAAGATGGATCCGACTGTGCCTTACAGGGTCATCTCCGGCACCGGCATTGTACAAGCTAGGCTAAGTGCGGGTACTTGCACGGTCTCGCTCTGCTTCAGATATCCTTCCAAATGGTTCGGAAGGGAAAGTCCGCCATGTCCCCTGTCCTAGCTTCGACGCTGCTGTTCGCACCTTGTTGAAGATCAGAATACACGGTAGGTTTATTGCAACCTGGCGAACACTGGGGCGAGCCGGCGCTCAGCTCCACACACCAGCCACGCAATGTCCCGGCTTCTAAAAAAATATTTCTTAACAAAAAATTGTTCTCAATTAATGCAAAAGTTAAGTGGTTTAGCGGTGCGAAATGCATGACAGAGAACAATACAATTTCCGCTCACAGAAAATAATGTGGTAGTGCGATTGCAGTAGGTACGTGAGACTTTAAACATATCTGGAACACATACCGCATAGTAAAACAAAACGCAAGACAAAAATGGTCGCTTCGTACGCGCGGAAGCTTATAACTTTTGACTATCGTAGTGCCTGCCTCTTAGGAATACACGAGTGCTTATCAATATTAGGCTGCATTCACATACGCATGCACACAAAAAATGATGTAATGTGCTTTCAAAACAGCGTGAACGGAAAAAAAACAGTATAATTTGGCGCTCTGATATTTCACAAATAACGCTAAAAACGAAAACAATATTCAGCACACTGGCATTGAATCTGGACGGAATGTTTTATGAGAAGCCTAGGCTACCTCATTCGACTTCTAAACGACCACTATAAAGCTTCATGCTAACGCAATCGGGGACTATTAAACAGCGTACCTTAGATTCGCACTTGTAAGAACAAGTAAAAACCGTTTACCACACATTGAGGTGTTTTTCTGGCATGAAAACGCAGCAACACAGGCTGATTACAACTGGAATCGCAGGCAGTGTCGGCCAGATGAGCGTCGCTTCATCCCTAGGCTAACGTACCTACCTCGCGGCGTGGATAGGAGATGACAAAATTACACCTCTGACCTCTCCGCTTGCCTCCGCCCGGAATGGGGCGGTCTGAGCAACGGCGCGCCGCGGGCAGCTGCATCGCGGAGGGCACGTGGAAGGCCACCGGCGGGTCTGGGAACGTGTTTGCACCCTTCCCCTGCACGGCGAACGACTTTCAGCGAACGGATGAAGTGGCTCCAGTTAGGACAGCACCCCTAGTCTAAAATCACAACAGGAATACCGCAAAAACCTAACAAGAATTCCTGTCGTACGACAAAAAACTTTGTTGGGACAACAGAAGTCCTGTGTGTTACGACAAAGCTATCTGTTGTTACAATACAACATTTATGTCGCAACGACAAAGTAATTTTATCAACGACAAACATTCCTGTAGTCCCAGCAGAACTGCCACTCTTCACAACAGGCAATAACATTCAAACCATGTGCAGCTACTGATGAAACATCACGATCACGACAAGACAGGAATTCCGCACGACGGAACATCAAAATCAGGACAGGAATACCACACACGACAGAACATCAGAATCACGAAATTACAAGAATGCGACAAGACGACCGTACTACTCGCGAAAATAAGACGAACTACAGAAGTTTTTCTTGTCGTGTTTTTTAACTGGGACCACTGCTAAAATGACGATCACCATTTCTTCAATGAAAAGACTGGTCGTTCCCAGACGCACTTCTCATCAGATGTAACCTCAAAGCGTGTGCTCGTACAACCATCTGGGAACAGGCTCTGGGAGCCCTGACATCTCCCATTAAGTATTGGTGACGTCGCGGGCACCAGTGCTTGAACGGCAAAATGAGGAGGATCTAGAGAATGGTAAGGTATAAAGACCGGCTGAGCAGCAGTGGACGTCGCTGACGCCGCCTTGCTAAACACAGAGTCACAACTACAGTTTGATCTCCCTCTCTTTCTCTCGCTCCCTCTCTATCGCTCACTGATATACTCGGAGTAGGGCACACGTTTCCCAGAGCAGTACTGATACACCAAAGATACAATTTGCCTGTGAAGTGTCTACTTAATGGTGCGTTTCAGCATAGCGCCGACAAAAAGCTATCATTCGCCCCTGTCTTGCGGGTGATATTTATTTTCCGAATTTAGCGTGCCTTTCTGACTCATTCGAATCATTTGGGGAGAAAAATAGCAAACTTATGATCTCTTACGGACCTATTTTCTGAGCTGTCTTTAAGAAAGAAAAAAAAAAGCGAACACTGCTTAGTCGTTCGCTCCAAATATGCGGTTTCAGCTGGTGGTTAGTGCGCTGTGTGCGTCACTTGCTAATACTGCGCGTTTCTGACCAAACGCGTCATGCCTTCAGACTTTCCGTTAGTCGTGTCTGTGTGTCACTGTACGCCCCCACGGAGTGCCGCCTTCCTCCACGCCCCGTTTAATACATCTCCATGAGCTGAGTCACCATCAGGCGTCGTGACTGCGTCTTAACGCCTTGCTTTGACTGTACGACTGGTCATGACGTCTTTGTCTGCATTGTAAGGCCGTGCCATGGCGTTACATCGAACTGCCGTTGAGGCAATGTTTCTTTCGGCTTTTTGAACGAATACTAACTCTTGCTTATTCATTCATACATCGCATTATGGTGCCACCGCAAAGGGAGCCTTCAAATCTTGTTTGCCTTTATCTGCCACTTTCTCGCAAAAGTTGAGTAGGCATGAATATGTACGAAACATTGAACAGATTGGTGTGTAGCGCCTGAAACGTTCCAACGTAAACAAAGCTTCTAACAGCAAGCATTATGAGGCTTTCGGTGATATCTATTACATTTAATATCACGAAAATAGTTTTTCAAAACTTGTACTATCGGCTTAGACGAAACAGGACCTAACGTTAGTGGGCTATGGTGTTCAGTTCGCTTCGATGCACTGTATAATGTTATTTTTTGTTCTGCGATTTTTATGGCGGTTGTAATATAAAAGCATTAACATTAAAAACCGCTGAAAAAATGTTGTAATATGGAAACATTAACATTTCTATGTGTACATTTTCGCCCCCCCCCTTTATTTATTTCTTCTTTTCTTTTTCTCGCTCTCTATTTCTCCCTTTCATCTCATTGTGTCCACCCACATCTGAAGTAGCAAGTCCTACCGAGGGCTGATCTCTTCCCTTGTCTCTCTCTTTCTCTTTCTCTCTCTCTCTCTCTCTCTCTCTCTCTCTCTCTCTCTCTCTCTCTCTCTCTCTCTCTCTCTCTCTCTCTCTCTCTCTCGCTCTTTCTCGGCAGGTCACTTTTTCAAGTGGTCAGGAAATCATTTTTCATTAAGGAAACACCAAGCAACGAAAAACGAAGGAATAGGGAAGCAATCAAGCACTCAAATATTTGTGAATCGCTTTTTTTTTAATTGCATAATAAGTTCTCTATTCTCTCATGAAGTCACTAATCGCCTCCTCGGCAAGGAGCTGCAAAGGGCAGGTGGTTGGCAGGCAGGAAAAAGGGCAAAGGGGGCATAAACGCCAAACCGCACCAGGAAAGCGAGAACTAAAGCATGAGAGCACACGCATAAGCAAGGGCAGGGGCCGTGGAACCGACTTTGTCTAGCGATTTACGGCCGCGAAGCGTGGACGCCGGGTAGAAGCATTCGCAAAAAACAAATCGGGGAGCGAGTACACTTCATATTGGCGAACAAACAGAATTCTTTTCGAGAGAACTTGTCGTCTGAGTACAAACCACGCGCAAGAAAACCACCACGATAATGGGAACTTTGAGAGCGCGTTTCCGAAAACGAACGCCGAACCGAAGGCCACTTTTTTTAAGGGCAGAGCACTTTAGGGGCCTGCCTTGTCGTCCTAGCTCGCTCGCTGGAACCAAGCATATCGCGATGGCGTTACGCGCTGTAGCCTGTCACAGTCCTTTCGCCGCTGCGTGACTCAGAGGTTTCGAAAGCCAAGCGGCTATGCCAGGATATACGTAGCGTGAGCTAAGGTTCAGCTGGTTATTCTTAGCTTTCCTGGTTGTCTAGGATTAGCTGATTATCATGCTTACTGCTGCTTATCATCCAATCCAAATCCAATCCAATCGTATGCAATCCAATTCAATGCAATCCAAAACCAATCCAATCCAGTCCAATCCAATGTAATCCAATGTAATCCTCGCGCTTTCACAGCACGGCTCTCCAGGAGCTACGCGAAACTGGTCAACCTCGGCCAATGTTGCCAATCCAATCAAAGTGCACGCAAAATGTGGCATTGCAACTCCGGCACGTGCGTAGATAAAAGCACAAAGAGAACAGAACTCCCGCTGGCGCAGTTTCAGGCAGGGGGCGCGCGAGCACTCCGAAGGAGGGAAATTTGAAATGCATGGGGTGGTAGCAGTAAGCGGATAACGGCGGTACAGCACATAATGGTGAATCACTGCTCTGCACTTCCGACAGCTTTCACATTGAGTGGAACGGCTTTATTTTTTTCTTTTTACTCGTTTTTTGTAACAGATCGATTGTCGACTACTTAGATTTTCCACAAAGACATGTCGAATTTGCAACATTAATGATCAGCTGTGGCTCCTCCTGCCATAAATGCTCCGCTAGAGGAGCTGAGCTATCACACAATGACAGGTGTTCTACGTACTTTGGAAACATCTACTTTAAAAAGTAGGTAGTTTCTTCTTCTCACACATAAGAACACGTTTATGCACAATCACCGACATGAAATTGTAACAAATTGTTTCATTATTACAGTCGAACTGCTTTATAACGAAGTAATTCAAGGACAGCAAATTTGTTCCTTATATCCGATATTCGTTGTAACAGTACAGGTAAAAATCGCCTCTAACAAATCAAAAATCTAGCTCGCGCACGAATGCTTTCTACAACAATCTTTTTTTTTTTTTCAGGCCTCGAAGCCACTATAAACAAGGTAACCCTTACCTTTCTTTTTCTTGCATTTCAACCTCATCGAACCGGAACGTGAGTACGTGAAATTACAACAGAACAAAGTTCAATTGAAAAAACAGCCCTGCGTCCTTATTTATTTGATGAAGGATGGGATCTTCGTCTGGTGGCTACTCACAGCACTGAGCAAGGTGAAGTTTTCCACAGTGTCGACGAACAAAGGATATTTATACTGCTGCAGTTTCAGACGACGGGTTTTTTATTTTTTTCAAGTGGCTTTTCCGACTTCCTGGTCAATTATTTCTTCGTTATATCCAATATCGTGCACGGCTCTCACGGTTTTAGTTTCGTTATAAAGGAATAAGTGTAATTGAAATAAAGAGTGCCCAACCAAAGTTTCTGTTTAGTTCGCTATAGCCAATAATTCGCTATATCAGTGTTAGTTATAACGAGGTTTAACTGTATTTCTAATGTGCGTGTTCGCGTGTCTGTATGCGGCCGTACTTGTCTGTGTGTACCTGCGTTTCCTACCTGTACGTGCGTGCGTGTATCTGCGTGGGGAAGTGCGGTGCTGTACTCATCATTTCCTTTCTTTTTGCATCCGAGTCCCTCTTGTCGTTCTGGTCGCACTGGCGGAGTTTCACCCCACTGCGGTTCTAACGTGCCCTATGGGAAAATATTTATTCCCTGTTATTGAGAAAAACTAAACTGTTACCGTCATTAGGGGTTGTAGCATTCAACAAAAAGCAACATTATTTTCCCGTTTCCCGAAACAAGCGCAAGATAGGGGAACCCGTAATGGGGCCGCTTCGAAGTCTAGGATGAACTCATTTCGTCCGCTGCGTACCCTTTGAGTCAGACGCCCCTGTTGGTAGTATTCTCGTCTTATCGAATGAGACACGAAGATTAGCTATAGCTTTAGCGATCAACGCGATCCAAGAGAAGGATTGATGCCCTTGATTGCAATCGGATAGGTTTGTCTCATTTGGTCCTTAAGAGAAGTCATCGTGAGAAGATATTCGTTTGGCTCGCACAAAGCGCAAGGAAAGCGGGATTTCTTCCCCCGAAACGAGGGCGCGCGTTTCCGAACTGATTGCCTCCCCACTATCTGGGCCACGCGATTAAGTACGGTTGTTTCCTTTATTATCTTGCGTTTAACGGGGAGCCCCAGAAAACATTTCTCTTACACGGGAAGTTAGACGGAAAGGATCGCTTAAAAGACGCTCCAGTTTCGGCTGTCTGTTTTGGTTGGATTTTCATCGAGGCTGTTAACACCCACCCAAGGAAGATTCTCTTTGGAGGAATACCAATTTACGTAAGTACTGAGGGTACTTTTTTTTTATCCTTTTTCCAGCGTCTTAGTAGGATTGTTTTCGTCGGAAGCATTGAGTAGTTCTACTCTTCTTTCCTTGTAGTCTGCGCGAAGGAGCTGCTTTTAAAAAATAGGTGCGTATTCAAGCACGGACTTGCCGCGTTTCCCATTAGTGGCTCGTAACGCCCATGCACGGTTTAATTGCCTAAGAAAACTCGGTGATGGTATAGTTGGTACATAGTGTTCCAATAAAAGCTGGCGCAGGAAAGACAACACAAGGCAGAAGAACGGGAAGCCTCAGGCACGTCCGTATCGCTCGTGTTGTCTGTCCACCGCTGGCTTTCATTAAGGCGGAGCTTTCCTTGTCTCACCGATGGCGACCGTCCACACCAAAACGCCGCGCAGGAAAGTAAACTTTATCTGGCGACGATAATGATCGCGGGTGAGCTAAAGATGGCTGAAACGCGAAGCTTTCTCCGGTCGAAAGCCAGCGTCTGCAAAGTTCTTCAAAGTTGTGTTCGATGGGGCTTGTGTTCAGGTCAAAATGCAAACCGCACGCCGAAAACGCACTGCAGGAAAGTGAACTTGCGCAGTGGGATGCCACAAAAGGACATGAAGCGCAGGTGCACAGTGAACACTTTACCCCTGGCCGCCCTCTGGAATGGGCACGTTCCAAACGTTTCAAGGGTATCATCATCATCATCATCACCATCACCAAAGCACAAACTCTGACAACAATGAAGAAATTCCTTATGAGATTAGAGTGTGAACTGGCTTCGGATTTCTGGTGGAACAAAGCTTCGCCGTTCAATTACCTTTGACGTTAGACGAAGGGGCTTTTAACTTCGGCGAGTATGGTTCAATTCAGAATGGTGTACAGCATCGCAGTCCACATTAAATGTCACTGAGAGTGTTTACCGCGAACCGTTCATGAAGTGGCCGGCCGAAATGCGCTTCGTATATTAACTTGCAATCTCACTCCCTTTGAGAGCTTTTATAGGTAATCTCTGGGGTATATGGCTAGGGCATGTTGAAATTTTGCAAAATATTCCGTTTTTCATCATGACACTTCACAAAGAGCACTCAGGTATACAAAACGCGGGCAGGGCTCGCCTAACGGTGGGTCTTGGTCGCTAGCAGCAACTGTGTGGGGCATGTGAGCCAAGTAAACACACTGGTTCCGGCCGCGTGGCTGTTGGCGTCTGCACCGGAGGAGAAAAAACGGCTCCCACGTGACTGCGAAGCGTTTTATAGCGCGAAATTCGCATTGAAACAAAGCCCACGCAGAAGTAGCCGCTGCTATGGAGCGCCTGGGCAGACGCAAAGCCTCCGGAAAAGCCATCAGTGGAGCTATGGCTGACTGACCTAACATTCCCCAAAATGGTTACAGCCACCATTATTCGAAGTGAAACCCTGTTTAAAGCCATCCGCATTCACAACTTATCGTGAGCGCTAAATAGTCCTCGGCGTTTTCCTCTGTTTTGTTCTGATTAAACATTCACAAAGCGGTGTTTACACAATCTGCACATGGTTTTAAACACCCTGAACCCAGTTATTGCGCTACTAAAGCCACCAGAGTGAGGCAGTGTCTTTTTATTTATCTCTTTCTTATGTTCTTACACTTTCGTTATCTCTACTCTTGTTGACACCATCTCTTAATGAGAGGAGATTTTTGAAATTGTTTTCCTCAAAAAGCAGTGCAAACTACATTTTTGCGCGCAAGAGTGCTGCCATCTTTGGTTATGTAGTTTTGCCTCAAATGTGCCTAGGGATTTCTTAGCGACATAAACGCATTCTTGATATGTACGAGCCATGCCAGCAGTTCAACAATTTTTGGGAAGAGCTTGCTAAATAAATTCCCACTGTAGTTTTTTTCTTAGGGGAAAGAATCTTCGTCCAATAGTATAAGTCCCCTTGACTGTCTCAATCGGATGGAAAAAAATCGCCACAAAATCTATGCCGAAAGTACCTGTAGGGGTTGCTACAATATGGATAGAAAATAACACAACACAGCGTAACAGGAACTTTGTTGGTATCCTTTGCCATGAGAGCCACTTACACGTTGTCTGTCAGCTTTTAATAGCTAGTGCCTGAAGCATAACCAGGGTAACGTACCTTTCAAAGTCTTGTTGCAGTATTTCACTGCCATGTTGAAAGTCTTTACGATGTTTCCATCCTCTCCCTCATTCTTTAAGAAACATTGCGGACTTTCGTTTGCCTGAATACGACCATAAACCGATTTAATTCGATCTGACAACTGCATCAGTCGCCTATGAGCAAGACAAGCAATCTAGATCGACATGGGCAAAGTTAATTAAAAACACTTCTAAAATAAACAAGGCGTGTTTCTTCACCAAATTACCACCGCTCTCGCTTCAGCATCAAGGCTTAATTCCTGCAGTAAACGTGCTTCATGTCATAAACTAGCCGTCCACATGTTTTTCCTCCTCAGTTTACGATCCTGCGATGTTGTTGGGGCGGCCCCTTCACTGCCTCTCCCGTGCTGCTGCTACCCTTCCTACTGGCCTGCCTCCTCGGAGCCCTGCGGGAAGCGACGGCCAGTCTTGGTTTCACCATGGCCCAGGGATTTCCGGAGGGAACCTACATTCGCTTCAACCAGGTGCCTACCAATCTGCAAGCGGACATCACCAAGGAGCTCGGAGCTTTTCGGTTCGTAGTTGCAAGCCTCTCCACTGAACGTGTTCCAGCAGACGAAAGCGAAGATAAAACAAACATTAGGCAGCCGTCTAGTTCCCGTTTACGCACTCATTGAACTGAGCAGGAAGTTTTGGAAACTAGTCGGTTAAGCGCTGCGCTCCCTATGCCGCAGTAGTAACGGGGCGTCAGATGCAGAACTTAGTTTCGAAACGCTCAAGTGGCCCAAGTTTCGAGGGTCATCATGGGAGGTCGTAACCTTGTTGACTATTTTTTCGCCTATTTGACCAATTTATCTTCGAAGGGCCACATCGTAAACACCGCTTTTCACCTCGACTGTGTCTGCTTCTGAACATTGCAAATCTTTTGGAGAAGATTTACGATAGGGAATCCCACGTGAACTACTTCCGAAATATTTGATAAAGAGAGTGTTTTATACATATTGTCACTTGACAAACAGAGATAAGATGTCAGAAGGTCTATCGTAGTCGACGGTACTGCGGCAGCTTGATGGTGCGCAGCCTGTCTAGCCGAATCTCCAGCTTCGTCTCCCTTCTCTTCTTCTCAGTAATCGATCAGCCTCCTCTAACGGTACCCAGAGCATACCCAGAGAGGGGGAGATTGGAAGTATCTGCATATGTGGCTGTGCCTAGAGTCATAAAACTTTCTAGCGAAGCTGCCCGAGGTCTGTGTAAATATTTTTTAATTGGAGGACGCTTTCCTCAAATATAGCAAAACCTCACGTTTTACACGTCCATAGCAGTGATATAGCCTGGAAAAAATTCGGGAGGTGTTTTATACCGCCGGTATAAACATGAAAAGAAAAATAAAAGCCAAGCAACCGAACAATAACTTAGTCATCCTTGTTTTCATCATAGTCATTCTAATCCTCGTTTTTGCATTTTCATATATCGATGTGGTGTGTTAATGGCATGGGCGAAAAAAAGCCCAGAAGAGGGGAGTTAGAGATGCAGCGTTCTCAAAATTTGGGGGGTGCTCTGACACCGATACACAACCCTGGCGACGCCCCTGGTCAGAGGCTTTTTTTATGATGTCAAGTTTTTATGATTTCAGCTGTAATGATTATTTGTATATCGGTGCCTTGGTTGTCTAAAATAACTTGCCTGCAGTGTACCAGGAGGGCGCTTTTAAAAGCAAGTAAGAGAAATGGATACGCATACTAAGGGGACGAGGCCACTAGACGTCTCACTTCGCATGGCCCTGGACTTTTTGAACAATAATATATGGTTAGCTGGCAATGTATTTAATAGCAGGTTTATCGTGTTTGATAGCCAGACTTTCACTCGCCTCAATTAAAATAGTTTGACACTTGTTGGGGCTTGTGTTCGACGTTTCGTTGATGACATAGACTACCACAGGACGCTTTACGCAATCAGTTTTTTTTATTCGTTGTATGAATAATTTTGTTTTGGCGTCGTTTTTATCTGTGTGTAATCTTTACGATGCAAAGTCCGACGGGTGGTTTTTCTTTCGTCACACTTCATGAGGATTTCAATGCTTTCAAACGAAAGTAATTTCGTGGATCGTGTATTTTGTTACCGTCATACGAATACCGTTAACAAATGACGCCCGAACTTCCACTGTAAAGAATCGTCGAGCGCATAACATGTAATCGCTAATGGTCGGACTTGGCGAGTCACACTGGAAGGAAGCAAACAAGTGAGAATGAGGTGGACATGCTTACTCTGGTTTACGAATTTACTCACTCTTGATCAATCCTGCACGTGGGTACATGATCTGCGTTGGCGGAGAGCAGTCTTACCGGAAACTTTTACCGCGCAACCTCTTAAGCTCCCGCTCCTGTGGCTTCATGGGGCCATCGACCCTCGATGTAACCGAGAGAACGAGGGACACCGAAGGCGTAGACGAGATACAGCGAGCAGTGAAGAGGAGGAGAAAAGCATGGCGAAAGTGTGAGGGGGTGGGCAGTATGCCGCGGCCGCGCGAGACATGTGAGGGAGAACCGCGCCCCCACGTCCAGTGACACCCGAGAAAAGACATGCAAAATTGGTCAACCATGACAGCAAGCATCTCGTTCTTTCTAGTTCACAGAAAGCGCAGAAGCCCACCACGCGCTCCGTGCTGCACCTCCATCGGTCCTTCGACGTCCTCTTCGTTGCGTGTCTCATCCGAACAAGTGGCATTTGCGCGAGTGGTTCAAATACAGTCCGCAACAACATGCTAGGCAGTGGAGACGCACTGCGATATAATGCCAGAGTAGTGCTGACTCTCGTGCTTTCGCTGATGGACCGATCACTTCCTGAGGTGCAGCTACTATGCGCCGGGAACGAGAAGGCTGCAAGTTGCGCGGTGCTCAAATTTCGTATCAGGGAGTATCGTAATAGTCAGACACTTTTTTTACGTTGACACAACAAAACCATCCGAATCCGTTCGATCGGCCTTCGCGAATCGATCGGATTCGGAGGGTCTTGTTGTGTCAACGCAGTGGTCCGGAGTTGGGGTCCTGAGTAGGGGACAAGCAGGGGTCCCGAGTGGTAATGTTTTCGGGTGAAAAACTTGCTGGCCCTGGGTTCGATGCCCGTACTTACAAGCGTGCTTACTTTACAACTCTGTGCTAAAATTATCCATGCCCGCACGCTCACACATAAATGTTTCGCGATAAATTGAATAGATTTCGGGTTGAAGAGGGTTAAAGTGATCTCAACAGCTACGGTTGAATAGGTTTTCATGGCTATCGTGGAGAAATTTCAATTCTCCAACCCACCCTTATCTTTCTTTTCGTTTATTTTTTTTTTCAGATGCTCTCAGCCCGGCCTCTTCTACTTTACCTTTGCTGCGATGGCGCCCACGAGAGGTTCATACAGGATATCGCTCCGCAAGAACCGCGTTCCCGTTGTGACCGCATTCGCCAGTGACACGGGTTTCAGCTGGGCTTCGAACAGCGCCGTACTCTACCTGGCGCAGAACGACCTCGTCTACCTGTATCTCGAAGACGGAACGATACACGAGTCGACTGCCTCCAACAGAGCCTTCACCACCTTCAGTGGATTCCAAATCGGTTCCGACATGCTTCTGGGTCGCAATCCTGAGCTTGTAGACGCCGCCGAGGGACAGCTGTCACCACCTGACCCGTTCGACGACATCTTTGCAAGAATGGCCTACTATGAAACTCCCAGGAACGCTTCGGAGGCCTCCGATTAAGTTCCGTAGAGGCTATGCGCGCTATCGATCAAAACTCCCGAGAACATCGTTTTACATCTGGCCTCGTTGCGTGCTCGCGTCTGAAAAATGTACTTTATTTTTAACTTTAGTTTCGGAAATTTGTCAGTGAAATCACTCGCATTAAAATTCTTATGTATCTGTGTTTACATGAAGGTGCAAGCATTTACGTTGTTTTGACCCAGATATAGGAGGAACGCCCGGTCAATTGGTATGAAGCACCCATTTCAATAAAATGCTGGCATAACTGGTTCATTGCCTCTAGTCAAGCCACCACAACAACCAAGCTGGAATGAACCTGTACCTACGAAGAACAGGAGGAAAAAGATGCGTACACTCAGGCACAAAAGAAATGCGAACAGCAAAATATGAACCGGAACACAAAAATAGCATAATATGGAAATGGTCACAGAATACAAGTTCCTAGGAATCATAATCACCACGAACCTTTCTTGGTCATTACACATTGATTACAATGCAAAAAAAGAATTAAAAAAGCTAAGTTTCCTTCGCTGTACACTAAGGAAAGCTCCCAAGGGCACTAAATTAATGCTATATAAGACCCTCATAGGACCGCTTCTCGAATATGCCTCTCCAGTCTGGAGCACAAGAAAACTGAAATTAATCAAATTAGAGGATTCAAAAGAAAGCTGCATGATTTATTCGTCGCCGCTACGACCGTTATTTTTCCCCGACCTCAACACTGTCTTCTTTGTATTTGGCACCACCCTCCGTGCGCAGGCGCGTTCAAGCTATGAAATTTCTCCACTGCATCATAAATGGCTCCAGTCGGCTTTCTGAGGATACCATTACAACTTTTGCCGAACCATGCAGCACTAGAAGCCAGTCTAAGTTAAACCTGATCCCGTACTTCGCCCGCACCAACACTTTCAAATATACCTTTTTTTTTTCCACGTGTCATGGAGGAATTGAACTTACTTATCGACTCAACCCGCTCTCTTTCTTTGACCGCATTCCTATCCGCTCTTTATTCTCCCTAATACGCATCAATCTATTCATGCCGACGCTATTTGTGTTTATTATAATCGATATTTGGAGTGTTCCTTATTTTTTCTTTCTTGTGTTTTTATTGAACGTCTTCAGTGTCCGTTGTTGTCGCTGTTCGTAACCAATGGTGTATGCTTTGTCTAGGCCACTCCTGCGATAGCCCCATGGGGCTGCAGTACGGAGAAATAAAATAGAAATAAATACATAATTTTTCTATGCAAGGCTAATTGATGCATCGTTTAATTACAGTTAAAATAAATTACATTTAAAAGTTAAGAAATGTGGCTTTCCAAATACACCAATAGTGTGTCCATATTGGACCCCCACTAACACTATTTTTCTTAATTTTTTGCGTTCTGGATCATAATTTCACGTTCGAATTTGATTTGTTCCATTACTGCATCTAGTGCTGTTTTAATGCACAAAACGTTTCCGAAAAGAACCCATTTTCGTGGCATCAGTCAGCCGCAAATTAAAGCTAGAAAAACGTATACGACGACAGCGGAGAGAGAAACTTTGACATTTTGGTCACTCTGGCGTTCAGCTCTGTGAAATATGTTTTAAAAATGCGCAACCAAGAGCAAGAGCAGACAAAGGAATGTCATTTGCGACGGCCTCCAGCTAAAACCAATCCTCCCCAAGGAAAGAAAAAAAAGAAACATTTATTGAGCCGCCTTGGCGCAGACGGATGTGGCATACGAGAACCAGGTGCACACATCACGCCGAGCCGTTTAAACGTATTCCCCTTTGTATAGCACCGGAAGATGTGATACAAAGGACCAAGATACTTACCGGTTTCAATTACCCCTTCTTCTTTCAAGCGGCGGGGTGACGGGAAAACACCAATTCTTTTGTCTATATGAACGCCACATTCAGACTATTTTCTGCTATGTCCTTGCTGGCACGGCCATAACAGGAAAACAAATGGCGGCCAGAGCTTACAGGATGCATGAAATATGGTCACGTAGCCAAAGTTGGCGCCGGCTTGTTGAAGGAATAAGGTTTATTGACGGCGAATTTGAAACCCCTCAATAAGCTAAAAAAACACGAGCGACAAAAAAAGGTGAACGAAGTGTCGGACACACACGAACGTCGCCGAAACGATAGCAGCGGTGTTTCCTTTCCGTGTATTTATCTGTTGTAATCTCGTTGTTTGTGGCACAGATTTAGATCGATAACATTTTCGACGAAACAAGAACAGCCTAGGAAAGCGAGCGCAAAGCAACACACTTTTGCTATCAAAACGAGATTGCCGGCGCGGCATTAAAGAAGGAAGAAAACCTGTTTACCTTCAAACTCAAGATAAGATAGCCGGGTGCTGCCTGGCACCGGTAACAAAACATTAGTAATCAACACAAAGTAAAGTTTCGTGTCAGTATACTCCGTTGTGGAGGAACTTCTAAAACGAAGGAGTATGTTCTTGAACATCATCGCCATCATCTTCATCACGTCATCAACTGGCGTAGCAAGTTAGGCATTTTAGCCCAGCTAACTTCGCCAGACTTCATTAAAGATCACTCTCTCTCTCTCTAAACAAAGATTATGGTTCATCTCAACGTGGGAATTAGGAGAGACCGGTGAAAGAGCAGTATTAATCCTCCGAATAAGCCTTCCAAAAACCTCTAAATACCAACCAACGGTTTCTAATAAAGAATGAAGTTTAGTGCCAAATGCTGAACCGTAATTTCCGTCTGCTGTCCGCGTGGGCTTTGTGAACTCCGGCAGTATCTTCAAAAACTACGACATTTTTCTTACAAAACTTTCGCCGAAATGATTCCACTGAGAACAAGGTAAACGCAATGGCGAAAAAAGCAACATATGTTGTCAGTTTGAACTTCGCAATCACTTTGGACTGTCCTCATCGGAGCTTTACGGGCGAGCAAGTGCTGTCTGGCAGGGTTCAGCGCCGTGGAATATCAGGGCCCTCAGACAGGGAACTGCGTGCCTGGAATAATAAGATGCTATTTCTCGGACCGAGCGGTCGCCAGAAGCAGGTCTCTGCCGGGACAGTGTTCTTGAAAATAAACATGCTCTGAAATTCTATTACGGTTTACGAGAAGCAGGTCAAAGACGTGGTTATCTCGGGGTCATGAGATACCGACGCAAATCAGCTTCGTTCGTTAGTCACAGTATTCCCCACTGACATTATCTGGTTCGTTAACAGCGCAACCGGAGTTGGAGGCGAAAAATTGGGCCGAAACGCGGCCCTATTAGCTTCGACGTCATTTTTTTTGTCTAAGCTGGTAGCGCCCAGTTCAGGCGGTGATTTGGTCTAGTTGGGTTTTTTTTTTTTGTTTAAGGCTATTCAAAACAGGCCTAACGATTGGGGGGAAAGTTACAACTCATGGCGCTGACTAATAAAGAAACTTTTTGCCGCAAATTCCATAATTTATCAAGGAAAGAGATTAGAAAAAAGATAAAACGCGGAACATAATACCATACACCTGTCGAGGAACCCGGGTCGAGGGTAGGGAAGGAGAGAAGCATTGAAGCCACTCGCACAAAGCTCAAATGTCAGGCATCCAGATACAAAAAATATCCTCATTCAGTTAATTTATGCATGCCAGGCTCACACAGTGTTTCCTGTTTTGTGGGTTAGGAAAGCCTCACGAACTTCTCAATAAAGCCGCCCTTTGTACACACTTGCAACTCTCGTGTCTTGCAGATTCGTGAAGCAACCGCGTTGGCGGCAGTGGAGGGAAACATGACTGTCTGGGCAAGTCTTGTGTGAATTCGCACGACCGCACCAATGTTAAGTTAGGCGGCCTGCCGTCTGACCTACATTCGTTCTTCATCACGGGAGTGGAATGTCGCGCACTACACCAAGCTAATAAGGTTAAATTTCTGTGGTGTTTTCCGCAAGTGTTGCGCTCTGCTCTCGAAAGTTTACGGGTCGGCTAGGACCGCAGCGTTTATTCGATGCAGAAACCCACTTGAATGCCCGTACGACCTGATCCCTTGTTTTGCATGTGAGGCACGCAGTTCGAGTTGTGTAAAAGTTGTATTCAAATCTATTTTGTTCCTTACTTTATTGGTATTATTTTTGTGGAGTTTACAGAATGAAACCACCGTCAAGTCATTTAGGAAGACCGCGGGGAAGCCAACCAAAGAAAGTCTCTTGATTTTCGGCTCGAAGCTTAACTGGGTTTTACGCTGACAGGATTTCTTCAAGGCCCCCAGAGCGGCCAAAGCAATGTTTCGTTCGGTTATTTTTTCAGTGTGCGTATGTAATGGGTTTACAAGGTTTCCCCAAGGGTGGGAAGTCGGGCTAAAAAGTTACCGAGGCACATAAGTTATCGCTGGCGGTGTAATAATTCGGGAACACCACTTCTCGCTGAGTTGTAAAAGGCCTTCTTTTGGGTTGGTATGCTTATGTCGCTACAAAACCGGAAGGGGTGAACTATGAGCTTCAAATGGCAGTTGTCATCGTCATTGGTGAATTCTGTCGAATGGCTACGGGTAGGCATTTTGACGCAATACCCAATGCGAATTGATCAATTGGCCGTAGGCCTGTCATGGCTGGTTTTCTATAGTAACTGGATAACCTACTTGAAGGGGAATGCTGCTCTGCCTATGTACAGCATTGACGCTGGACCTTAACGTTGAGCCTATAGACGTGCGAAGCAACGTCAAACTTTTGTACCTGGAGCTGCCGGTACCAGTTGACGAATTGCTAAATGTCAGAGCGTAACGTTAGGTCTTATGTCGGGCCTTCGCAAATCTAGTGGGCACATTAGGACTCTCCATTCTTTTTTCCCAGCCACACGCTGCCTCTTGCAGCCAATATGAACGCACATAAAAATCTGGACATGGGCTACGGAACCAAAAATGCATTCTGGCCAGGTAATTAGACAAGGCTAACTACTGAATCAACAGTCGCTTTAGGCAACATTACTGCGTTTTGAGCATTCCTTATCTTACTGTTTTCTTCCTCTTCCTGGAAGCCAGCGTCGTGCATATCAAAAACACAATTTAAGAGTTCAGTAGATGAAAGTACAAGTGCTTGGTCGGAGATCTGCAAAGGGAAACCTGCTCGATGTGTTGTGTATATAATTGCTGGACAGGAGCTCTGGTCCTTGCATTAAAAATTGGCGCCAATATTTCCCCCACTGGACACGTCACCTAAAAGCAGGAGCACGCACGAAGGTGCTTTAAACAGTTTGGTGATTAGTTTTTTCATCTACTGATATTTTAATTTTTTGCACCGTCCAATTACCTGGCAGCTTCATGGCGTTAAGCTATTCGTAAGCACCCTCTCTAAGCGACCACCAGGGTGTCACTCTGTAAGGCCAATAATCACTTGTGTTCGTCCTGCAAACTGCGACAGAACCGATTTATTCCTTGAACCACGTCGTCTTTGTTCGTTATTCGCAACGTCGAACAAGCCACTGACAAGCCCACCAGTGGTCTCATCCTGTTTTTCGTCCGGCGAGTGTTAGAAAATCTGCCCGCGAAGAAATCATGCTTCATGCGTCCATTAACTCGAATAAGCTACCGGTTTTACGTTATAAAGGCATACTGCGTGTATTGGCGACCACTTCATTAAAAAAAGTGGAGGAAGCTCACACTAACCCCTAAGACTTGAAGGTAACAAAGCTGTACGCGACCTTCCCGAATCCCAACCATCACGAAGGTATAAGAACACGATTGCAGCCGATTTACTTCTTCGCTGCCGCAACGACCTTTCCTCCATCATTGTTGATATAAGTTCGAGGTTCATGAATATTTTTGGAAGTGATAATCATTGAACATCACCTTGGAAAAGCCTACGCTATGACGTGTCTTTTTTGGTAAGGTTGTAGCGCTGCGTATTGTAGTAAGGTTGCAAGGTTGTAGCGCTGTAAGGTTTTAAGGCTGTAGTAAGGTCGCAGTAAGATTGCAACGCTGCGTAAGGTAGCGCTGCGTATGTCCCTTACTTGCCCTTGTGTGTGTTTTTATGGCGCTGTAAATTTAACCTCTCTTTCTTATTCCTAGTAAGTGTTGGCACCATTACGGTGACCGCTGGATTCTTTCTCGTTCCGAGCAAGTGTTTCCACGATCATGGCGAACGCTGGAGTTTTCTCTGGTTTTTTTTTTGGCCAATCTGGGCCACTCTTCCTAAGTGGGTATGCTTGGCTTGACAAACCTGGGCGGGCGACGCTGGGCGGCCTCCGCGAGGCACGCACATACGAGCGCTCGGCATTTTCTTGGCTTTATTAGCTGCCGGGCGGTCGCCGCGAGGCCCGCTCTCACGTGCGCGTGCTCGGCAATTTATTGGTATTTTAAACTGCGGACACCAAAACTTACGGTTTGCTAAACAGCTTCGCCATTGAAAAACGTACTGTTCTTACCTGGTTACAAAGGTATGGGAACAGGGTTTCTCCTCTCGGAAACCATGCCACCAGCGCTGTTAGTAGTCGCGCTTTTCAGACATATAACGGTGATTCTAAATTAAACATTTCCGTGCACTACTGGCTTCAAAAATCCCAGACATGCTTCACTACAACCAAATCACCTAGAAAATAGGAAGAGACGTTCGCGCTCAGGTTGTCAAAGGTAGCTGAAAGGTTGTCCTGTGAGACATTCCAGACGATTAAAGCTTTTGTGGGCTCAACATTCAGAGCGCGGGTGGCTGCTAAAATATTTGTGCACGTCTCAATTTTAGCCCCGAGCACCGTTCTTCTAATTCAAAAATTGCAATCCTATCCTGCCTGACATTCCTAATTTATATATAATGGCTGTTCTCTCGCCCTTGTTCCTATTATAAATCATGCCAAAGCGATACTTCGTGTTCGGCGTGGCCCATTTGCGGACCAAATTCATCTACGCGCATTGAACGACTCACAAAGTGAGCGACCCAATCACTGAGCATTGAATGCCCCAATAAGTGAGACGAATAGAAGGCGGCGTTTTTACTTAAACTACCTAGAAAACGCTTATATCGGCCTTCTGCCCAATTAGTCACGTTGATAAAAACGACTGCCGGTTTCGCAAAACGTTGCGGGAATTAAAAATTTTGCAAGTGAATATTTATAGTACCTTCCTTGTTATGTTTCTGTAAACACGTATTCGAGAGACTACCGAAAAGTTTTAAAAGTCGTGCACTATCTAACTCGACGTCGTTCTCCTGAAAAAAATTCTCGTATCAATGATGGAAATGCTCACAAGCAATACTACATTTTGCCCTCCCCCCTCTACCTCCCCTCAGCCCCGCAAGAGTAGCAAACGAAGTAAGTATATTTCAACGTCCAGCTTTTCAGTTAGAGCACGACGATCTTTCAGGAATACATTAGCCACAAATTGTAAGCGGAATGTATCAAAGGAAGTAAAAACTCATCGCGAAGGTGATTGCTTCATTGGAACTACAGCGAAATGTCATGACGACAGAACTCGTGCGAAGATGTTGCGAAAGAAGCGCCAATTTTAGATACGACGCATAGCCGAGTCTATAATTTGCGGCTCAAGCTGCAGTGATTCCGGTTTTCCCACTTCTGAAAGCGCGTACCATCAAGCGCTTCGAACGACGCTATTCATTCATTTCAAGGTGACCGTTTCCTCCCTGGCTTCGTCCCCGCTTGTCGAAGCGTTTACCGGCCGCAATGTGCGTCAGCACGTACGTAGTTACATCGATCCTTGCTCCCAACATCGGTAAAATATATGTGGCTCTCTATCAGGCTTGATTAACCAACTGTCCGCTCATGCCTTTTGATACGGCAGAAATAACAAGCTTCCTCTTCGGGACGTATTCGTGTTTGCATGGTCATGTTGACGCAGATTAGGGGAATACCTCTCAATGTCAAAGTTTTCCTCTATACCACATATCACTTCCCTCTCACCATGTGGAAGTTTTGAGTAGTTACCTCGTGGAGAGTGTATTTCCAAGCGGGCCGGTAGTCTTCGCGCCTTTCAAGCGCAAGAGGCACTTCAGGGAGCCCGTCCCATGCCGCTGTACCGTTACCCGGTGACCGTTTCCACGATGTTTTGACACCACGCCACAGATTTGGGTCTTTATTAGGTCAACGTCTTGTCACTCTGTCTCACTCTCTGTGCCCTATGAGGGTATCTTGGCACGGGAAAGAAAACATTTGCCTATAGGTTTCGATAGCACCTGGCCACCTATTGCTTATTCGGCGGTGTGGAAAGGTCTTTACGTTGTTTTTTTTTTTTTTGTCGTCTTCCTGAATGACTTCTCTGCAAAGAGGTTTTTTATTAGCCTTGATCTTTAACTGTGGTACTAATCTTTCTCGGGTCAATGCGTCGATGCTTGTTAAAACGTAGATTACGTGTGCTCCGCCGAGGCATATCAGCGTGATGTAAACAGGTTTGTGATTATACCCCTCGACCACAACAATAAATATTTCAAGGCCCCTGCATAGGTGCCAGTTTTTTTTTTCAGAACAGCGGCTGCGTTAAAGAAGGGAAATTTTTTCAAGGGAAGCCAATTACACGAACGTCGATGTGCAGGTAAATTCCGTGAGGGCATCGTTCCCGATTTCAACGACAAATGCTTACAATTACGGTATCCCTTATTGTTCCGTACGTTCACGAAATTTTAGCCAATCAATGATTGCTGCACTCCATCGCATTTATAGATTACCCTGTGTGTTTTAACAGTTCCTAAATTTCCACTCAATTTGAGGCGTACCTTATTTGAACTTCGCCAATTCATTGTCCGCTCACGCTCCAACTACCTGAAACGATTGATTTAAGAAGCTATCTCAGGAAATGGTCCTTTAAAAAAATTAAAGCTGTGCTTCTGGCATTGAAAAATCTATAACGATAAGTATTCGGTCAAAGCAACTGGCTTCGTCACTACACTGTGTCGGTGCGTGTATGGTGGATGACATGGATTTTTTACATATTAATAAGTTCACATATTCATGTTCCACAGGAATATTCATTAGTTCATTTCCCCTCAAAACATAACGTCGAAAGGCTTCATCATTGTGTAAGAGCGCGCTTATTACGATACATTCTGAAACTCCTACAAGAAAAGACGCTGCATAAAGTTTGCCCGCTTGGAGTGGAAGGCATGGTGTACTCTTCGTGCAGATGACAATAGTAATTTGCGCTACCCGCGCCACACGGTTTTCAGGGCACTGGCTAAACGTTCATTCTTTTTTTTACCTTGCCGTGACGCAATCGCCTCGGCGAGTACCTAATGGTGCTCGGTACTTCAAACAGCGCTTCCTACCGTTCATTCGCATTTTTTACAGGATTGATTGGTCTTTGTTGCATTATTCTTTACAACGGTTGGCCACAACAATAAATATTTAAATGCCGCTTATTGCGGGAAGGAAAAGAAATCTGGGCATTATTACTGGAGTTTTCTTCAACGATACACAGGAAAACGGGATTTGTGAATTTTCAGGAACGTAGCAAAGACCTAACCGTACTTTTACCGAGTCTTTAAGGTAATGTTATCTTTAGGCTCACTACAGCTCTTTGTGACGTCCTGAAGTAAGTTAATACAATGACTGTACTGGCATTTTGAATATTTTCATATGTTACTAATAGTTACTCAATGGGGTCTAGTTTAGAAAGATGAAAACTCGCGACTCCCCGGGCACAAACAAGGACCAATAGACAAAAGTACACGAGGCAATGAATTCAGTTTTAAGGCGCCAGCAGGGTTGTTTTCTATTTTGACGATTTGTCGTTTTGGTACTGATCTTAACTCCGCCTTTTATTCCTTCAAGATTTACACGGCCACTGCAGCATAAGTACGAACGACCACTTCAGCATAGACGGGTTTTTGCTTTTCGTGAACCGACTTTCGGTCTTCTTCTCGTGTGTAATGATGATGATAAATTCTGTTATCAGAAAACGCCTCCGTGATGCGCTAAATACTACCAGAGACAATATCGATTTGTCAAAAATTAAGAAAAAGGGATGATAATGATTCAGTACAGTCCTATCGCCTTGTTACAGACCATGCGAGCAGTCTTCGCCTTTTTATCGTGTTATTCTAGTAAACAGTTTTTCAACAACTTAGGGATGGCTACCAGCAACAAAAAACAAGTCTTACAAAAATTTACTCACAATTGGTCACATGGAATTACCATGAACGTGAAAAAAAGTAGCTCAGAAGGTACGCACATTCGAATTTATTACGTGAGAGCTTACGTTTGTCTTTAATACAGAAATGCTGTACAGCAACGCTGTACAGTGCTTCAAAGCTAACCCTTAACAGGACTTTAGAGCTAACCATTCAAACAAGCTGAAAGTGCCACCTTTTTCCAACCTCCCTCCCCCAAGAAGGATGCAAGAAAATTTGTTTCAAAAAGAAAAGATTTTATTTTGATTTTTCTCAAAGAAGAGAACACTCGTAGAAGACAAAAGAGCACTGAATGCATGCAGTTGACCCAGCAAGCGTGCAGTTTTTGTTAGAATGGTAACACGGAGCGAATTCTCTGGAGACACCTCGATTAACAACGTAAGTAGCGAGCGGCATAGCTGTTGTAAAACATCAAAGGGCACGTAGATAAACACACCAGGTCTGTTGGAAAGGAAAGCCTGCACCGGGTTGGGTAAAAAGCAAAATTTATCACAAATTTTATATTTTGTGGTACAAAAGTGTGGCAAAGAATAAACCGGATTTGCATTTGTTTTTCAAAATACAGGGCGGGAAAAGTCTGGGAAACCTGTACAGCGAAAACAAAATAATCTGAACAGAGCGCAAAATAGCGTATTTTCCGGCCTTTCTTTCTGAAACAACTTTGGCTATTCAAGGTTCTTGGTTGCCATTGACGAAATATTTAATTAGGAACATACATCAAAGAATAACTGCAAATTCAACTATTACCTAAAGAAGAAGCAGTTCTTCACGTCTAACGCTATCACAGAGCCGATAAGCGCAAGAGATAATCGCGCACATGACGTTGCAGCATTTTTTTATATTGACCCATTCACCATTGAAAGACACTCCAATTTGGCCGTACGAGACGTTGGTTGCGCAAGTGTGCACTCGGGGAGTACTACTGTTTGTCGTCCTTGGGTTCTTCCGAACTATCCTTCTTCTCACCGCCGTCGTCTTTGGTTGGACCGCCCTTTCTCGGTTTCGCAAGGTGGCAGATTCCACGCTCGCATACGCCTTCATGGACGAAGAACTGCAAACAACGAATGCCATGTTCTTGAGCATCGTGTATGGAACGATGAGGACAGATCAGGGAGCTTTCCAATTTGGAATATCCGTTCAGCCACAAGTTTACGCGACCACGAATGACCTTTCGACGCTACAGCAACAGCCGACATAAGTTAACATGTCTCAGTAAATTCTAGACGTATGGAATTCACGCTCTTAAAGTTTAGTACCCGCCCGATTTGTCTTGAGTTAGTAGCTTAAGCGACTTTGCACCAGTTTTGATATCTACCGGACCTGCAAGATACTCAAGAATTTCCCAAAACGACATGTTAGTCATACTCACTCATTTGTGCCCGCAATAAAAATGTGTAATTTTATGATCCCGAGCCATGATAGTATGTACCCCCAAAATTTCAGGTGTTTACGTCCAGCACCCAATTATTGCGGCCTCCCTGCGCACATCTTCAATCGACCTAACTGAAGCAAAAGGTTAAGTACAGGGTTTGTTTTATTAGTACCGAGTTTTTTTGGCAGCCAAAACTATGTAACACGTATATCTGAAGTAATATATTTACTGCGAAGTGATGCGTTTTTATCCGCAGTTTTTGTCACAGGGTGCCCTTGTACTTCGGGCTCCGCAAGTTTGGATTTTTAGGCCCACAAACTGGTGCATGGTAACCGGGAGCTAAATCAGGTCGTAGTAAAACCAGTACCGGTATGGTGCGGGGTACATGTTCAGGGCACTTCTGTGTGCGCAGAACCGGTCTCGCTCCCTCTTTGTTAACGGAGCGGTGCCAGTCGGATATCAGGTACCGTAACGCGACCAATATCCAATACCTCATCATTCCCATCTTCCCGTCGAACGCACCGAAAACAAAAGAGAAAGTCGACTGTAAGCTTACCTAAATAAACCTACATCGCGTGGCTCAGGTATAACTGCAATATATTCTCGTGGGCGCTGAATAATATTACCAAACAATAATTCATTTATTGCCACTGCAAAAATATAACAATTATTATATACAGAAAATACAATGGACGGAAGTATTATACACAGCTTATTATAAAATGATTCTGGTTTTGTAGTCACGCTACTGAGGAGTTGCAGCAACCGTTATTATTCTGCCTACCTATAGTGTGGTGGGAAAAATCTAAATAACCTGATTACAAATACCGCGCATCAACATTACGGCCAATATGGTGTCAGAAAATGATTGCGTTTGCTATTAAGCAGCGCGAAATATATTAACTGCTCGCTCGCAGCGGATGCAGTATCACACCAACAGTCGATATGGTAGGTTTCTTCATCGAAACACTTCCAGTAAAAATATGAAATTTTACTGAGATCCTGCGCCATGATAGTAATGTGCTCCCACATTTTCAGGTCTATACCTCCAGCACTTTGGGTGCGGCATTGATAATACATCTTAGGTGTTCTCACCTCTTTAGAGGTGTAATTTCAAAAATCTCGCACTTTAACAAGTTCCATTGGACAAGATCGTGGGATTGGTTTTTCTTACATTTGGGAGCAATATCTAATTTAAAATATCAACGGGGTTAGCACATGGTCAGAAATTTGTAAAACCGCGCTACGTGCGTCGGAAACAAATCGTTTGGCTTATTTCGCTCCCTCAGGGGTGTAGTTTGATAAAATAGCGCTTTAGCGATTCCCTACGTCATTATGGCAATGTATACATGAAAGTGGAAATATTTCGGTCGAACATGCAGTACCGGCTGGTCTTGGCTGAATCAGTCAGTCGGTAACTTCTCTTTCTAAATATCGATTTAGAGATTACGTCAAAAAGTAGCGTGCCATCAGAAAGTAGCGCACATCTTACACCGACAGTAGTGAGTACGACGTGTAGTGTTTTCGAAATCTTGCCTGCTTAACACCGCTCACCGCGTAACACACGCTAAGCATCATGCCGACCTTCCGCCGTGGCGAAACGGGCATGTGGACGTGCTTGCACGAGTAGCAGCGGATAAGCACGCCAGGGTGAAGGGGACCTCTAACAGTTCTCAAATT